>VWZZ01006915.1:911058-1076769 GCA_013399095.1 Psophia crepitans | reverse complement strand
GGAAGGGAAGGGAAGGGAAGGGAAGGGAAGGGAAGGGAGATACACAATGAAGACCACAAAGAGAGAGATGGATGGATGTTTGAATAGTGCAATATGTGACTGGAAGTGGTCTTCCATGTCATCAAGTCCTGCAATCCCAGAAAAGCACATCATGTTACCTATATCTTTACTGCATTTCTCAGGCTCTGTCTAAAGACATTTGGAATCCCTGCCCTAACTTCTTTTATTAGAAGACTGTTTCAGAATGTCACTACTCCGGTTAAGGGTGACCTTTTAACTTACCAGGGCCATTTTATACTCATTTGCTCTTTTACTGATATTGTCCTATAGATTAAATAGGTCATATTTCCCCCTATACTTTTTTGATGCCATTTCACAGATTTACGTATCATACTGTGGCAGCATGAGCGTATCCTAATTATCTCATCTGATGTTTCTGCCATATTCTATACTCAGCGCTGTGCTCAAACCTTCCAAAACCACTTTTCCATTGTTCTGCTGATACAAAATGGATCTGTAGGCCTATGACAAGTTTTGCAAAGAGGCTGAGATTTTAAAGACACAGGCAGACATGCAGTGGAACCTTCGAAATGCAGACTCTTATAAAGCATATTGAAATCACTGGGGATTAGAAATATAAACAGGACTAAAACTAACCGCTTTCATCTTCTAAATGTCTGTTTCTAACCTAATTAATGAATAACTAGTTAACTAGATATTTAACTATCAAATTCACTAGACCTACATTTATTTATACCTCCTAGAAGTTTTTCTCTGTACCTAATCCTAGAGTTTATGCTGTAGCAGCAACAAAAAACTGAACATACTAAAAGAGAAAGGAACAGCTGTGGGGAATCCTTTCCAATTATGACAAACGGTATATTATAAAAGTTTGCTACACAAATTGTACTCTGAACATTGCTTGAGATAGTTCTAGAAAAGGGCATAAACCCGTGTCAAATTAAATTGGGAGTCTTTTGTGATGTGTAAAGTTTTATAGAGCATATAAAATTTAATTTTGAATTTAGTTAGTATCAATGTTTCTGGAAGATTTAGCTGATCTAAGCCATTTCTATTGGATCTTTTCATAATTTCTAAGTTCTTTGGAGAATAAACATAGATTTATTTTTACTCATTTGTTTATTTCCCCATAACAGTGCCATTAGTACATAGAAACTTTGCACTCTGGCGCTAATTAGCTAGTCAGAATTTTTAAAAAAACAATCAAACTTGACTTATGCTTACATAACTTATAAATATTAGTCCTTTTAATGTCACTAGACTTCCGCCATATTATCTGTGAAAAGATTTCTATGTATAACTACTATGAATAATTTAAATCATATCCAAATGGATCCGGAAGAGATTCAATCTTTCACAACTGACCAGGGAAGAAAGTACAATGGTTGCAGATTCAAGTCAGCTATCAAAGACAAAATATATGAAAGATGAAAATCCAATTACTTTTTAGGCACTCACTGATCTCAAGATAGAACCGATACAACTTTTATCTCTGTTTCTTTAGGAGGGTGTACAATGCATTCCTTTTTATATCTGCCAAAAGGAGAAGTACCATGGGAAATATCTGGCATAGCACCAATGTAGAGAAGCTGCAGTCTAGTCTATGGAAGGCAGGTCAGCAGTAAGTCAAAAGGTACTCTTGGCAAGACCTTCCTTGTGAAATCTCTATCTGCATTCTGATAAAAAGCAATTCCAACCTCTTTCCGTCTGTCATCAGATGGACATTTAAGGGCTGACCCTCTTCTTACTAAAACTATAAAAGTTATTTGTAATACTGTCATGTCTTAATAATTTTTTTCAGTATGTTAGACAGTGGTAGCCTGCCCTCGTCAATCTACATATGACATTACAACATAAATGTAATACTGATACTGGACTTAGCTGAAAACTTCTGTTGCCTTCAGAAGGCACTGCATCTGTTTAAGAGTGAAGAAATACGCTATCTTAAATTGTTTCCAGTTTTATTTCTGTTGAACTAGATTATCTTTGAGGTCCCTTCTAACCCAGACCATTCTATGATTCTATGATTCAGTTGTATGCCTCATTCCCAAGTATGACAGAGTATATCATGCATCCAGTCCAAAGGTATCTGCTTTTCATTTTGAAGGCCTTTTTGATGTATATACATGGAAAAGATAACCACAGGAAAGAGCATTAGGAAAAGCCAGAGAACTGGAAAAGAAATTACAAGATGTAACTATAGAATCATGGAATCTTTAATGTTGGAAAAGACCTCTAAGATTATCAAGTCCAGCCACCAACCCAACACCACCATGCCTACTAAACCATGTCCCGAAGTGTCACGTCTACACACTTTTTGAACACTTTCAGGGACAATGACTCCACCACCTTTCTAGGCAGCCTGTTTCAATGATACTTGTACCAGTGGCACAATCACCTACCATTTGTTTTCTTGTGCCTTGCACTAATCAGCAATTCATAAAGCTGAGAATAATAATAAGAAAAAAAAGAAACGAACATTTATGACTGCAGGAACCACTGAAATGAATGAACTTATTTGGGGCATGAGGTGCATTGTTTTTTTCCATTGAAAAATAGCTGGAAAGTTTTGTTTGTTAGCACTATCATTTAACGTTGTAAACTACCTCGTGTAACTGAGTTGAAAGTAAACTAAGTAACAGCTCAAACCCTTGAGATATCCAAATCGGTCATGAAAAGAGTAACAATCTATTGGATACACTGATAAGTGGCTCCACAAAACTGGAAAGGAATTAGAATAACGGGTATTACCTTACCTGGGTAACCTTCTCTGTTACATTGTGCGTTCGGTCTTTCACCTTAGGTGCAATAATTGCTTTCTCTGAAGAAGGAGGAGAGGAAGATTTTTTTTCACTTTTGATATCTGAAAAGTTCAGTGTGAGTTGAGGAATTTTGTTGATTGTACTGTATTTGTTAAGATTTGAATCCGATGTGGATCCCAACAGACTTGACTTGATATGATTAAAAGGCCCTGAAAAATCAGAACACATTTTTAATATTTGACAAATGCAGAGAAATAAGTTATCATTAATGTTTAAGTGGGATATGTTTAAACTGTAGTTAAAATCTATTTTTCACTATACTACTCATTAATAGAAAAAAATTATCTACATTTTAAAAATAACTCAACTGTTGATGAGAATGAAATTTAATATTGGATGTTAATATGAAATTTCCTTTACTTATGGCCCCCAAGATTTTTTATAAAGTTGGTGGATTAGAAAGTACATACTGCATCCATCCTTACTTGTCTTCATGTTACTGGGTATGCTGGTATGCTCCATTATAATACTGGCTGAATATAAAGACTATATTCTCATTTGTTTATAAAAGGAGAAATAGGACACAAAATTATATGAGATCATCTGGACTAAGCAAAGTCACATCCGTATTGTTATTTATGCTTACATGATAGTTCAAAAGTACCTTTTGATAAACTGGAAAAGTGAGCAGACCCTGCTCTACCCCTGTTGACTCATCAAATAACTCCATACTTGATCAATGGAAATATTAGCCTGACATTGTCCTAAAAGCCTTTCATTCTGAAGTATCACAAAATGTATTTTTTCAATTGCCTATACCAACAAAATACTGAAAACAACAGGGGTACTTATATGTAGAATATTAATGGAGAATTTAACCTACATTTAAACAGGTTATACTACCTTAGTGCATCATGATAGATAAAAAATATGAAATCTGTGTACTTCATGAGCTACATATCCATTATAATTATCCTTTTCAATATTGGACAGAGTTCTTTGTACACCAAGAAAGCAATATAACTGATCAGTATACTTATTTTGTACTGTAATCATAAAGTCAGTCCAGATGCCAAAAATATTTGTAGTAAGGAAAACTTGCTCGTGAGAATAATACTGGGAAAAAAAGCCCATAGACTTGTTCAGACAGCAAGACCTAGATTCAGTTATGGATTTAAGAAAAAATCCAGGTCTTGTAGTCCATAACAACGTATCTGAAGTATGGGCTGGAAGGGTGTTTCTCAGATCCACCTGAGATCTTAACTGCATCCTAAATCTATTATGGGCAACAATATGATTATTTTTCTACAGGTTCTTCTTCTATTTTTCTGGGTTTGTGGGTTTTTTTGTTTGTTTGTTTGTTTTTTTTTCCTGTCTTCCTGGGAGGGAAACAAGAATGGATACTGTGATTCAGGAACAGCCAATGGGAGAGGATTAGGCCTATGGGTAAATTACAAAGTCAACAGCAGAACAGCTGAATTGTATTTGCAACGTGTGAATGAATGAAATTCAAAGCAACCAACAGCCAGGAGACAGCTGTGGGGAAAAGCTTCAGGCAGTGCTGATTTTTTTTTTTAAATTTTTTTTTTAAATTATTGAAGTGAGGGCTGGTCTTCCCTTACACTTGGTTTAGAACACTTGCTGAAGAACCAGACTTTTGTTCTCTTAGCTTAAAAGGATTTATACACATGCTATCTCCTAAATTCATGCTAATTATATGTTAATCTGGGCTGGAGATAGAAATACTCTATTACTTCATTTCAAATCATGCCACTGTGCAGAAAGAAATTCAAGGTGACAAGGGAGGGCATGATCCTCTAGACTAACAGTTCAGGTGCTCCCCTGGAAGAGATCAGTCTGGTGGTTCTGCTCTCAAAAGTATTTTGTCCAATGATCATTTGATGTAAGATAAACTAAAATTTGTGGATGAGTGCACTAACCACTAAAATACAAAATTAGTCCTTCTTTTTCTCTTTAGACCAGTGAACCTAGTATATTCTCTCTGAAACAGCTTCACTGGAAAAAGGAAGAAAGCACTACCCTTCTTCCACAAGGAATGCCTAAAAGCCTGGTACTGAAGAAACTACTAAGGAATTGCAATATTGTGCTGGAACACCTTTTGGCCCAGGCAGGACCTGAAACCACCTTTTATGTCATCTACATGAGTGTATTAAAAAGTAGTTTTCAAAATAAATCAGGGCTCACAGTCTCCTCACAAATCAGCGATGTGGTTAATCTGGCTGGTGCGTGCTACGTATGTGTGGTCAGACTGCAGTTTTTCAGCTCTACTTCCCTACATAGTTGTAGCAATTAATAGTTTTTGAATACTAAATGGGCTTAGACATGAGTGGGATAACAAGTTGGGGTCATTTATCAGATAAACAAGATTCTTGAGACCTAAGGAACTCAATGGTAAAAGGAAACTAAAGGAGCCTGGGCAAATCCTTTATTAGATAGCAGATAAGATTTTTTTTTTTTCTAGTAACTTTATAGTTGTTTAAATTGTATTGAAGTTTTGCTTTCTGGGATTTAAATCTTTTATTGCATCTATTCTAAAGGGAATTACACTCTCCTCTTTGCTATCTAAAACTCATGCCTTAGCGTGTGATATTAGACTCAAGCTAATTGCACATAAGAATAAACCCTTATTTTTTTAAATCCACCTTCTTTTGCTTTAGAAAGTGGTGAAAAGTATACCTACATTCCCCATTGATAATGATAATGAATTGAAAGACAGTACTAGCTTAGGTACAGCCCCGTCTGGCACCAATTGAGCTGATACTTGACAGCTAGTGGACCTTTGCTATACTCTCATAGCAGGAAGCGGAAAAAGAGGGCCACAACAAATCACAATCACAATTGACACTAATTGGCACCCTGATTGACGGTTTCAGCAGAGTGGCCAAGAATTGAATAAGCAGGGAGAATGGCATGCTTCTGCCTACACTACAAAAGAGATTCTTTAAGGTTATGTTTGAGCTCCCTATTTTTATGGTAGGATTCTATTGTCCCTGCTTACACAATGCACTGAGAAATGATTTCACTCTCCTGAGCTGTCAATCCATCATCATTCACCAGCAGTAAACACATTTATAAAAGTTGTTTTACAGTACAGAGACTGTGTTTTATTTTTTCCCCAAGATTTTGCCAACATACACATGAAGCAAATGCAATGATTTCATAGTCCACGAATCGCTTTACAGAACCTAGGTCATGCACTGCATGCACTTTAGAGAGAAGACTACCAGATACACACACTTTTTGCACCATGCATGAAGTCACAAACCAGTTCTAAGACATAGCTACAAAGATTACAATTAAACTGAACACTTTAATAATTGTTTTCTAGAAATGGAGGAAGTCACTTAAGAATTATGTTCAAATTGCTTCTGAAAGAGGTAGCTCAGTGCTGGTGAATAGAAACAATTTTGTAACTGCACTAAATGTTATTTAAACATGAAATTGGCGATGAAGTTCATGCATGCACATTTTAATACTACAGGAAGCTTGAGATCATACCCCCTGCCATCCAGGAACGTGAAACTAGTTTTAAGGAGACAAAAGAGGAATAAGTGAAGATACTTCCACAAGGCTTCTGATTACCAATTATTTTATTTTTGAGATAGCTAACTGACAACTAAGCACCTTATGACAATAGATTGTTTGTTAGGGGCCCCACCCGATTGTACATCCTTTCACAGATAATACTTCTGGTAGTTTCCACAGAAGTTTTGCCTGCTTAAGGACAGCAGCATTAAGTTAAATACCTATATGTTCTATCTCCCTTCCTTCCTTTTTTGAATTAATGAATAATTAAGTCAAATGACCATTTAACTATGCCTTCACTTTTTCCAGGGATTGGTAGTTAGTGCATTGAGACAATAGTTAATGGAATAACTAAGTGTTTAACAAATATAATTTAAGTAATGCATCTAGCCCTAGAGAGATCAGCACGAGAATGTTGCATTTGAACATTTCATACAGCAGGCAAAGTATCATGCCAAAAAGTGTGGCTGTTTGAAACACTGGAAGGTACAGTCTAGATGTATACTTTACCTTTGACATTGCGACCATTGTCTGGTTTTCAGCATAATAAAAGCGAAGAAAAAGAGAGAAAAAAGACAACTAAAATCTACATCAGGAAAAGCAGAAAATATTGCTTCAAAATATGTATGTGGTTTAAATTGAAATATTTTTGCACTTCCTTGATTGTACTATGTGGGCTTTTAGTCGAGATGAAGTCACTTTGACAATTGAGAGATAATCTGTAAAATCGGAGTAGGTCAGCAGGTAGGACAGGCTCTAGTTGACTTGCCTTAACAATAACACAATAAAATTATTTCTCCACAAGTCTGTTGCTGCGTTAGAACTCAAAAACGGTAATTACGAAGTGGTAATTAGTCACACGTAATTAAGTGAGGCTGAGGCACCCAGAGCTGTGGGTGGCGGTGCGGGCTGGCTGGCTGTGTGGGGCTGCACTGGCAGCCTGGCACAGACGCCCAGGCCCCATGCCTGTTCAGGACTCACAGGAGGAAAAAAAATTACCAGAGCAGCAAGCTGAGCAGCGCCTTTCTGAGTAAATATTGGAGAAACACTGAGGAGAAAGATATACCTTAAACCTTTCTTCAGTTCTTAAGTGCCTTTCTAAAAGGTAACAGTGGCAAAGCTCTTCGTCCTCATCCAGCCCAGAATCCTCTCATGAGATCAAACCTCTTTAGGGACAATATTATTATTGCTACTATTGCTATTTGTTATTATTTTAAAGAAACCGTATAGGTGGATAGGCAGATGCCACCCTTATCCCTGGGTGTACAACATGACCCATAGGCCACCCTCCCTTTGTGTTGTGCCCTCTGCCCATCTGCGGCAGCTCGGAGTGGGTGTGAGGGTGGGTGAGGGCCTGGGGGCTGGCAGGGAGCAGGGGGCCAGGCGCAGGATACGGCACTGCCCCTGTGCATTGCTGACCACCATGACCAGCTTACCGGCTTTCAAAGGTGTATGGGGCTCAAGCTGAGATTCACCTGTGGTGACAGGCCATCCCTGAGAGCAGAGGCAGCTGTGCCCCTCTCCGCCCCAGCAGCAGCCCTGTCCCTGCAGAGGCCCCACTTCAGCCCTGCTCTGGAGAAAGGCTGTGACCTTCTCCCCTGAGAGGAATCGGAGGTAAAGTTGGGTCTTGTCTGTGGTGTCATGTCACCCCTGCTGCCCCTCTGGCTTTTCCTCAGCTTCCTGAGGTCTGGGGAGCACCGGGCATCGTGCTGGATGCCTTTCTGTGCCAGGTGTCTGTAGCAGTAATGCAGAATTTGTAGGTCGAGTTAGGCTCAAAAGACTGTTTTTTCTACAGGGATGTTACTGAGCTCACTTTCTGAAGACAATCAAATTCCCAAAGCGTCCCTGTGAACCCGTACCCCCTGCAAAATCTAGATTGCTGGCATTTCAGGTGAGAAGGACTTGGCTGGAGTTTGGGCGGTGGGTGGAAGACACAGTTCCTGCCCTGCTGCTTTTGCTGTCAAATAGGCAAATTTAAAATTGAATTAAATTGAGTACACTCAAATGAAATTTACATCCTAAATTGTCATTTTTACTGTAACACCTTTCAGCATATAACGGCCACAGCTATGATAATTTTAAAGTGATAGGCAACTAGGCTACACAAATTTAACACACAAAATCATTTGTATTCTCATCTGCCTTACCTTCCAAAGAAATAAATTTGACTGTGGGTGAACTGCTGTAATTAGTATTGAACTAAATGCTGCTATTCTCTTCTGTCAGAATTCTGTTATGCTGATTCAATTAATATTATTTGAACTGGAAGAGGTGGAAAAAATTTAAATCTGAATCCTAAATTGCATTTTCAGGTGGAATAGTAGTTTTCAGGGGATTCAGGAAAATTCAAAATTATTAGGATCAATAAACAAAACAAAAACGGGACAGGAAATGTATTAAACCCTATGCTTATTTGGGTAATACATTTTGCAACATCAATGGCCCTATCATTTAGCCCATTGGGACTATAGTTTACTTTTACTTATTGTACTTTACTTTTACTTAGGGGTTTACATTCTCCAGTACAGTGTCTACAGCTTCTGCTCAGAATCTGTGGGTTCAGAGAAGATGGTTTAGGATGAATCCTGGTTGTCTATCTGGCATGGATAATTTTTTAGCAACAATAGGAGCTTATGTCTCACTGTTGAGTAAGGCAAACAGGACTTGCTGGCTAAATTTAAACATCTTTTTAGCATAAGGTGCCAAATTCTAATGTGCTTGGAAGCAGATGGCATCAAGGATGGTTACTAATTCTAATGCAGTTCTGAGAGCCATCCTCTATTCTGCTGTACTTTTTTAGAATACATATGTATGACCTAAACTTAAGGCCAGATTCTCTGCTAGTTCGTAGCTTATGCAGACTGAAATCAGAGTGGTGGTGTTTTATCTGTTTACACTGTGAACTATCGAATCACATGAGAGGCTATAGGAATTCAAATGGATTATTGATTCCTCATAGTAAAATTTATTTTCCTTGGCATTTAACATTTGAAAAATATTATTCAGTGAAATGGAACTAAAAGCGATGCTCCTCCACTCAGCAAATATTAAATTATGTGTTGATTTCTGCATGATCTTTATACCACCATAACCAAAGAAACTTAATATTCAAATGGATTTTTACACATTTTCATCTTATAACTATAAGAAGAATGACCAATTGTAAATGCTTTAATGAGAATAAATTCTGAAAATGCAAATTGACAAAACAGGTATCTTTAAAAGTTGAAATCAAGATTAAGCTTATGCCCTGGTGCAGAAGACCTGCCAAGGTTCAACTTTGGAGATTTTTGCCTCCACATCCTGATCTTGAAATCTTGGCTTGAATGTGAACATGAAATACAGCAAAATGATATGGTTTTAATTGAATGTTCAGGTTCATTTGAACCAAAAAAAATCAGAGTCCAAACGAAACAGAAATGAGAAAAGCAGTATTTACCCATTATACTTAATCCAGGATGAGTAACTGAAAGGAATGATTAGTTCTGCCATTCTAGGAGTTCATTTGAGTGGCAGAGGAGCATTCAGACTACAGAAGCAAAGAACCCTTGATGTGGACATTCCAAAAGGCAGAACTTAAAGGAATTTTACACTTATGGTCAATGAATAAGAGAAATACAAGAAATCACTGAAAACAAATATTCCACATAGATTCCACATAAATTCCTTGTCATCTGGCTTGAATAAAAAGCATGACATTCCAGTCATTAGACTGTCAGTAGCTTCAAAAGCATTATATATGTGGCACTTTTCTGTGAAAGTCAGTTTCAAAGTGCCTCTCCATTCACAGGACTTTCAAACCTCTGCTAAACTGTCTTCCAAGTTTCTCAAACTCCCTGTCTTCAACAAGAAATTATGGATGATTTTGCATAATTAGGAGATACAGTAGAAAAAGAAGACAGAGAAGACATCTTTGTTGCTGGTTGCAAGAATATACTAACACAGAGAAAATCACACTTACATGAATTTTACACTAAACATTTCAACAAGTATTTCACTAAGCATTAGACAAAGCATTTTAGTGGAGTTGCTGAGCACTGTTCAACATCTTTATCGATGACCTGGATGAGGGGATAGAGTGCACCCTCAGTAAGTTTGCAGATGACACCAAACTGGGAGGCAGTGTCAGTCTGCTTGCAGGTAGGAAGGCTCTCCAGAGAGATCTGGACAGGTTGGATCAATGGGCCAAGGCCAACTGTATGAGGTTTAACAAGGCCAAGTGCCGGGTCCTGCACTTTGGCCACAACAACCCCGGGCAGCGCTACAGGCTTGGGGCGGAGTGGCTGGAGAGCTGCCTGGCAGAGAAGGACCTGGGGGTTCTGGTTGACAGCTGGCTGAACACGAGCCAGCAGTGTGCCCAGGTGGCCAAGAAAGCCAATGGCATTCTGGCCTGCATCAGGANACAAGTCTTATGAGGAGCAGCTGAGGGAACTGGGGTTGTTTAGTTTGAAGAAGAGGAGGCTGAGGGAGACCTGATCGCTCTCTGCAACTACCTGAACCGAGGTTGTAGCGAGGAGGGTGTCGGTCTCTTTTCCCAAGTAGCAAGTGACAGGACGAGAGGGAATGGCCTCAAGTTGCATCAGGGGAGGTTTAGGTTGGATATTAGGAAAAAATTCTTGATGGAAAGAGTAGTGAGGCATTGGAATGGACTGCCCAGAGAGGTGGTTGAATCGCCGTCCCTGGAGACTTTCAAAAAACGCATAGACGTGGCATTCCAGGACGTGGTCTAGCAGGCATGGTGGTGTTAGGTTGACGGTTGGACTTGATGATCTCAGAGGTCCTTTCTAATCTTAGTGATTCTATGATTCTATATTTTCTCCAGTTTGAGAGAAATAATATGTGTCAGTGTTGGGTCAGTGAACATACACTGTACACATTACAGATTTAAGAAAAATGAACTGATCAATCTCTGAAGTAGGATTTCATACAAAAGCAATTTAATATGTGTGAGTATGGGACAGAACTGGGCATGCAATTTTAACTTGATTACCTAAATTTTTTCCCCCCAAATACCGGTATTATCTTCAGGAAGGTTGGGCTCAATTTTGCTATATCTCTATATAAGGGCAGATTGTACTCTAAGAGCAACCCCATGATTTCATTGGTCTGCTTAGACATGAAAAGCAATATTTAGTGTAAATAAGCCTGGCATATTTAGGCCCTTAATAGTTTTAGTTTGCCTTTGAATGTATACAGCTGATTATATTTAGTTTTGCTTACAAACTGATTGTAATTACTATGAAAAATTGCAGTAATTCCTTTCTTAGTACATCATAGAATACTGATTGACTTTCTACCATACCTTCGCTTGCGTGACGGTCCCTAAAAATGTTCTTGGGATGGACGTTAAAGCCTTCTATGTCGTGTACTGAAGATGCTCTCCGTATACTACAAATGCTTTCCTTTGATCTGGAATGGGTTAGTGGATTGCTTGTCTGCATCATGTCAGGGTAAAGTCTGTCCCATTGCTGTTTAGGTGATGAATGGTCAAGGGGTCCTGATATATTAACCAAAGGCGAACATTTACTGGGTTGAATCAGTGCTTTAGTATCATCCACTTCTGAAGGACTACAGCTTTCTTTTGTAGGTGATTTAAAGTGCTTCATAGCCACTGAGTCATCACTGTGCTTAGATGAATCGACTATCACTGCATCAGGGTCTTCTTGTGGTAAGGACTGCTTTCTGTACGTTAGAAGTCTCAATCCAGGTAACCGGAACCCAAAAAGTCTGCCTACATGTAAATACATACAAAAGAAGAAAATATTACATATTAGTTTCTTGTAATGAAAATCTGCTTTCTTCACACACAGTCAGAGTGCATAATAATAGCTATAAATAATTGACCTATTCCTAATAAATGACAATGCTTAGCAATGGGATGTGTAAATATGGAAATACTACATAGTTGTAAATTTGGTGTGGTCATAGTGTTAAAGAATATCATACCTCAGTCTGACCTAAGTTTTTGAGCTCAGAATAGGGATAACAACACTGATTCTACAGCCTGTTTTAAAAGAGAAAATGTTATCTGTTCTGATGGTCCTTTCTAAATTAAAAATTTATGCCTCGATAAAAGACTGCTAGAACATGTCTACTTTGCTTGGCAGCTGTTATCCTGAAATAGGTATTTGTGGATTCTATTATTAGTGGAACTGCATATGCTTAAAAGTGTACTGCTGATTTATTGATATATTGCCTACAAATTAAACAGGAATATACCAGTGTTAATCCTTTAGGAAAGAAAAATAAGTTGTGTATCAGTTTTGCCACAATCCTTTCCAATACTTGCATTTTACGATTAAATGCAACACTTATTTTGAATGAACTTAAAATGAAAAGTTAAGGAACACTCAGAAAGAAAAAACATCGACATAGCTCTCAAGCCTCAATTGCGTCTACACAATGCAGTTATCTTTTGTACGCTTGCATGGGTGTGGGCTTAGTTGGGCTTGGTATATCGCATGGCAGGACTAGGGTGTTCTAAGTGTGTGGAAAACTAACAACTTTGTGTAATGGTAAGAAATATCAGTAGCTGAGAGGAAGTGTAAAATATGGTGCAAATAAAGAAAATATAGGTGAAGAACTGCAAAATCTACAGACTGGCCCCCAAAAAAACCAAACCCAAAGAGCAATTTTAAAGTATTGTGTAATACAACTCACAGATGTAATACAATGCACAGGGACTCCTGATGTACAGAAAACATGATAAACAGGTTAGAAAAAGAAAAGCTAAAAAAATTTAACAGAATAAGATAATGGAAATGATCAGATGTCACTACAGAAACGGTCTGGCTTATCTAATATCTTCTTGTAGCTCATCACTTTGCTGCATGAGTGTTTTCTATGGTGAATCAATAACAAAATAATTTCTCAGAGGACATCTCAAAATATTTTGTTATTCCCTCTTACTGGGATATGAAGTTCTGTTCAGGATAAGCTTTCATTTTTTTCAGTCAGTTTTAATCGCCTAGTGGCTAGTTCATTAATATTTAGCACTGAAATTTATCGTCCCATATGGAAATGTTTTGAAATAGTGTGACATTGATGCCTGTGACCAACAGTAACTGTAGAGCAATTGATGGCACAGCTTAATCATTTAATGTTTTAAAATCAATGTCCTATATATTTAGTACTGAAATTCTTTTGAATTCTAAATGAATGAAAGTGAGAGTGCCCTGCTCTTCTTAAAGGAAAACCTGCATAAGAGCTAAAGTTTCTATGCTAGATGACACTACAGGTCCATCCAGCACATTGCTGGACCCTTGATATTTGCCAGTAGTGGATATATGGAGAAGTAGTTTAAGAATCACTACATTGTGTTGCTTCTCTCAGAAAATTTATTCAGTTTCTGGCTACCTGCAGTTCAGAAACTTTCTCAGGCAGAGATTGTGTTCAAACCAAAACCTGAATGTTCGGTGTACCTTTCTTCCATGACTTTGTCTCAATGCTTTTGAAATACAGTTCTACTTTGATCTGCAAAGCATCCTACAGGAAATGGTTCCATAATTTTAGCATACCTTTGTGAAAAAGTACTTCCCCTTTCCTGCTATAAACCTGTTGCCTTGGAGAGGATGCTAGTTCTTATGATATGAAAAATAGCTAATAATTGGTCCCTTTTTATAGTCTCAATAATGTTATAGCTTTCATACCTCAGTTACATTCCTCTTTGTATACCTCTTTTTCAAGCTGAAGAATCCTAGTATAACTGCATTGTGTACGTCTGATCATCCTCCTCACTCTTCTCAGTTCCCTTTCAGTTCTAATGTAATAATTTCTGACAGTGGCCTGAGCTACCCTGAGACTCAGGGATCAATCCAGTGACAAAATGGCCATTTGTTTTGGTCTTCGTTCCTTTCCTTATAATTCCTAATATTTGATTTGCCTTTTTGTGTGTTTTGTGTGTTTTTTAGCCTGTGCTAATTAGATATTTTCACGACAGCTGAGAGATTTCTTTCTTGATTGGTAATGTAGAAAAAATTGTTTACTGTTTTATCACTCGGCCACTCAGTATCATAGATATATCTGTAAATCTCATATCATATTCTGAATAATTTTGTGACATTTGCAAACATTCTGACCTTGCTGTTTGCACCTCTTTTATCCAAGTAATTGAAAATGTATTAAATAATGAAGAACCTGTGAGACTCTACTGATAACATCTCAGTATTTAGAAATCTGCCCATTTATTTCCACCCTTTTTTTCCTACTTTAAAATATAAACACATGTAAAAATCTGCCTTTTTTTCCTTGAAAACTTTTGAAAAATCTTGTTCAATTCTGAATGTTTGGCACTGAATCTTTTACTCTAATGCATATAGACACACAACAGTAGAGTAGACAGAAATCTCTATTACATAAAACCAGAGTCATGCATGTTTTAAACAGCAGCTAGAGGTGCCAGTTTTCAGTCTGCACAGTGATACTCAGCAGAGTGAACCTTGGAAACATGGATATTTCTTCTAACCTAGCAAATCAAATGAAAAAATTGCTTAAAGTTGAAATTAGTGAAGTACATAAAAATTTATTCTTTTTAAACGCACGTAGAATTGAGTTTCAAAACAGTTTCTAAATAAATTCTGAAAGCTTATTGTATGGTGAAACAAATACTGTAATTCTTTTATCATCAAATACATTGAACTTCTTAAAAATACCATTCATAAGATTTTCTGGCATTAGACATTGTTAAAGGCATTTTACTGGCACTCTATTTTAGTCATATTCATGGTGGTGCAGATGGTTTTTTCTGCTTCACCAAGTTAATATGACCACGTTATACTGCATTACTGATTTAGCTGTCTAAATGCAGTTCAGCTGGAAAGAATACTTAGTGAGAATTTTGCTTCTTGATAAGACTCTTGGGCATGAAATAGGAAACTTAAATGAGCAGCTTTTTGCTCTTCCTCTATAAATTGTAATAAATGGTCTCAAAGTTAAAATCCCTATTTCCTGCTTTTTAATTTGAATATTCCTTAGAGGAGGAGGAGTATTCTTCTTCTTCAGTGTATAGATAATGGGCTATATGATGTGTTCGCCATTCAGGTCTCTGCTGCAGTATTGCAGCTAAAGCCATCAGGAGGCCGATTCAGAATTTGTCTAGTTTACATTACACTTCCCTGCTCAGCTCAGTAATAATACAATTTGTCCTGGAGCAAAATTCATGGCCCTGGGCCCATTGTCCCGGTATAGATTAGAAGGGTCAGCGGAAGCTTTCCGGACATACTGTTCATGAGGTAAGATCTTTTGTTTGAAAGTGGACAACCCCTGATTTGTGTAGTAGCTATGATGCTACAGATTTATCTTGGCTTACAATACTAAAACATTTTTGAGATACAACTAGCTATTTACTATAAATATAGAGATAATGTCACATTAAAATCCTTATGTTTTATTGAAGTTAAAGACTAGGTTGCCAAGTTCTTCTTAATGCTGAGTCAGAGATTTGTATAATTGTGGCTTGCTGAGAGCAATTGAGGAAAGCGTTTGAGTCTGAGTCACAATTCCAGGCTTACATTCCACCTCCTCCTTTCAAACCTTGCTTCACTGAATAAGTAATTTGCAAATGAGTTAATCTGTTGGTTGCATTTATTCTCTGTGCCATCTCAGCTAAACCATGAACTTTCAAAATAGTAGAATGCAGTCCAAAAATATACTGCAGATAAGAAAGGACACTTCTAAACTCTTCACAGATGTAGTTATCTCCAAAGTCCCAAATTCAAATCGACTTTTCTTGCCTTCTGAAAGCCTTTTTTTAAAATTCTGTCTCAGATTTTGGACATCAAAGGAGAAGATATTTAGAATTCATGGAAATGAAATGTTTTGGTTAATAGCTTTGTGAAAAAAAGTGTAGGGGAAAAACCTATGTTGATAAGAAAAATTAATAGCCTTGCTTTTTCATAAGTATTGAAATGGGAAATGTTAATATTAATGGGAAATTGCAATTCTTAAACACTAAATACCATCACAGAGAATTTTGTGACAGGGAAAAAACCACACCAATAAAAATTGCTTCCAAAAAGACTTTATTAACAGTTATGAACATGATTGTAAATATTCTGCCACATCAATACAAATTTCATTTTGAAAATGGGATATTCTAGAAAATACATATCTAGATAAGGATTTCTTTAGTGACTCAATACACTTGTGTGGCAAGTAATTCCCCTCTCTGTTCTGTGCAAGTGTTCTGTAACAAGGAATGGAAATGATACTTGGTCTGTATATTGCGTTGCTACAGGGAAGGTACTGAAACTTCTAGTGATGAAAATGTATACTTACATACTAGACACAGTGGCAAAGACAGAGAAACACCTACAACTGAGAGAGCTTACTTTTCACTACAATTTCTCTGTGCTTTTAGGATTACTGGTAGATGCTATGTGCTATCTCAACGTCTATTTAGCCCAAGTCAATGCATATGGGATTCCTGGTTTTCTATCTTGAGCACTGCAGAAGGGTAGTCCTAAGAGATAGCAGCTAGGAGGTCATGATGGCTTCTCAAAGAATTGCTCAGCCAGTTTTTGAGGCATGTCTAGTAGCATTGTTACTTTCATGCCGATGCAGAGAAGCAGTTATCCAGAAACCAATACCTGAAGCTATTTTCAGATAAGTCAACCAAAGGGAAAAGAAGTTGTAGCTGGTCTCAGGCTCCTTAGGTGGGAGCTAGATTTAGTCTATTAGACTCCCAACCTTCTCTAGATTTAGACTTTCCAAAATCAAATCAAGGACCTCAAAAGCACAAGAGGTTTGCACGAGATAAATTAAGTGAGGTGTAAAAACTGTCAGAACTGTTTCCTGGTATGACGTACCACCTGTCCTAGGCTGAGAGCTAAATCAAACTCTGAGCTGTCATGTTCTGGTACAACCTGTTAATTATGACAGAGTGTTGAAGAATATGAAGTCTTGGATAGTTTTATCATAGTGGATGACTGGTCTGGCTATAATATGAAACATACGCTACTTATTTAGTATATATGATTAGAGACTACAATGTACATATCCACAAAGATCAACCTACTCTAAACAGAGAGAGGTTTCCTTGATAAGGGCGGGTAAGGTAGGTCTGTTCTCCAGAGCATGGGTTAATTCAACAGTACTTTTGCTCTGAAACTTCCCCAACCAACAAGCAAAATTACTTTCACAAAAGGAGCACAAATCAGCTCTTTACTGAAAGATTTTTTGATAATTGAATGGTTACTGTCAAGGAAATTTCAGGATCTATGTTATCAGAAATACAGACACAGGAAATTATTGAATTGCTGATCAAAGGCTTGGAAATACCATCTAACAACTCATGCAACAGACCGAAGGAAACAATTGCTTTTGAGAAATGGAGTCCCAAAACACTGACAGTCTGAAATAGCAGCAAATACTTGAATGTAATCTATGCAAACACTGCCGTATTTTTGGGCTGGGCTCAGCAGGCCTTAGGACAGAGAATTATGACAAGAGCCAATTGTTTTTTTTCCCTACTTCTTTTCTCCCAAATGTAGAGAAACATCATTTTCTCGCTCTGTTCATTAAATAATCTTAATTTCTTTTCAGGCAGGAAGAGGAAGGCATATATAATTATTAAGTTTAGAAGCTTAAGTTTATAATTCTCAGATACCGCATACATGCATTTATTTTATTTTTTTTTTATTCTCTGGTATGGTCTACTTTAATTTTGGCACTTCAGTTCTTTTAGTATTCTCCAAATTTTCAGGTTGCACTTGAGTTCTATCAGTATTAGTAACAGCAATCTTCTTTATGTCCCTTTCTAAGTGAGAAAGTTTTCTCACTGTGCTGGTGATGTCACATTTATGTCTTCAGGCTATACTTCTCCTAAAAGGTACTATTGAGACTGGCTATGAGAATAACATGGTTCCAGAGCCTCCTGTCTATACATAGGCCTCTGAGGTAGCCTACCAGAACATGAAAGGAAGGGAATGAAGTCTCTGGCCCCAGGTAGGGCTATACTATGTGCGACTGACCTATGAATTTAGTCTGAACAATGTTCTCAGGGTCTTCCTCAAAAGACACAATGGTTATAACCTTGGATGTTTGTATGGACCTGTACATTTACCTGTCTGCTTTTCTTGCCATTTGTTGACAGAGATGCCAATTTATCAGATGTGATTCATTATGTTAAGATGATAGGAATTACAGTGTTTTTGTGAAAAAGTCATAAGAAGAAAGAATTTTTGGTCCTCTCAGAAAGAGATTTTACTTCTGGCATTTTCAATTTTTAGACATAATTAAAAGTGGAAAAGAAGAAAAAAAAAAGTAACTGCAATGAAACAAAATAGCAAGCATCACAACAAATATTATATGCAAAGAATTCATCAACTAGCATAATATTTTGTTGTCTTGCTGAGAATATGGTGGTGTTTTTGGTAGGTAGAAAAAATAATTTATTTCATCTATTAAATCAAGTTCTCAAGAAATTCTCAAGCCTTGGTTGCCAGACTTCATAGAATAAAACATACTGCTTTTGTCTGAGACAGGAAGCCTGAAGAAGTTCTTGTTATGTTTTAACACTGAATTTGTATAGCACTACCAAATTCCACAGTGTATTTTGTCTCATATATTGATTGAAGTTTTTTTATGCTCTGCATACAAGAACTTTCAGTGATAATAAGCTGAAAAGTATCACTGCATTTGAATTTTATATGTAATATAATTATACAAAATTTAATAGTTTAGCTGTTATATCTATAGTTTTGTAGAAATAAATTCTCAGAGAGTGGGAGCAAGAGCCATATTTTGACTTGCACGCTTCTAGAATTATATAAAATGTAATGAGATCTTGAAATAATAGAACCAGAACAAAGCAATAAAAGGACTTTAGCAGATAGAATTTTAGAAGATAGATTTACCTGAAGAAGAGCCACTTGAAAGGTTGTTACCATCTGAAATACAATTAAACTAGATTTACAAAAAGCTTTAGCTTAAAAAGAAACAGGTTCAAAAAATAAACAAACTATTAAGACAAGAAAGTAGAATATAAAATTTCCACACACGTTAGAAGGTAGCTTGAATTTATGTACAATATATGTAATCTGCAGAAGAATTGTTTGAAAAGTACATTGCCTTTTGATTTGGAAAATTTAAGAAGTACTTTGATAATTACTAAGTTTGTCACATAGATCAATATATGTTTCCAATAACCAAGTTTTAAAGTCAGCTGATGTTTCAGACAGAAAACTAAAGTAGGTGTATCCAGACTAACATGCAATTTCTCTTGAAATGGAACCTCTTCTAATTTCTTAGTGATCATTTCTTTGCTAGGAAAAGCCAATTTTGTTTGGAAGAAACTTACTGAAAAGTTGAAGAATTCATCATCTCCTTGGGAAGAATAGGCTTTATTCGCTGACACTTGTTCAGAGTATGACCTTAGAAAAGTTTCATATAACTGGTAGGGCTCACTTATTTCACGTCTTCATGGGAAGAACTCAGACTATGTGTCTTTGTCAATTGCTTTCAGGTCTTTGGAATGCTCAAGTTGCCTGGGTGCTATGCTCCTTAATATAGTCAAGTAATAATGACAGAATTCCTGCCTGAGAAATAAGACACAGGGATGGCAAACCCCCTTATTTTTATCTCTAGATCGATTTTGTTTGCTTACCTTAAAATAATGTCTACTCCATGTTGAATAATCTAAATAAAATCCCATATTCCTTGTGACCAGTCTACCTGAAAGCTTCTCAAACCCATTAAAATATTTTTTCTGCCATCTAGCAGATAGCTTTGTCTAAGCTTGAGATACCCTGATAGTTTTGATTTCTCTCTCTTCAAGGTTAAAATCTCTAATTTAGTTTAACAAGTGCACAGATGTAGTATGATCTCCGTGCTAGCTCCTATTATGAATAAGAGACATATGCCTCTCTCATCCATCAGAGAATGATGCAAAACTCACTGTCTTTATACTTTTCTGAGGATATGTATTATAATGTGGGATCACTTTTCAAAATCATTATCCTAGCCTTCAAGTTACCTCACAGAACCCACCTGTTTTAAATGTCCTGAACAGAACAAATAGATAGGAGACCTGTTGAAAATAAATAAAAATACAGGACTGGAATAAACCCCCTGGATCTAGTTCAATCCAAGAATCCTTTTCATACTCACTTCTCATACTTAGTGTGTATTTATTTAAATAGCAAAAGGAAAATTTGCAGGTTTTTGCATAGCCAGAGTATTGTCAGCTTGTGTTCCTTTTCCTGTCAAATGTGCAGAGGTCATCTCCACTGAAAGCTACTGAAAGCTGTGTCATTCCCTCTTTTTGGTTTGTAATGTCTTTAAGCAGAGATCTCATTTTTTTATTGAATGTTTGTACAAGATATAGCACAATAGCTCTGTGATCCTACCTGGGAGAGGCTACGGTGCAAACAACAAATTACAATGGTTTTTTTCTAATCCGAGCCCCAACAGTAATCATCATGAGGAAACAGAAATATAGCTGCCCCACTTCTATTTCTCTGTATGTATAAGAATATTAATAGAATTTATTTATCTTAATGGCTGTTCTGTTACTTAGGCAGTTAGGTATTTGTGGAGCACTAAAGGTGAAAGTACCTGAGGTCCTTCTGTCTTTTACTGGTAATTGCTGTTTGGCTATATTCCTTTGCTAAGAGTTCAACACTGTCTCAGTTCACCTAACATTCACTGTAATTTACCTTGGAGACAAATACGCATATTGACATTGGGGTTGTCAGAACTATGCTGCTGGTTGGCTAGATAGAAACCTTTGTCCTCCTGGACACAACTTTTCTTGACTAGCCCTCACTTATGTTGAATTTATGATGTGTCAGGAATTTATGATGTGTCGGGAAGATGGAGCCAGGCTCTTCTCAGTGTCATTAAGTGATAGGACAAGGGGCAAAGGGTTCAAGCTAGAGCATAGGAGGTTCCGGGTTAACATGAGGAAAAACTTTTTCACCGTGAGGGTGACAGAGCACTGGAACGGGCTGCCCAGAGAGGTTGTGGAGTCTCCTTCTCTGGAGACATTCAAAACTTGACTGGACACGTTCCTGAGTGATGTGCTCTAGGTGGCCCTGCCTTGGCAGGGGGTGTTGGACTAGGTGATCTTTCGAGGTCCCTTCCAACCCTTGTGATTCTGTGATTCTGTAAGATAATTTTCTCCCAGGAGTGCAGATAATAGTAAGACCCTGGACAAATTTCTCATTACATTTTGGGCAAAGTCAGGGGGTTAGTATTGCTTATACATGTCATGTTCTATGTGGCAAACTTGTATGCATCAAACAGCATACAATATTTCACGATAACAATGTTCAGATATGTTTAGAAAACAAGTATATGCTTGCCTCTCATTGAGTTGCTATGCTTATATAGCAAAATGCTCTGCACAGAGGAGAACAAATGCCATTTTTTGAGTTAACTCTTTGACTTAAAGGGAAGGCCTGATTTGAATTTCAGTTGTATTTGTTTTATTTGTAACTTCAGTGGATGCGGTGATCTCTACTCCTGAGATGTAACTCCATTGCTAGGACCAGAATAGAGACAAACTTGGTGAAGTGTTAAGCACCTTGAAGAATTTCCTTGCTTGAAAGGATTACAGGTTTAGCTGTTTTAAGAATATTATTAGCCCATTCATTTTGTTTGAACCTTATCCAGAAATTTGATTTATTGGGTGTATAACAGATCCTCTCATTACCTTTAGAGGAAGAAACCCAAGAAATTATTCCAGGGTGTCTTTTATAGGCTTATAGATTTTGAAGTGATAAAATGATAAGACAATCCTCAAATATCCCTCTTCAGCAGAATGCAATTATATGCTTAATCAAATAACTTTCTGGGCTTTCTCCCATGGGGTAATGAACATTGTGTTTGGGAACCAGTATTAGCTTATAGGTTAGTACTTTTAGCTAGTCAAAATGTTTTGAAGTTATATGAATAAAATCTGCGATAAAATTTACCTCATCTGACTTTAGCTATTTTAGCCTACATACTAATAGGAGTTTTGCTTTAGACAGGACTGGAACAAATGTTAGAAAAACATCAGTAAAAAAGCAGCATGCTCTAGGCGGGGCAGAAACTGAACACAACTCAGAATAAAAGTTCTGAGAGGTTTTTCTCATCTTTGTGCCTGTATGTACATTACAATCCCACAAATGTTCTACTTTGAGTAGAAAAGTTACAGCTACATATCGAAGTCAATATCCTCAAATCTAGGACTTTGTGTCAGTGTGAAATGGCTGCTGATTTTCTTTGTGTTCAATCTGTGTCATGATTGATTTTGATATTTTGCAGTTACTGGCTGTACAGATGCAAATTATTTGACAGCTTTGAAGAACAGAATCAGGTGCCAGGAGCAAATATTAATTTATACCACAAGTTCCATAAATTTCTGTAAAAATTCCTTGTCAAATTCGTGGACTGGATGAGCATAGCAGATTGGAATGTTTGACAGATTTGGGAATAAAATTGGATACTTACATTCCCTTTCCTCAATAGATGATTTAAAAGCCATATTTAAATATAAAAGTTATAGTAGCTTAACACTTTTATTATGAAGAGTTTAAAGAAGTCTGTACCACACCCTGTACAGGAATTCTTCTCTCATCTTATGTTGGTTAACAACTGTTACTAGTAGCCAAATTTAAATGATAATTTAGTGTTGTTCACAGAGGTTTTTTGCTAACCTGGTATAAAATCACATCTCCTCTTAATTTAGTTCATTGTAGAAAATCTACAGAACACTCTTTTTATTTCTTTTACAACGTGTCTAACAGGAAGGAGCTCTCTTTTTCCAAAAGTGTCTTACTAAGTATCTATTATATATGCATTATTTCAGTTGGACATGAAAATTTTTTACAACTATGGCAAATGATTAAATTAATGAAAATTTATGAACAACAGTTTTGGGAATGATTTTTCATCATCGCAGTGACAATCAAGCAAATATTAGTGTCTTATCAGATGTGAGAGAATACAGTCCATAAGAACTGTTAGAATAAAATACATTTTTAGGGCTTATGTAGCTCAAAACTTTTGATCTTAACACTTCAGTATACTAAACAAATATCCTTTCACTTAAAAATCAGGTATTATGTCTTCAAGTAGTTCACAGATGAAGTGAGATGGGTTAAAATTATTAAGTAATTTTATCTTTGGGTATATAGGTTAATTTCTGGAATTATACAACATTTACATAATCTAAGAAAAGGCAGTGCAAAAAGCAAACAAACTTATTAGAAAAGACTTGAAGTATAAATGAATAAAATTCTCATATATGGAAATGAGAAAAAATTTAGAAAGAGTGATTGGATGATGAACGGACTTGTAGAGCAGAAATGTTTCTGTCAGTCTTTCTTTAACAGCACATTGTACAAATACATCCTCACTGGAGAAGAGGTTACCCAGTCATGGAATAAGTGCTTACAGAAGAAATTTCCACACCTCTCCGAGTATAAAGATGGGCCAGATATAGTATTAAATACATTGGCTAGAAGTTTAAACAAAAAGATAAGACCTTTTGGGATTTATTTTTTTTTTTCCCCAAAAGGAAAGAGTTCTATAGGAACAAAGACATCCTTTGTTTTACTAGTGAAATGGAATATACTGAAAAATAGAATTGTGGCAAGACACAAAAGCAATGAAGAGTGAAAAATCAGTTGGCTGTGATTTACTAGTTCTTTACGGATTTGGTACATGCTAGGATTTTCCAAAATTTAGCTATTCGATTATACAGCCACTGGTATGACAGCCAGAGAGAACTGATGATAAATTCTTGCAAGGAAGAATAAAAGGAACAAAAGAAGCAGCTGAAAGGATTTTTACACTGCTAGAAGCCAGTATCTTCACTTTTCACATTACTGCCTGTTCAGCTTTTTGCTGCATACAAGACAGGAGCTCTTGAGCACCAGACTAGAATGACTTCTATTTATACTCAAACACGTTCATCAAACTCCTGGCAACATATGCATTTTTTAAAAAAAATAATCTATTATTGTCATAATTGGTCAAGCCCAATGCTGAATCGAAACCTAGCTGTCTTAACCGTTACAATCACACAGAATCACACACAGATTATTAGAGGTTGCAAGGGACCTCGAAAAATCATCTAGTCCAACATCCCCTGCCAGGGCAGGACTAACTAGAGCACATCACACAGGAATGTGTCCAGTTGGGTTTTGAATGTCTCCAGAGAAGGAGACTCCACAAACTCTCTGGGCAGCCTGTGCCAGTGGTCTGTCACTCTCACAGTGAAAACGTTTTTTTCTTATATTAACATGGAACCTCCTATGCTCCAGCTTGCACCCGTTGCTCCTTGTCCTATCACTTAATGTCATCGAGAAGAGCCTGGCTCCATCTTCCCGACACTCACCCTTGATGTATTTATAAACACTGATGAGGTCAATGGCACATAACAAAAGACAGGGTTCCAGTCCCAAAGAGCTTACAAACACTGTTTAAATGTACTGTCAGTATTCAGCTGGTAGATTTATAATTTTCTGCCTACCCAGGACTAAACGTAGTCTCGGAGCTCAGCCTAGCAAATGTTGGTTGCCTTCCATAGGTTTTTAATTTGTTCAGAGTGCCTCAGCCCTTAAAGATTGGAATCACTCTTTTCTGCTAGAGCTTTTGAAGACAAAATGCACTGTGTGTACAGCATGAAATGCTTTTTTCTTACATTGTGTTAGATTTCAGTCATGAGGAGCACTGTGGTAAGCGGTCTTCTTCAAAACTGTTGACTGCTGCTAGCAGGATAGATGCTTTTAGGAAAAGGAAAGGTTTTTCAAAGTTACACTTGATAAATTTGATGTCAACTCTTAATAAATCAATTAGAGGAAGAATGATAGCATGGAAGAGTTATCTTATTTTCTAGGATCAGGAAAATAACTGTAATCTTTTTGTTTCCTTTTCACTTTTAGTCTTTCTCTCCTGCAACCTGTCTCAGTCATTTTTATTTGCTTTCATGTTGAAAAGACATTCTAATATGAGAAAACTCAATCTAAGGAGCTCTGGAAAGAAATCTTTCATGATCTGTGTACTTCTGAGTAGTAGATGTTAATGCAATCTGAAATCTTTTGTCTTTTGCCATTAGCTGCTGCTTATCTTGGTTGTTTGTCAGAGATGTATCGCACTTGTTATATGGCTGGTTCCCTCACTATTTTTGTTCTTTAAATTGATTGCTGGATTTGAAGGGATTTTGCTTCTTTGCTCCTCTTCCTCCCCCCGCCCCCCCAGACCAGTGCCCATTCCTGTCCATTTTGTGTGTGATCCAATGAAAACAGATCATCTGCTTTACCTGTTGATGTATGTTCTAATAAGATGGCAAAAAACTAACTTCCTCCTACAGAATCTGCTGTTTGCCTTTGTTATGGTGGGAATATGATGTTAAATAGATGTTTTTGCTGGTAAACAAACCACCTTTTTTGTAACTTCTTTTGTTGCTTATTGGTCTCTCTGCCTTTTCTAAATTTCAAGGCTTTTGTTTGTTAGTTGAATTCAAATCCACCGTTGGACTGTATACAATATCTTGCAGTTATTTCTGGATATTTTGCACAGATTGGCCTCTTTCTTGAGAATTCTCTCTGCCAAGAGGAACTTTTGGCTACGTAGTTGTGCTTTAACCCGGCTGGCAGCTGAAACAGCCACACAGCTGTTTACTCACTCCCAGCGTAGTGGGGGAGACAATTGGAAAAAAAAGTAAAACTCGTGGGTTGAGATAAAGACAGTTTAATAGGGCAGAAAAGGAAGATGATGGTGATGATGATGACGACGATGATGATAATAATAATAATATACAAAACAAGTAATGCACAGCACAATTGCTCACCACCCGCAGACCACTGAGGCCCAGCTAGGTCCTGAACCATGATCTAAACCCCCGGCCAGGTTACCTCAAGTTATATATAGAGCGTGATGTCATACGGTATGGAACACCCCTTTGGCCAGTTTGGGTCAGCTGTCCTGGCTGTGTCCCCTCCCAGCTTCCTGTGCAGCCCCAGTCGACTTGCTGTCAGGGCAGTATGAGAAGCTGAAAAGTCCTTGACTGCTTGGCAACAGCTAACAACATCAGTGTGTTATCAACAGTATTCTCATCCTAAATCCAAACCACAGCACTGCACCTGCTTCCAGGAAGAACATTAATTCTATCCCTGCTGAAACCAGGACAGTAGCTTGTTTTTGTATCACCATTCTTCCTATCCTGCCCAGTCTGCTCTGAAACCACAAGCAACTAGGTAGGATTAAGAGCAGCCATGTGCCTGCTCTAGTTTCTGCCACTTTCTAACACCTGGCTGTACCCACTAGCAGGAAAATGGTTCAAGTCACCTTTCTTTTTGCACATGGATCTTTCTCTGTAATGTACTCAGCTTGGAGCCCTACCTATTAATTTTTCCTGAATTCTCAGCAAGTAAATGTCCTGTGTATGTCATGTGTAACTACTGTAAAACAAGAGAAAGATGTTTTGACTAAGTGCTTTTTTTCGTGGATATCCTCTTTAGTGGCTTTTCACTTCAAAATACGGCAAGTGACAACACATGAAAATGTACAGTGATGTATTGCAGATAGAACAAAAAGATCTTTTTCAGAACATGAAGCTCTTTCCTCCCAACCCAATTGGTATTTCACTTTCTATCTTGTCAATAAAACCACACTAAGCATAGACCAACTGAACAATTTTATACTATAAAATATCATTTTATATTATAGACTTGTTTGTTTTTTTTTAAATCAGGCAGTGCTCAAAATTCACAAAATCATGGCATCCTGAAATAGAAAGAGAATATGAGCGGGGTTTACTTGATGTAATTTTTATTATATTTTTTCATGCAATTTCTGATACCCCTTAATGGAATTTTTACCATACAATTACTAGTAAAAAAAAAAAAGTTTTCTTGATATCTCAAAACAAAAATACTGCTGTATTGGGTATTTTTAAAAAATCTGCAAAACAGAGTAAGAAAAGGAAGCGTAAATGCACAAGATTTTAAATATGTACTGTACAGAATATTTACAAAGGCTTTTTTAAAAACATGTGGCATTTGATGAACAATAATTATTTGCAGACTGCTAGTTTACAATAATGGGAATTTTCCTTTCCACAGTCTTATATCTGCTGCCGTTGTGGGGTTATATGGACATAAGGGGAAAGACTGAGGCCCATCTGGAGTGATTCAGTCAGAGCTCTTTCTCCATGTTTAATGAAAACAGTATTTTTTATTATCCCAACTAGTTAGAGAAATAAATTTCAATCTTTTAAAAATGTGAATGATTTGGCAATATTATGGGAGGACTTTTTGTTTATGTACTTTTATCGCTGAGCGAGATGCTATGCATTTTGCCCAGAAGACACAGTGCAGAAGGTCTAAATTATGGAGAGCGGCAAAGACTGCTTTCATCAGGAGGAGCCTGGTAGTGCTGTTATATGCACAGCTACAGACCCACTCCTTCCAATCTTCTCAACATAACTAGCAGAAAAAAAAATACAGCATGTCATCACTTTGGTAGTGCATAGTGCTTACATTGGGAAAGTTCTCCTCTCACTTCTCATTGTGAAGATCGTACCGGTCTTTGTCTCCTGTCTAGAGAAGGCTGAAGTGTTGATTTGACAATCAGAAAATTTAGGTTCCAGGTCCCTTTATCATACTAACATTAAAGATTATTATACTGTGAAAAGGTATTTTCCAGCTGTTGCTGAGCCAGCCAGGAAAGAGTGTTAACGCTCACTGTTAGAGCATGCTGTGCTTTACTAAGAGCTTGTACAAATGGGGATGTGTTCCGGGAAATCTTGTAGTAAGAGCAGATTACGTGAGTGCAGATGCAAAACAGAAGGATCATGTGCTGTTACTGCACAGAGTGAAGGTCACCAAAAGAGCACACGTTCTGCAGATAGTGGGACAGAAGCTACACAGTCTTGCTGCATAAGAAATGTGGACTTTTGTTTTGTGTAGAGTTTTCTGTTTTTGACAATGCTTATGTTCCAGAGTGGAATGAAAACAAAAGCATTTCCTGTGTATCCAAAAAAACCCCACATCCTTCAAGCTAATCTAAATATTTCAATTTGATAAAATCAGGATGTTTAATTATGTTTTAACTTTTTTCACATGAAATATTCAATTTTGAATAGGCTAAGGTAAAATATTTGGGCTATATCATAATGCATTTCTTGCAATTTTCCATTCATAATCGATTTTTGTCAAGGATAATGCACTTCTGTGAAATCTTTTACGTTTAATGAATTTGTACTTCCTAGCAGTATTCACAACATCTGTGCTTAGTACTACCAAAGATTGGATAAATTATCTTGCCAACTTTGTAACAGATTTGCTACATCTACTTCTTACAGTTCTGAATTCTATCTAAAATGAGCCAGGCAATGAGGATTGTGTGATTTCTTTGATATCATTATTGCTCAGGTTAATTACTCTCCCAGCTAAGAGTAGAGGTAAACTGAGAACTTTCAATGAGTAACTTACGATTTACAAGTTTGGATGGCAATATTGGCTTGCACTTCTCGGGAGATGCCACATACTCTTCATCTGTTACATACTCAAAGTTAATAATAAACATCATTGCTACTCCCTCTTGATTTTTCACTGGAATTATGTGGGTGTTGCAAATGAAGGTAGATCCTGTGGATGGAGGAGAAAAAAAATAAAGAAATACATAAATGAAAGGAAAAGTCACTATTTTTTCACTCCAATAATTCCATTTACACCAACAGAGAGTGAAGAATATTTCTTTGAATTTAATGATTGAACACCACGCATACTATTCTTTAATTTAAACAGGAACATTTTCATAGAAAGAACTATATCTTTTGATAAATTATTAGATTATTACCTCTTCCAAAAGATATCTCCTTTAAATGTCAATTTTTCTTTTTGTTTTTTATTCACTGGAAGTACCTATATAGACAGACGTGTGATGCGGAGACGTTTAGCACCAAAAGTAGCAATGCAGACACTGTTGCAACTACAAGACTAGCGAGGAAAGCAGAAGCCCATTCTTCTAAATGTCAAACATTCTTCAAGCTTTTGGTTCTATTATAACAGAATGAATCATGCATTAAATATTTATGGGTGTAAATATATCACTATTCTTATCTTGGCTTTCAGTCTTTTCTGGGCTGTATAATGTTTAGGTTTGTGTTAAAAAAGATGTTTGTTATCTGATCCTACAGGGTTTTATATTCGATCACAAAACGCCTCTAAACTGTGGTAATAATTTTCAATAATCTTCAGAAGTATTTGACTTAACTGTTCTATACAATTTGAAGTACAAATTTAAAAGTACCGTAGTTTTCATACATATGGAGCATACCCAGCTTATACTGAAAGGAACAGAAGGTGTAATTTCTAAACATCTCTGGTACTCAGAGTGTTCTCGGTCAAAAGCCTAATTAGAGATTTAAAGAATCCTTTTGTGTTAATTCTTCCAGTATAACTCTTAAGAAGTTTCACTTGACAAGGTCATTAGTTTTAATTTAATTCCTTCTATTAACCAAACAGAATATATTCGTTCCAAAAATAATGTGGTTGCTGTAAGCAATACAGTAATGTGCTAAAAGCTTCATGCAAACACGACTGTGAGATAGTGTCTTTCCATGATAACTAGGGACCGGTTTAATGTACATCATCTGCAATTTAACCATCCAGATGAAGTAATCACTGAAACTTGACAGGCTGTGCAATTTGACAAAAACGGATCCTGATCTGGGTTACACAATAATAAATTCTTTTTTTTTTTTTTTCTGCAATTGAGGAGAGAGACAGTAAAGATTTAAATCATCATAACTAAGATCAGATTCTGGCTCCTCATATTTAATGTAGTACTTGCTATAATGTGTTATATGTGGCAGTTTGAGCTATGTATAAAATTGACATGCTGGCCTTTCAAGTTTTGCAGCTGTACCTTCAATCCATTTGATAATACAGTTAAGCTGTGGCACTTGCACAGTTGCCATGGTTACTAGCTCAATGACTTTAGTAAACAGAAAATAAGCAATTTAAGACTGTTCCATTAGAGCTAAAAATAGAAGTGCTGCAGGCCAAGCATTGCAACATAGACCGGTTAAACAGAGGGTCTGAAGAGAATTTAGAAATAATCTTTGTGTTTTTAGCTAACTAATAAAAATACATATTGAGTTTAAACAGGCAAAATTATATTTATTGATTCTCTTGGAAAGAAACACTTACTATTTCATGATATAGACTATGCTTAGACGTGCAGAATGATAGGTTGAGCAGATATCCCCCAAACAGACACCTCTGAAGGACACTAAACTGCAGTGTATCAAATGTTTATCAGTTTTGGGGAACAAGGATGATGTGGAGCCTCTGACTTGTTTAAAAACTTCCTGGTTTTTGAAGACAAGGGTGTTTCAGCTTTTGTAATGCTTCCCACAGTGCTAAGTAATGACACTGTCTCCCATTTATGTAGAACATTCCACCCTCAAGCATTTACAAACCTCATTTGTACTGGAGCTAGGGATTTGCATCTCTGGGGAGGTGCAGAAGCTCTTTAACAACCAACAACTTAAGAATGTTGCAAAAAGTGCACAGGGTTAAAAATTTAGGCTGTGTGTAGAAATATTTTGGGAACAAAAAATGGGAGAGATTCATATCTGGTAAAATTCAGCATAGTGCCTTTGAAGACAAATTGCACCAGCAGGCTAAGGAGTCCACTGTAGTTCATTAGTCTAAAGTTTTTCCAAGACACCTGGACTTTTTAAGAGGCATAAAACATTTACTTCATGCGAATGACTGGAATTGGAATTCTGCAGTCTAACCAAAACACAATGCCTGCTGCAGTCACTGTTAGTGTTTTCCTTTAGTATAGAAACTGTTATCTGCTATACACTTATCAATATCGATCTCTATTAAAATGGCAATAATGAAAGACAAAATAACAAAGAAGACCCTGATGTAACTGGAAAATAAGAGTTCAGTACAAAGAAAGAATACTAGCAAAAGATAAGCTTTGAGTTGTTGGAGTTGATGGCAATAAAGAAATATTAAGACACAGCTTGTTTATAAACAATCTTATTCAGTATTTGCACTCTGGCATTCCGCTACTCTTCATTGCACTCAGCATGTTTTCCCTGTTTTGTCTCCATACCTGATATTTCGAGAGTAAGAAATGCGTCTGATGAGCAATGAAAATTGTAATGAAGTTTCTGGAATTTGCATTTCTCATCTAACAGCACAGGGCAAGTGGATGATATAATCAGAATAATTATGCAAATTATACCTTTGTAATTAATAGATTCAATATCCAGCAATATATCTGGATTTTCTAAAGATTACTATTGAGGAGTAATCATGACAAATACCTGTTGTGCTCTCTTGTTATCATTGTTGGAGGTGATAAAGAGGAAAAGCTAGATATTTTCTTGTTAGCTTGAATTCTATGTTTATAAGGGCTGTTTTCTTTTGTCTATGGCATTTTAAAGCCCACTCTTTCATCTAAGTAAATTAGTGGCAAAATATCCATATGTGAAGAAAAGATTTTTCTCCCTTATACACTGTGTGGATATGATATATGGTTCTGTAGTTATGTACTCAACAGTATGATCTCACAAGACCAGACAGGCTGGTGTGAAACAAATAACTGCCAAAATGTATATATAAGTGACACTACATATTTAAGAAATAAAGATACATAAAGGACATATCAGGATTCTTTAAGGATATATTGCATCATTTGAGCAATTCTGGTGAAGCAAAGCCTATTTAAATATCTGGCTGCATAGTGTTTAAAGTTGCTTCATGACAGCAGTACATAGCAGGCATATCAAACTGATTAATCTGATTCATAAAATCTATTTACTTTTCCAGTGATTTTCAGTAGGACAGATTTTTATCAGGCTGCATCTTCTAGATACAACTGCAGTCATTTATTTGAGTAATTGGGAGATGACAATACAATTAATACAACAGTGAAGGCATTCCAAATTTTAAGAGCCTTCATTCTCATATGCAAAACTCTGACAAGCAAACTGAAAAAAATTACACATCCCAAACAACCATTTTGAGTCAGCCTTCCTAGGAACAAAATTTTCAGAGGCCATTACATATGCCAAACTCAAAGGATCTCCAAAAAATGAGACACTGTGGCATTGAGGTAATTGTCCTAATTCTGCAGAATCCCCATGTTTCATGCAACAGGGACCCTTGAAAATCCATCGTGGTTCTACAGGATGACTCTGCAGCCCTGTTGCCCTGAGCTGGACAGCTGATGTCTGCATTTCACCATTAAAAAACTCAGTTTCCCCAACCTCAGTACAAATTTGAGGATGCCCTCACTGGAGCTGAGGCTGATTCCAAAATATTCTGGAACCAATCTTGACTCCCTGCAAGTATGTATGACTTTTTAAATATTTTTTGTTACTGGAGCTGCTGTGGACAAATGAATAAGGCTATAGAAAGAAAGATATTGAGTATCATGTCCTCTGTTTGGACATATTCATTTCTGGACAGGTTGACCTCATAGAAGAGTTTTCTAGGATTCTGATAATTTTTTACTGCTGCAAAGTAAGTAGTCCAGTGTAGTCTAAGTAGTCCAATGTAGGTATTTGTACAATTCATAGGCACTTCTGCTCATCTAAAATTGAAGGTGATGAGAAAGGAATAAATCAAAACAGAACAAAGGAAGAGCAAACAACAGCTTGCCTACTAGAATAAGACTAAAGACAGTTAAAATTAGAGGCAGAGATATTGTTCATGTTTCCAGAGCTAGGTAGTCCTGTTCTCTGTTTGAAGACCGATCAGTTTGAAGACACTTCTGCAATGTGACAATTTTATGATAATACAGGGACAAGAGAAGGAGGTTGGATATTCTTTGCACTTTTATTGAATAATCAGTATCTTTGCTTTGGAAATAACTACCCTCCACTTCCCCAAGTATGATTCATGTTTTGTCATCAAAATAAATGCTCAAAATGCCTTCTCTCTGAGGCACAAACTTAGAACATATTAGTTACAAGCAGAGAGTTTATACCTTATATTTTAATTTAAAATCTTAAACTACCAATTACAGTAGAAATGCAACTAAATACATTTCATATTATATTGTGTACTAAACTTAGTTTTAATTCTATGAGCATTTTACTGAAAAGGAGCACAAAAAAGTCTGCATAGTTCCCATTTCATTAGCAGTGAGGTGAAATATGTGTTGTTTTCATGGGTTCATTTTTTATTAGTTACTCTGACATTATTAGAGTCTGATCACTGTTATACTAAGTAAAAACTTAATATTCCTCTGTTAAGAAAGAGCTGACTTCCATAAATACAAAGAACAAAAAAAATCATGTAATAAAATATAACCAATGGCATTTTCTTATTTTGTGTTCATAGTTACAGCCTTATTTGTCCTTTCATCATAGCATGGCTCATGGGGATTGGCCAATGTTAATAAGAACTTCTTTGGGGAAAGAAAAGAGAGATAATCTCGGGGAGAATTAGTGCGGAAGATCAGAAAACCTTCTCTTGACTTTGCCCATCCTTCATGGAGTCTTCATCTTTGGGATGAGAAGCCAAGGCACAGCTTTCTACTAACTCCTTAACTCCCCAAATCCAATATTCCCTTCTTCCCTAAGAGGCAAAGAAGCATCTCTCTACTTATTCCAGGCTGGTGCAGGTATCGGAATGTTGGTTACTCCATTTATTCAGGTCCAGGGAAATACTTGTCCAGGCAGAAAGCAATGGGATTTTAATGAAATGAAATATATGCTCTGCTCTTGGGAAAGGAAAGACTGCCTGGCTTTGTATGGGCATCGAGGAAGGCTGAGGCTGTGCATTTCGTCCACTATGCCCAGCATGGCAAATACAAGTAGTAACAAGTCCCTTAGGAGCATATGAAATGCTGATAACTCAAGTTCTTGTTCTCTGGCCCAGACTGCTGTTTATAATCTATTTTGTTGCTAAGTGCTGGCAGATAAAGGAGTGAATCTGGACATGGTCCTTATATGGACCAGTGTGATTCATGAATTAGAGGGAAGGCAAGGTGGGCAGGGGGATAGAAAATCTTGAGAAATAAGGCTGACTCTCGCACACTGCTAGTAAGACTTTTGCATTCTTGAAATGCCCTACGGATAAGCAGAATACCTGTACTTGAAGCAGCTTCACATGTGATCTTCTGGAACTGTGACCTTATTCCCTGTTGTTCTATATCTATTTTCAGGCAAACTTTAAAAAAAGAAATGGAAGCAAGCCATTTATTTTTTTCTATATGTTGTCAAGACTCTAGTAACAAACAGGTTAAAACCTTGTTTTAGCAAGCAAGTACTCTCATCAAGCTGTGAATGCTGCGGAAGAATGACACCTGAAAATGACTGGTTGTAATTTACTAATGAGACCAGTAAAGCAAAGCATGTGGTATCCTTGAAGGGTTATAAACAAAGAAAACGAAATTAGAAGAAAAACATTACCCAGCCAATGCTTGTTCTGCCTTGTGTGATTTCTGTGACTTATCACTGACGAAAGTCCGTTTCTTTTATGCTTAAAATTCAGAAGTCTATTTGCTTCTGGTTGGAGGTCCACTCCAAGCAAACAGGGTACTTAGTTGAGCTTTTGTTGGCATTTAGGGACAATTGCAGTGTGGATGTATAAAACCCAGTTTGTCAAATACAGAGGGATGATGTGTATTGCAATGTGAAGAGTCACCATAACCATTCAAGGGCTGAAAATCTATTCCTTCTCATTTCTATTCAAGCACAAGCCAGGAATAATGCAGCATGTCAGAGGGAATCTTGTTTTCAGTGGACTTACTGGAAAGATTTGCTTTCTTTCTAAAATCATACTAAGAACTCTCTTAGAGTTATGTTGAAGAGTCATGTGAAGATCCTGAGAATTTCACATGATGTTATGTTAAAGAGCTCCAAATACCTTTGCAAGCCCATTTCTGTGTCAATGAATACTAACTATTTCCTAACAGATTTTCACAACTTAGTCTGCCTGTTGATATAATAAAAAGAGTGGATGAATGACTGAATCTGCCCTGAGAAAATTGCCCAGCTCTTGGTGATGTAGAAACAGATCAGATACTGTATAACTATTTGCTCAATTCGGTAACAATCCTATAAAAGAAATATCAGACAAATATTTCTGTCTGTTTTTACCTGCAGCTCTTTGCATCTTTGCACTTGATGTTATTTATTCAAATCTTTGGAGACATCTGAACTGTAAAGTCCCTATTTAAGTTTTGTCAAAGCTTTGGCTCTAAAGGAAAGAATTACCCTTGGATGTGACTTCACTCCCACCTCCCATTTGTTATGTAGCTGCACACATGAGAAATAGGAGGAAACTTGATGCTAAGACTAAAGATGATGATATTTGTACCCATAAAGAGCATCTGTTCCAGGAATCCCAGGCGCGTTGCAAACGTGGCCTGTTGCTGCCCTTCAAAGTGCACAGGTATTATTTTACTTTCTCTAAAGGTGGTGGGACTGAGGCATAAAAAGAAAACTGTTTTATCCAAAGCTGCATTAAAAATTTAGCAACTAAGGGTAACACAAAGAAACTCTTGATCCTGTTTTCACAATTGAATTAGCAGATAACAGCCCCAGACTATTAAAATGTGTCTAGTGTATTTCCACACAGAACTTTGGATAATGGGTTGTACGAATCTCTTTATCTTTTACCTGTACATTCTGAGCTGTGTCTTTATGTTACTGTTTTCCATTTCCATTTGACTGAAAATGAGCTACCTTGTGTGGCAAGAATGGGGAATTCACAAGCTTCCCATTTAACATGCTGCAGGTGTATCTGTTTGACTGTCTCTTTTAAAAGACTCATTGCAGAGAACAACTAAAAATAGGTGGCAGGTTGAAATGTATTATATCCCTTTTAAATTGAATAGCTATTTTTAAGGGGGATGGGTAGACACAAGAAAAGTATATTTGGCTGATATTTATTAGGGAGCTTACAGTGATTAAATGGGACCTGTTCCCTTTGACATCTCCCTCCACCCTCCCTATCAAATAGATACTCATTCTGTCACTGAAATGGTTGCTGATGATAAGATTTGATTTATAGGACTGTGGTGGGTTGACGCTGACTGGATGCCAGGTGCCTACCAAAGCTGCTCTATCACTCCCCTCCTTCAGCTGGATAGGGGAGAGAAAATGTAACGAAAGACTCATGGGTCGTGATAAGGACGACAGAGCTCACTCACCAATTACCATTGTGGGCAAAACAGACTCAACTTGGGGAAATTAGTTTAATTTCTTACTAATCAAATCAGAATAGGATAATGAGAAACAAACTCTAAATCTTAAAACACCTCTCCCCCCACCTCCCCGCTGCTTCCAGGGCCCAACTTCATTCCTAAATTCTCTGCCTCCTCCCCCCAGTAGAACAGGGGGACAGGGAATGGCAGTTGCAGACAATTTGTCACACGTCTCTGCGGCTCCTTCCTCCTCAGGGGGAAGACTCTTCTGGTGCTCCAGCTGGGGGTCCCTACCATGGGAGACAGTCCTCCACCAGCTTCTTCAATGTGAGTCCTTCCCATGGGCTGCAGTCCTTCACAAACTGCTCCAGAGTGGGGCCCTTCCACGGGGTGCAGACCTTCAGGCNCGGGGTGCAGCCCTTCAGGAATAGACTGCTCCAGTGTGGGTCCCCCACAGGGTCACAAGTCCTGCCAGCCAGCCTGCTCCAGCATGGGTTCCTCTCTTCATGGGTCCACAGGTCCTGCCGGGAGCCTGCTCCAGCATGGGTTCCTCTCTTCATGGGTCCACAGGTCCTGCTGGAAGCCTGCTCCAGCATGGGTTTCCCATGGGTTCACAGCCTCCTTCAGGTGCATCCACCTGCTCCAGCATGGGGTCCTTCACAGGCTGCAGGTGGAATCTCTATACCCCATCACCCCTCCCCCATGCGCTGCAGGGGAACAGCCTTCTTCACCATAGTCTTCTCCACTGGCTGCAGCAGCATCTCTGCTGCAGTGCCTGAAGTATTTCAAGGAGGAAGTGCGCCTCCTTCTTCACTGACCTTGGTGTCTGCAGAGTTGTTTGTCTCACATATTCTCACTCCTTTCTCTTGCTACCATTGAGCAGATATCCCCCCTCTTTTTAGCTATGTTACCCCAGAGGTGTTACCAAGGCTTGGCCTTGGCCAGCAGAGAATGTCTCTTGGAGCTGGCTGGCATTGGCTCTATTGGACACAGGGGAAGCTTCTATGAGCTTCTCACAGAAGCTATCCCTGTAGCCCCTTCTTACCAAAATGTTACGACACAAACCCAATACCAGGACTGATGTAGGTTTTGTAAGGTATTAATTTTCTGTGTTTAGAGGTGAGGGTGGAATTTTTAAAATAGCAAACTAAGAAAAAAATTACCCTCTGGAGGCTGTGCACAAGTTTGTTATTTGACTGGCCTATATAAATATCTCATTTTCTCTCCCTTTAATCCCATTTATGATATAATTCAATAGCTAGATAAATATTGTTAACTGCTTGCTCCAGCATTTCTTATGCTACTGCACTGACAAAATTATTGCTAACCTCCTAATTGTAATATCTACACCTACACTAATAGAGCTATGTTGATTAATTGTAATTCTGAACACATTTTATATGAGGACAGTTTCCTAGTGCTTTGTTGTTTAAGCATATATAAACACGTACAGAAGCTATAGAGCAATTAAATATTTGGCAAGGAAAGAAAAAGTAAATGAAAAATAAAGAAGCGGTGATGTTTTATGTCTTTAAAGTAGAGACCAAGAAAAGAGCATAGAGTGAAAAACTTTGAAAACTGTACCTGAAAGGGTAAAGACTTATTTAGGTTCCAGGCTGCATGTAGAATAATTTTTAGAGAGCCACAGCTGGTGCAGAAATTGCAAGATTGATTTTTTAATTTCTGTCTCAGTTCACCTTAAAACCACATTTGAGTTTTGTCAGAAGGGGTTTCTCTAGAGCACAGACTGAAGTCAGGAGGCCCAGTTCCCACAGTCAGCCTTGAACACTCACAAACTGCTCTTTCTCAGAGGTACACTCTGGTAAATGCATAGTGGGGTGAAAGCTGGGTCTGGATTTTTTTCTGTATTGGTTCCCATTACTGGCAGTTTGCAAGGCTGGGATGTTGAAACGTGGTATTTGGAAACAAAACTTAGGCTAAAATCTCTATTACGAATTGTCTTTTTCTTCCAGTAGAATATAGCCAGTAGTGCTGCTTCTGAAAAGCAATGTCTCTGACCTGTTAATGAGAATATTTCTGTCTCTTCATGTGCAGTTAAATGTCTTGTGCCTGGTTCCTTGTGCCTATGTAAAGCCTCTGAGTGCACCACACGGAGTGTATTACCAGATGATAAGCAGTCAGACATGGAAGGTCAGAGCAGATTGCACAAAGAGCTACCTCTCTGAAAAAAAAAGGATTGTTATGTCTGTAAACTGTTTGCAATTTGACTGTTGAATAACTGAGGAGGATTTTTCATTCTTTTGTGTTATAAATGTTACAGGATCTGTGAATGCTGCAAGCCCAATGGTTTTCATCTTGTTTGCTTGGTATAAATGCTTGTTTTTATGGTCACTTGTAATGTACTTGTAGAGAATGCAAGATATAATACACTCGATAAATTTCATAACTGAACTTTCTTACAGGGAAACATTGCAAGCGACAGTGCTATTTTAGAAAGAGAGAAACTGAAATGTTTCACAGACATTTTCAAAATGAAGTGTTTATTATTTTTAAAGGACAATATTGAAACATGATTTTTTTTTCTACATTGCACAAGATATTACGGTGAGACAAAATTAATACTTTGAAATGTTCATTGCACTGAAAATATATAAAAAACAATGTTCAAGATTAATACTGAATAGAAAATCCATTGTTTGCTCAGCTGCATAACACGCTTGAACTGAGAACATATTGAGAGTTTTTTGTTAGATACTAAAATGTGGATATAATTGACTGTAGTTTTATGTCTATTAACAATGAGAACCCACAATGTAATGCTATAAAACATGGAGCATCCCAATACGTGACAGTAGACAATAAAAAATTACCAATGGCAAATATCATTGGACATACATCAATACCACTTGAGACGGGTCAGATTCTTTTCTGAAGTTGAAGAGGTGGGTGAAAAAAATGTAATAACTTAGCCCAAATAATAATAATGAAGCACTATGAGAATGAGTTTGTTATACTATGTTTTCAGTTGTATCAACAGGCATTTACATATTAGTTTAAGTAATTTTCATTCATTTTTCAGTCTGTGTGAAGACAGAATTTTTAATTAGAGAAGGTCATAGTAGTAGGGATTACATTAATTCGGTGGAATTACATGTAATTAGAATAGTTCTGGAAACAACTCGATTTCATTGTGAAAATGATTTGACATTTTTCATTCACATTTTCACTAAGCTTATTTAAAGCACAGCACTCAAGAAATACCAGATGTATAGCTCAAGGTGAAAAAAAAAAGATAGGACACATTTTCCCTCACATTTTTTAACAGAAAAATAAAGAACTACAGAGCTTTAGTGTCTGTTCACAAACATTATGTGATTATTTTGAAGTTAAATATACCTTAAACATAGCTGACAAATAATGGTTCTAGTTTCTTATGTTTTACCTAGCTGGCTAAGAGTTAGCATGTAATTAATTGTATGTGCTAAAATTAAAGATGCCTTTTTTCTCTATTTTTTCTTTTCTTTTTTTTCCCCCTCTCTTTCTGTTTCTCATTTTCCCCTTAGCTATTCTTTTCTAAACCCTCATTAGAAGCTGTGCACCTCTGGGCATTCAGCTGAGAAATGTCTTATTATGTTCATGAGAAAATGAAGCTCAGGTTTGTTGAATATTGTCCATCTTGCAGAAAAAGTGCAGAATAAGACTTTTTTGTGAAAGTAACCTCATTTATTTCCCCAAATTAAACTACATAAACTATTTTAAGACCTAATTGAATAACCTTACAAAGTAAAGCAGGGGAGTGAGGGTGGGAAGAGCCAAAAAAAAAAAAAAAGCTAGAACTCCGTCTCAGTAATTTGTTTCATTCGTCCAAGGTATTGGTCCAGAATATACCATGAAGTAAAGGAGTGATTCAGATTCTGTTCTCACTTACACTGTGCCATTTCAGGGAGATTAAGGGTTTTTTTTTGTGATGCAGTTCTTAATAGATATCAAAAAGAAGGCATTAAATGGCCATCCAGTATGAAGGGTGATGTAGAAAAACAGAGCAGGTCCCCTGAGGCAAAAGAGAAATGCTGTCATTGCTGCAAACTTTCACAAGTGCAATGTGCATCCAGCTCTGCTGGCCAAGTGGAAGGAGTACCATTTTCTAAATATAGATGCCTTTTTCATGGAAATCATATCCTTGGAAAATCATATTAATGGAAAGATACCCTTCCTAATGCTTTATAAGAGAGTTAATCATGAGTCGTTAGAAATACACAAAACCCAAACTTTTAGAAAAAATATGAGTCATCATATAGTGTCAGGTGTACTCATAATATATACATTATAGTACTTAACTGTAATCCAGAAAAATATGTCTGAAGGGAGAGAACAGACAGACACAAAATGAAGGAATCTTGTGTGTAATAGCTGTCATGAGGTCTTGGTAACAAAGATGATGATCTGGAAGCCCTCATCAGTGAGAAGGCTGTTCCTGAAAGCTGGTGGGAGTTGTTAAGCTACTGGGATCATAAACCAACTGGATGTAACCTCACAGGACAAACAAAGTAGCTAAAAGAGACATGGTATTCCAGAGTTCTTTGTAACTCGTGGGACTTCGAATGCATATTAAGAAATGTGATGGGAGGTCTATGTACTGGAGGTTTGTCAAACACACTAGTAAAATATTAAATCTTTGTAAAAAGAAAAAAAAAATTTTCTGATGGAAAATCTCCATGCCTAACATGATGTATTTTTACAGATCTCATTAGAATTGATAAATACGAATAATTTACTGGACTAGAAGTTCATGACTACCCTAGGGTTGGTTTTCATGACCTGATTGCAATCAGTGTAAACAGACAAAGAACAATTCCAAGCAGTAAAATGATGATTCTTCTAAATGGATAATTTTCTGTGGTTGAGAAAAATGTAAGTGGAAATAACTGGGAGGAGAAATCAGACAAATATATGAGTGAAAAATCTGAATTCTTAATGAAAATGTTAGATAACAAATGAGTAATGACTCAATGATGCTGAAAATCCTAACTGCAAGTCCATCTGCATTGAATGCAAAAGCAAATGTAACATACAGGAATTAACAGGCATATAGTGAATGGAGAAAGGAGAAAGTAAGTACACATCTGTAGAAACCAAGAGGTATGAAATGTAGAAAGTTGATAGACGAATATGATAACGTTAGAGCAAGACTGAGGAGAATAAGTAGGTATGTAACTACATTAAGCGAAAAATAAAAGTGAAAGTCCATAAAAATCCCAATAACAACAGTTGTAGTAAAATTGTTAATAAGTATGTGATAATAATTATGCAACAACGAGATAGATTTTTAAGAAACATGTCTGAAGTGTGGTAAATCTTTGCTAGATCCAAAATATCAGCAAGCTTGGAAAAATTGTAACCAAAGGTCTAGGTCTACAACTCAGCAGTCTACAACTTTCATGTAACCTCTTAGCAAATCTTGCTGGGCAAAGTTCCAGAAGGTTGGAACAATGCTAGTACTGTGCCAGCATTCATAAAATGGATATAGTGGTTGAAATGCCTGTATGGCAGTGAGCCTGACATTGGTTCTAAGCAAAATAATGAAACTTGTGATGTTAGATTAATTTAACAAAGAATACCTGACAGGAATATAATTAATGTCACTCGCTATGGAAAGGCAGACATTATTAATGGACAAGAAATCTGATTTGATGATTATATTCTTTGTATAAAAAATCAACCAAGTAGCCATTACAGACATATGCTTTTGTGAGGTATTCTACTGATTATTATACAATTTTCTAATAAAGTAACAGCACTATACTTATAAAAAGCTCATTACGTGGTTTACAAATTGACTGAAAGCTTCCACAAAGTCATTGATGGAGGATCACAATTCAGTGCCAGAGTTTCTAGTGAAAGTCCACAGAAATGACCACAATAGCATTAATTTGCTCTGAAAAGAACTGTAGAAAAGACAAAATAACTTCTATGAACTGTATGGATGCTTCAAATCCTAGTTGTGAAGTAGCTAATGACATGGTAATGTGTTGAAATAGAAGAATTTGGATTATTCTGTAAGTGGGACATTAAATGCAAACAAATGCATTCTGAAATGGTAAATTTAATCATACAGTTACAGAACCAGGGTACATAGGCTGAAACTAAAACCTGGTAGCTATATCCTGGAATGTAATGTCTCACAAAAGAATAGGATAATATGTAAGAATGGACAGCATAGCCTGCATAAAGCGAGAGAATAAGAAGCCAACCTTTCCCTGTGTATATAACACTGGAGAGACTGAAACTGGATTACTGCATGAATTTTCTGGCATCTCAGTTCTTAATGGACATTGAAAAATTGGAGAGGGCATAAAAAAGAGCAGAGTAATAGCATTCTTCAGAAAATTCCTTTGGTGTGAATCTTAGCGATGTCAGTCTTTGCTGTTTAGTGAAAAGTAGTTTGAGATGCATTGCAATCAATATCTTCATGGAAAGAGTGCTCAATACTAAGGAGCTGTTGAGTGTAGCAGAAATAACCTAAAAGTCTGGAAGCTGAAAGCAGATAATGCAAGCTCTATCCTCTGGAATGAACCATCAGAGGGAGCAGTGGTTCTCCCTCACTTTATGTTTTTAAAAATCAAGACCGGAAGAGACAGACAAGTCCTTTTAATCAACAAAACCTATGTACTATTCATCTTCATTAAGTTCTAATGTTCTTCTGAATATTTCCTTCCAACTGAAAGAGGAATTCCATGCTTCCTGGCCCAACTTTGCTCTGAACGCACAGTGCTCCATAAACCAAGATGCTGCCTCTTCCCTGTACTTGGGAGTAAAATCTCATGTGCTCTGCTTAGTCAATTTGTAAAATTTCATGCTCTACTCAGATTTCCATGTTCTGAACTTAGCAAGAAGTGGGATCACATGTCAGCAGTAGGCTTTGGGCCATTCTTGGGTTATGGTGGTGTAGCACTGCAATAAATTCACAAGGCATGACTCCTAACTCCTTTCTCTCTCCTACTGAAGACATAGCAGCAGACAGCGGTGGGATGAGTGTGCCCGTTTTCCACTCAGATGCATCAGCAATGCTAGCTCAGCACTCTCCGGGGCAATGTGTGTGGAGGTGTTGAGTCTCTGTTCTTCTCAATCTCTCCTCATCACAAGAGGGCAGCGGTTCCCAGCTCTGACCCTCCCAGTAACGGTTGTTGAAGAATGCATTTGGTTATCTGGGCTACAATCGCTGCTCAGATAGCTGTTTCCTGTCTCCTTTAGGGAAAAGGCACAGGCCAGATGGTGATGCAGGGTCGAAGCACTGCCTGTGCAAAATCATTATCATTAACTACATCTCTCTGCAAATAATACATATATTTTTTTGTCAGAATGAAATCTCCCTTGTGAAATGTTAAAACTTTACCACATAAAAATTCTGTTAGAAGAAAAAGCCCTTTTTAGCCACTGACAATTCCACCTGATTAACTGAGAGAATAACTGTTATTGGGCATGGCAGTGGAATTTATTCTTTATTTTTGAAAGTAAATCCAGCTTAACATCCCCTTAACCTTCACAAAAAGCTCATGTTCTTAGGTTGGAATGGTGCCCTTAGTATCCATACTTGATGGCTTCACATGATGTCCTGACTACCCATATGTATGTCCATCTGTTAGGCTGGCACGGTGCCCTCCCACAAGTTGCTGGACTCTTGCCCTAGGCCACGGCAGAGGACTGAATGCTTACTTAATACTTCATGTGACTTCCTGTCTGTGTGGATGTGTGTGTGCTCTGTGACCCTCCTGTTTGTACTGGGCAGGATGGAAGACATGTGCCCAATTTGCTTCAGGCAAAATAGCCTAAGTGCAATTCAGAACATCTTTAGGTAGATGGATTTTGCTAGAAAAATGGTAAGCAATTCTCGGAGTGAGTTGGATTGTTTTAAGCTGAGTATCTACGTCTAAACAGTTTAATAGCAAAACATTAAAAAAAAGAGAAAAAAGATCAATACTGAATAATGAGACATACCATTGACAGACCCCAGAATAAAGTTTTCAAGTGCTAAACACTAAATAGAGGAGGACTGGAAAGGTATCCTTCCTAGAGGGTTTTTTTTTTGAAAGTCTTCACCTAGTGTTCCAGCTTGCTTGGCATGATTTTATTTTGCCGGCTTTGTTTTTCAAGTTGAACACAATCGTTGGCTAAATAGCTAAATAAAAACATGCTTCTTTTGTCAACTGCTTCTGTGTGGCATCTAGTTCAAAGCACACATCCACTTGATCAAAATGGGTGACTCTAAAGTCTTGTCACTGCAGACCCCACAGCTAGTGACTTGGGCTCTCCCCCACGAGATTCTCTGCCTGCTGCTTTTCCTTTCTGTCCCTTATGCGTGCTCCCTCAGAGCTCCTATTAGGCTGTACATCCTTTAGCATCTCTTGGCAAATGTTACTATACAGTACACACTCACACTCTTGGCTTCTGATTTACTCCTTTGGGACAACCTAGGAAAGGAAAAAATGTAGAGGTAGTAGAGAAATTTCTAAGGCAAAACCACTTCAAAAATAAATGACTACCTTTGCAAATTGATAAAATTGTTCCTGAAATATTTTTCCTAATGTTTCCTAGAAGATGAAAATTTGGTTGCTGCTCAGAGAAAGACTGCTCTGTCTCATGTGCTCTGCTGAAAGGCTCTGACACATTCACCCCACCCATGAATGTTTTGTAGAAAACCTAGTGTATAAGGCTCCAAGTTTAAGACCTTCTATTTGCCATCGTGGCTTTCAATTTCCTATCACAGTCCATTAGCCTTCCTTGGACACCTGTTTCAAATGCATTACAGTAACCTGTTTGAGACATAACCTGCCTCAGGCATAGTGCAAAATGGAATTCATAATACGAAATGATGCAGTGTTCACAGCCACAGACCACTCTGTCAAACTGTGTTCTGTGTGCTGGTTCTTAAGACAACTTTCATAATTTATTTAGGTACCTGTATGGGAAATGAACTTTGCTTATAGTCTTGCTCTGTTTGTATGGGGTGTGTTGCAATGAAATACTGGCTAATAATCAAGAATAAAAAGTGTTGATGCTAAGTCATCATGCATCCAGTCTTGTAAATATCCTTTAGGAGAACCCTGTCAAATGTAAGTCAAAACATATTTCTCTCATAATAGTCTATTTGCTGCATTCAGTCCTTGTTGATTTTGAAGTTTAGTAACTCTAGGCATTGATTATCTTTCAACTTGCTAAACTGATAACACTCAGCGACTGAGTAACATACATCTTATTAGTATTATACAAGCATCTCATTGTAGATTTGATGCTTCTATAGAACTGCGTAAAAAGTATGGATGTGTGACTTACACGTAGCTAGTTGACTCACCTAAATTGGTGGCTGCCAGTTTTACATGCTTCAGTGTCTTAGCTGTACAGTCTCCTTGAACTTATATGTACTGAAAATATATGTAGCACACACACGCACATGCATGTATATAAACCCGTATGTGTTCTACATGAAGCCCTCTCATCAATGGTCAAGATTGTCTGACACCTTTTGTTGTAAAACTGTGTTGTTTACAGTTGAACCATTCTGCTTGACTTTTTATATTGGCTATTTTCTTCCAAAGCTATAACTTTATGGGAATTTTGCATAGAATAAGCAAGTTATTAATGAAAATAAGACAAGTGAGCATTTTTGGCAAGAGTCTGGAAATTAAACCTGACTTCAGGTATTCTGAGTTATCTTCTTTTACAGATTATAGATGCATCTTAGGGAAACTGGTCCTGATAGGCACTAGTTAAATACCCTATAGGGATTCTTGGATAATTCATTCATGATATACAGGACTGAGCAGTTGGAAAAAATGAAGAATAGTAAAATAATAATGAGAAACATGAGTTCGGAATATAACACTCAAAACTTCACACTGTACCTTAGTTGCAACATTAAAGTTTTTTAGATGGGAAAATGAATGATCAGACTTAAAATTCCACTTTTATTTTCTTAAATGCCTGAGATGATATTATTTTTGTGAAAGACTTATTGAGTCTTACAGATTTTATATGCTGAGTCACTTTTACTTCAAGAAATTAAAATGTGTAAATTGCATTCTAGTCATGTCATTTCTGACATTAATACCACAAATTTTAATGTGGTCTATCTATTTAAAGGTAATAATTTTTTAATATATGCAATATGCATTTTTCTGTGGAGTGCAACCACTACAGTCCGCTGTAAGCTCATCCTTTTCTAATTGCAGTAGATAAATCTGTGGTAATCTCCTTTGCAAGTATGGCATAGAACATGTTATAAATACCACAAGAAGGGCAAAATTTACTGTGAGGTAAAGGTCAAAATGATAAAACCCATAAAGAGCATAATGAGAGTATAATGAAGCCCACTGGCTGGAATTCAACTAGACACTTAAGTAGATGACAGTTTTTTAGCTTGTGAGAATTCCCATTGACTTAAGTGTCCTGCTGAATTTTGTCAGTAATTCATAATTTGTGTGTTACTTTGTATATCTTTATATTGTTTAGACATTACAGGTAAAATCTTATGTTTTGTGCAGATATCTGAAATGACAATGGAAGAACTGAAATATTTACCAAGCCCTTTGTGTGTGAGGGAAATTAACTAAGACTTGGAAAAATATTTTAGGAAAAAAAAAATCCATCTGTACAACGGTGTAATCTGAAGTCAAATCTGAACTCCTGCCCTGGCTTTTTTCTACTTTTGAAAAACTTCTCGTTAGGATTTCGCTCCTCATATTTCACTTCTGCTGACATCAGGCATTGACTCTGAGAAAGGCAGGGGAAGGTAGCTGAAGCCCTCCAACAGCACCGCAGCCCTGTGAGACACACTGTCTGAGTCAGCATCATGGCTATACTGATCACTCTGATCACTTTGCTTATCTTTACAGGACATTCTGTATAACTCTGTAAATCGGGGTATAAGTAAACTGCAGTGTTCCCTTAATGCAGATGCAAATCAGGTTTTGTGCCCCTGGGCAAAGAGATATCAAACCAAGTCTGCTGCTGCCTATGCGGCAGAAAATTTAATTCAGTTCAAGGGCTTTTGAAATTAATTTCAATGTCCAAAAGATGAGCTTGATTTTCTTTTCACTAACACAGATCTTGAATGAGTTGCTCTTGATCTGTGCAAATGTGAGAGAGGATTTCATACCCATGCAGTGCCTTTTCAAAATCAGTTTCACAACTGCTTTGTATCTCGCTTTTGAGATTCCAAATTAAGCTAAGAACTCGCTGAAAAATTGTTACAGAAATACTTTTCTGTGAGATTTTGACTAATGTAGAATTTTCATGAAGTTATCTGGGGAGAAATTTTGACTTTTTCTTGGAAAAAGAACCAAATGAAAGAAACAAATATAAATGACTTTTGTGAAGACTTAATCTTTCAAATGGGAAATCCTAAACTGCCACAGTGCCAGGTGTAAGTCGTAGTTCGTTTATAGTATATCCTCCTAGCATATGCTGGATTCTTTGGCCATGCTGCATCTCCCCTGACACCTTATAAGTGAGTAATTCTTAGAATAAGCAAAGTACTGTAGAAATGTTTCAAAAAAAAACCCCAAACCCAACCCAAACCAACCAAACTTCCAATGACTGAGAAAACTGAAAATAATTCCATCTACATTGATTTGATATAAATCTAAAGAGTTGATTTCATTTCTTCTTAATGGGAAAATATCTTTTGGGCCTCCATCAGATTTTTAAAGTTTGCATACCTGAGGCGAGCTGCAAAATACTGATTTTAATAGATGTACCTGTGCTATACAGTTATAAATAAGGGGTACAAATTCACATCCCTCAATTAGGGAAACAATTTTGGTGGGGGTAAAAATTCTCTCACTGTAAAACTCTCAGGCTGTTCCCTTTTCTTGGCCAGCTCCAAAGTCAGAAAGACTCAACTACAGTAAGACTCTAGAATGACTATACCCTTCAAAAGGAACAAATTATTTTGACTTCAGAGAATGCACTCTGTCCACATAGTTTTGAAGTTGTGCAGTATTATTGTTCCTCTGTTCAGGTTTGTTGTGTGTTCTGGATAATCTTATGCTATTATTGCAATGGACTTCTGAAACTCCCTCTCAGCCCTGTGTTGCCATTTGACATCCAAGAAAAGCAGAGAGGCTAACCTCACTCAACCATAACTGCCAAGGGAACGGAAAAGGTGGATGGAAACAGAAATTAATCTGACATGAGAAAAACGAGTAGGAACACTACATGTCCTGCAAGCCAACAGTTGTCAGGCTCAAAGGGAAGTCTAGCAAGCATTCCAGATTGAGATGTCTGTAAAAGTCGGTGGGAAAGAAAAGAAATTCCTTTCTCTTCCCTGCCAAGGCCTATTGTCCAAAACAAGGTAAGCATTAATCAAGATTAAAGTGTGCCTAAAAAATAAAAGGTCAGGTCAGATCCAGCTAGGAATATATTCTCTAATCCATCCACGATTCATGTTAGCATGCGAGGATGCCCAAATCTTAATTTCTATCTTTGCTGAAATTTGCTATTGCAAATCAATGTTACTTTAGCGAAGCAATGGGAGTGTGTATTCATGTCTTGTAAAGACAGTGGTATGTAACATTTGAAGTCAAAGTATGTTAGAAGCCCAAGACCACTATATGCTGCCCACAGTGTAGACAGTGTAGTATTAGAATCCTATAAGTTGTAAAATTAGGAGCTGCATTGCTTGCACAATCTAAATTAACATATGTAATCTAAATTAACATATGTAGTCTAAAGTAACAAACGTGCATATATTGTCAGTGCAAATTTTGAAAATCTACTAAAAATTTAAATAAAGGGAATATTTATAAATGACTTAGAAAAATATAGTAGCGATTACTTTTCCTAATAAGTTATAGGTTACTATCAGTGAGATTTTTATACATGATTGATTTTAGTACATTACAGATCATTTTATAACTAAGTATTCATAAACTGGAATACATACATTTGTAATGGAGGTCATGTACAGTGTTCTGTAGCATCTCTGGCAATAATTTATTAGTGAAATTGTGTATTCAGCTAGTATTGTATTATTTGACATTTCTATAGATCCAGATCTGATCTCGGAGCCCTAGATATACAGTGCCATTGCTGTTCAGAAATGCTGAGAATAGTATGTAACAATTGAAGAATAATTTTTTGCTAGACTGTGACCTTCAGACCAGTTCCTACAGAAATATCACATGGATTATGCCTTGATGCAATACTCTAGAAGGTAGAGAAGTGAAGGCAGGGATACAATACTTGGCTAAAGGGTTTTTGCACTCTATCCATCTCACTAATCCTATGCTATTCCCTGGAGCAAAATTCATAAGGTTATTTTTCTGTTTTGTTGTTGCTTAAATTTCCCACACACATTAAGAGTCAGTATCACTGGGTTTTGGTTATAAATAAACTGTTACTGTCAGAGCTCCAGTCAGGTGTACAAGCTGTGCAGCTAGAATGCTTTGGACTTCTATCATCTGATGTCTATTTCTTTTCACACGGCAGAGGTAGACTTCTTTCTAGTTTCTTAGAATGCTGTGGGTGTGAAACTGAAATGTACCCTTCAAATGGCTCAGGCAGGTTACTAATTTTGTGAAAGCTAGCTCAGTACTTAATGCAGAGAAGGACAAATTTACGTTTTCATAGTAAACATTCGCTTAAGTGTAATTCCTTCTAGTCCTGAGCTTTTCCTGCTTTTCTGCTGGTGTTAGAGTAGAATATTGTGTATCTATGGTTGTCATGCAGTAAAATACAAAATGCGAATAGCTGTCAGCATTTCTTTTCTGAATCACACAGGGCTGTTTTATGTTGTCCAGCACTATTTAATATATCAGTATTTATTATTTTTTCCTTTGCAGCTCTCATCTGCCAGAAATATTCAGCTTTATTCACACCCTCAGGAAACACAAGGAGACTCTTCTACACAGTCAAGATATATTGAAATTTTGCCTCTTAAATAGACAGAATATCCCCTAAGGGACAGCATAACATCTGTGCTTTCTGCCAATGTGAGAAAACTGGTCATGCTACTGAAAAGCAACAATGGTGGCAAAGGCAATCTACCTTATCCTCCAATCTTTTCCCTGCTGTTGAACAAAGAGATGAAAATTATCTTGCAAATCAGTTGCACTAATAAATTTTCTCATCTGTTAGTTGAGACGGAGTTAGAAACAATTTCCTTGATAGCTCTCCAGCTGTCAGACTAAGTCCTAAGCCTTGAGTGGAAGGAGAATTTTAGAATAAAAGTATATACTGGTCCTTCTCCTAGGGAAGTTGGAGACATGTTAGGAAATAAAATATTCATAGAACTAGTAACAGTACTTAACCTCTCAATATCCTATATATGTCGGTTACAAATACAAGCAAGTAGTAAGGAAAGCTTTAAAAATTACATCCCTACTACCTGTATAGATAATTTTGAACGTTAAAAAATATCACCTCAGTGGAAAGGGCTCACAATATGATCTCTAAAACTTAGAAATTAATTGAAGTGGTGTCTTTGTGAATGGTGTTGATAGTGAAGGAGAGTTTGCCTGAATATCTAATTACAACTGAGTAATGAGAGTTCAGTGACTGGTAGTTGACTGGTGAACACCTGACTGCTCTTGACAGGTGTTTCTGTTGTCTTAATTTCTTAAATATGGTGTGGATTATTTTTTCCTTATTTGTTATACAGCTTGACCCTCTTCTAACGGGTTGGTCTTGAAGAGTCGATATCCTGCCCCCAAGGCTTTCTGCTATGATGCAATATCATATTTAGCAACTTCCACATATGAACAGCAGATGGTTTGAGCTATATAAGCATATGTAGCTGTATGTTTCTGTCCTTTAGTTCTATTTAACCCTTCAGCAGCTCTTTGCCTTTGCCATTTAACAGTCTTGTTTGGAAATAGGAGGGAATTCAGACTGTGAAAACATGAATATTTTTACTGCTTACACTAGTAGCTGGGGTTTTTTAATATTATTGTGATAGCTAAGAATGATCTGTTTGATTGGTCAGCAGATATGAAAGTCTGTTTTGTTTCCAGCTGCTTACAGTTCCTCTGTGTTTAAGAGCAGACAGACCAGGTAAAATACGGTTTGGTAAAAGTCACAATGCAACACTTGGGAGACCGTGCTTCCAGCCACTGCTACCAACCCCAATTTTATTCTTTTTTAGGATTCTGTCCCACTTTGTTATTATTTTACCTTCCTGTTTTATGCAATAGAAAGAAAGTCTACTGGTCTGATTGTTGATAAAGTAGCAATTTTTTAAATTTTTTTTTTGTGCTGAATCATTTTATTTGTAAATATAGAAGTGTTCTACATTCTTCTTATCAAAATACTTATATTGGTTGGTTTTGACATTGCTTCACTATTTAAAATGTCAGAAACAAACAGTCATGACTTATATGAGATATGCTGAATGCTTAGCAAGAGAGACATGAGTATATGCACCTGCTTTCTGTGTCTTTGAGGAAGCCTGCAGCTGACCAGATTTCCTCCAAAAGACACCAGTGTGGAAGAGGAGTTGCCTGCCAGCCTTGTGGTGCTCAAGAGCAGCCCTTCTCGTGCAATGCGGGACATGGTGCAGGCTCACCATAGCTTAGGGATCTGTCTCTCTTTAACTACAGTACAGACTAGAACGCGCAATTTCTAGGCATTTAAGTCACATCAGAAATTAGCTTGAAAACGTTTCTAAAATGTATTTGGTATTGCCACTGCCTTCCTAGGCAGATACATCTCTTGACTGCAACCTACTGTTTTTTAGGCTGAGACCCAGACATGCAGTAGCCTCCTTACCAGTGCGTTGGCTTCCATAGACCAAGAAAGAAACTACATGGCTTTCCACTCATCACATCACTTAGTTTGCGTGACGACTGAGTGTCCTGACTGAATGCCCTGATTAGGGTCTGAATTTAAATAGCTCCTAGTGTAGCAGAAATAAAGACAAACTGTAGTTTTATGTGGAAAAATGTCCCCTGTTAGTTGATCTGTCTGCAAATGCAGCAGCTCAGACTTGCTGTAACTCACTGGGGGACTTGCATTACACAATGATTTCAGGTGGCATACATAATAATCTTTTCTCTTCAGTTTTGAACATACAGGAATTACTTCCTCATATGTTTGCATTAGCTGGGTTTGTTTACAATATTTGAGGAAGTAATAATTACTTGCTAAATATTAATTTCATAATATGGTTAAAATATGCAAATAGCTTTCACCAAAGCAATCCCACTTAGCCCATAAAGTGCTGATCATGGATGAATTGTAGCCAGACAGCAACCTTTTTTTTTCCAAAGGAAAGATTTTTAGTACCAGCATGATTAGCTGCTTGCATATGGTGGCTGCTGCTTTTAAAAATATTTTGTAGTTTTTATGAAATATAGCTGACTTAGTTTACATATTCATTAACTGTACAGAAAGAGAACAACACTCTTGTAGTGTTAGTAAATTAAATGGAATTTATAATGCCTTTAGGCTGCCCATATAACTATTCAGAAACCATTGGTGCTGAATGACAGAAGGAAATCACATTTAATATCTGCCTGTCTCTGTCTACCTTCACACCTATCCTGGTATCTAAATATGACACCAAAAGCATGTGGGAGAAGGAATTAAATGACAATGGCAGTTAGGTATCTGATTCTCAATTATTTTGCTACAGAAGTTGAGGAAAATTAGACACCAAACTACTATGTGTTTACAGCTGTTCCTGCCTATTAGTATACTCTTATAGCGAAAACACAAACTCAATCAGGCTAACAAATTAAATGCCACATATTCACTAGACTTCCTTTAACATATACTGGTGTTAAAAAATGTATTGTGATAAGGTTTTGTTAACCATAGGATTACTTAATTCAATATACAAACTATTGCTTAAAACATCTTCAAATAAATCTGAATTTTTTTTCAACAGCAAGCAATTACAGAGATGCTTGAGGAAAGGAGCTTTACAAAATGCAGCACTGATGAAACAAATAGTTTGCCATAAGAAAATTAATGTAAATGGATTTTACTTTATTTTATTTTAAATGTTGTACAAAACCAGTACAAAAGCATTTATTTTCTTGTCAAATGAAGAATAATGAAAAATAACTACCCAACTAAAATATATTAAGTTTTATTTCAAAATAAATACAGTGAATATTGTGCAAGAAAGAATAACGTCACTGAAAGTCATTGAAACTGAAAATTTTTTGTTTTTTAATATGAAGTACAGTAATTTCCCATGAGGAATAGAAATGAATGATTTTTTGTGCCAAAACCTCAAAATAACCCAAGCCACATAGTTGGGAGAAAGATGCTTCTTTAACTTTTTTTATTTTTTAACTGTTTAACCTTTGCTCTAATGCTGGAGCAGCTCCATCAATAAGATGCTACTGAAGAGCAGTAGCCTGCATCTTATCACTGTGATTTATCTCCATGCTCAGAACTACTCTGTACAGCAAAATGAGAAACCCCATGGCTACAATTGCTACACCAGCTAAAGCTGACAAGGTGCTAGTTTGGTGGGAATTTTCAGAGAAAAATTGATGATCAAGGGAGCCACTGCTGAAACTGATGCTGCAGGGCTGCGAGAGGAAGAAATGTCTGTTTGTAAGACATGCAGACATCCACAAACTGAGACTAAGGACTTGTTTATTTTTTCTATTGAGACTTCTTTCCCACAGCTAACAGTTTTATCTCATGTTATTGACACCACACCTTAGCCTAGGTTTGCTTTTTTTCCATCCAGTGTCATTTTTGCTTTTTTTTTTCTGTTTTGACTTCAATTCTGTACTACAAAACTCCAGGGCCACTCTTAGATATCGTGTTAGTCTCCTCTGCTACATTTAAAAGTGGAGGCAAGATTCCAGATGCGGATGGATGAAACCAGTACCCAGGGTCAGCCAGTACAAATTGCAGCCATCGAGGAGTAGGCAATCTGGTGACAGCGAAAGGAGAGAAACTTCAGGTTGCCGGTATGCACAAGCCATTCATGTATACTAACACAGCATAGGAATACCCAGGAATACCAAATTCAGTCACAAATGCATGAACCTCTGTGTGTAACAGAGGCGTCCTGGATTGAAATAATTTATGACGTAATGTAAAAGCTGGGCAGATTTGTTTAATTTCAGTGCAAGTTTGAGAGATTTTAAAGACAGCAGCAAATATTTGAAAGTTTGATCAATCCCATACTTTTTTCCCAAGTACGTATTCATCTTGAAAAGGTTTTAGAAATTGAAAGTACCTCGAATTGTGTACGATAAAGAGGTAAGAAAAAGATTTCAGAGAAACAAGTCTCAACAGTTGTAACTGTTCTCAAAGGTCAGGTTCATAGAGCTGTGTAGGCAATGAGGCATCTAAGACTCACAGTAATTTAGACTTACATCTCTAGAACATCCTGGCCCAGTGAATTTCAGTGAGGGAAATTTCCCTTCCAGATCCCTTCTAAATCAGATCATGAAGCTGTTTTTCTCTGGTGATAGTTGGGTACTGTGAGTCCATGATGAGAATTTTTCTGCTCAGAAGGAAGAGAAGCATACACAAAATACCACAGAATGCATCATAAAAAAAACCCAAACATTTAAATGCAAGGAAAATTTTGGATAGACTGCTGAAAATTTTGAGGGAGACTTTTCTCCCAGAAATATTAATTTTTTTTTACTTCTGCCCCCCAATAAAGCTACATTCCAAACTTTCACAGTCGTGACTGGAATGGAATTTCTGTCCTCAACAATGTTAGTAATGAGAAAAAAGTCATATACATTTTCCAGGGGGATGCAGCATAAGAGTATTTGGGTGACTGTGTTTCCTTTGGGCTAGGAAAGCAAGCACTGAGTTCTTCAGGCTTCGGCTTCTCAGAACATAAGTTATTCTTGCAGTGAAGAAATGTGTACCATGTGCTCTCTCTGGTAGCTGCTGTAAGAGAATTCTTTTTGTTGTATTTATACAATATTTGACTAGAAAGGAATTACGTTTGGTGAAGTGTGTCAGGTCTGCACATTTGTGAGGTTTTTGTAAATGATATGTAAAAACCTTTTAAAGTATTACACACTATAATTATTATCATTAAATGTGAGCACTTGCTTAGAAATTGCTGGTAGTTAATACAGTTTGTCATCTTTAGAAGTATCTTCATTACTGAAAGATTTTCTATAAGTAATTTTTTGTTTACAGCATTAACAATTGCAAAGAGCAGTCACTATTCATATGAACAGCAGCTTGAGGCAGTGCAGCTGAAGGTGACATTTTGCAGAAGCTTTACATCAGGTTAAACTGATGTTTCTGGAAAGAGAAGCAGTCCTGGCCTTTCTTGGATTGCTAATTTCTACTCTATGCAGCCCCTTCCTTTGTACAAGTACAGATGATTGTGTGGCTATGGGAAACCATAGTGAACCAAAATTAAACTGTTTTTTGGCTGGCTCATATTAACTCAATTCTCCTCCCTATTCCAGATCACTAGACACACACACATCCCATTGTGTAAGGGGGTAACATGGGGTTGAGAATAAGCACTTGAAGCAGACTGAGGACAAGACTCATTCTTCCAGCACCAGTGACAAACTGTTTATGGTTACAGATTCATTTTCAGACACAGTTAGTTGTAATTACCTTATTAAATAGATTATACAGGGTCAATTCTTTTGCCAGCACTCGGCATTTCTTTGGCAGTATCAAGCAATAGAAAGCTCCAGCTTAAATTTTGCCTCTGCTTATGTATCAGTTGTGCCTGCAATACGATTGCCTTTGTTTTGACCAAGGCAGTGCTGATTATTCCTTAAATGATAATATCAACAGATGTCAGAAAGTTTCAGCTATAAACCTGAACTCGACTGCTTTCTAGGCAAGTGTAAAACTTTCACGTTGTAACAAAGTTGTTGACATCAGTCACATTCCACTAACAGGAGAGAAGTGTATATTTTGAATTAATCTTTGATTGCTTTCATTGATGATGATGACTGAACCCTGCCAGAGACCAACAAGTTATTCAGTGAAATCCTGTAGGGTTTACGCAGGCCTGTTTGTAAAACAATGCTACCTACTGTAATATGACAAATTTTTGAAACAGAACACTTACTATACAGACTTAAAAGCCGCTCATACTGTGACACTGTTCCAAGATGATTGACTGTGATAGTTACAGATTGGTTGAAATGCATTACATGATATGCATTATATATCAAGACATTATAAATTATGAGAAACTACTCTCAGGCAAGCAATTATGATAGCTCATCATGCAATGCTAATTACAAAATGTCTGGAAAATACCTTATCTACATTTATGAAGCTTCCTGCATTGATCAATGAAGTAGATATGACAGTGTAAAGAGGAGTGTTACGATTGCTAAAACCTGAGTTAAACAAGTATCCAAATGGCACTGGAGAACTACTCACACTAGTGCAATACTAACCTATGGAATGAGTGGTATTTGGAAGTGGATTTTGTGACTTTGGAACAGCTTTTAGTAGTTTTGCAGTTGAGTAGTTTTGCTCAGGTCCTCTGGAATGAATAATATCTTCCAACATAAACTGATGATGATGGTACTCAACTCTAGCAGCTCACTAAGACACAAGCTGTGTAAAAGACAAACAAGATCCTAACATGCATTTCATAAGGTGCATATGGATGCCACTTTACAAAACACTGTTGACACTTCATCTGAAATGTTAAGTACCATTCTGGGCACATGAGTTCAAGAAAATTAAACTGAAAAGAGCATAGGTGCAGGGAAGGGTAGACAAGAGAATGAGAGGTTTATCTTGCTGAGAAAAACTGATATGTAGCCTTACAAAGTGAAGGTTAGGGGGGCAGAGAAGTCCTGTATGGAAACACATGGGGATGAGATAAGAAATATTTCCTCCAAAGTCAACACCCGCAGCAGAAGAAATGGTTATTAATGACTCAGGTACACACCTCAGCTGGAAATCAGATAAAGGTATGTAATCATTGAAATAATCAAGTTCTGAAACAGCCTTTCAAGCAGTTGGTCCAAAAATCCTGATTGTTTTTAAGTTGGAACTTATTAAATTTCGTAAACAGATTGTTTGGTGTGATTCTCTGCAATAGAAGCAGATGGAACTTTATGCCATCAAAGTTCTTTCAACTTTAACATTTCTGTTACAACTGAATTACCTTCTAAAATCTGCTTTTCAGTCAGCTTTCCTATCCCTTCCAATACTTTTTATAAACTCAAGGGATTATTTTTATTCTTTGCTATGGTATTAATAGCAAGTCAATGGTTATTTCCATGCACCTCCTCATCAGTGTGTCAATGATGATTAAATGTATCTGCATTGCTTTACACAATATCACTGCTGTTCAGACTGGAGTATTCTTTTCTGCTGACTAAAAAATATGGAAAGAATTGAAAAACTGAGAAGAAAGTTCTTTTCATGTCTACGCACTTTGGGAGTGCTGTGGAAAATCTGCTGTTAATTAGAAGCTACAGGTTATATATGATTTGAAGGGCAGCCTCTCTAAGTCCACAGCTTCCCTTTCTGTAAATAATGGCATAAAAGTAGCTAAAGCCATGGCACCATTTAGAATGCAAAAAATAGAAGTGAGCTACCCCTAACACAGACTAGTTATAGATTTATGCCCCTGACGTGCAGCAAGGAATTGTACGTTTCCTTCTTGAAACTTAGAGTGAACTCTCAGTCTGTGGAACTGTAAGATACCATGGTATGAAGCTCCCGATCTGTGGGATCTCTAAAGTGGATATGCTTAGGAATTTTGGAATATGGAGAATTATTGTAGATTTTTTAGATTTATTTTTCCTCAGAATAGTATATTTTAAATTACTAATCACACCTTCTGAATTTTTTAATTGCTTTTCTTGGTTCATAAATGATTTCTCAGTCAGATAATCATACCTATGGAATATGTAGATATTTAAAAACAATCTGTGAACAAGTGGGTAATACAGTACGTGAGAACTGCTGCAGTTTAAATTATTAACAAACCTGTCACAAACAGAACTGCTATATTTAAAACAGTGATGTTTCCTTTGCATTTTATGTTGTACACTAGGAATATTTGCTAGCAGCAGTTGCTCCTGGGCAGGGATAGAGAGTCATTAACTGTTAGCTATCTCATATATTGGAAATTTGTCAAGAACTGTAACAGTACCTGTGTGTCATTAGAGTCATAGTGTCATATCCTAAATTACCTGTAATGCTAAGCGAAGCCAGTAAGGTCATTCTGCACAGAAATAGGCTCACACTCCTCTATAGGTATTATCTTTATGCTAGTTTGGATGTATCTGATTGCCAGTTTTAGGTAAGCATTTAAATTTTAAATGCAACTATTTTCCAGTAAACACACATTTTGTTCTCTACTGTTAGGATACTAAATATAGATTTATTGATTTGAAGAAAATATCATAGGCTTAGAGGAAATAAATGAGTATCATCATTGAAAATCTTTTCTGTCACTTGGGATAGGTTGTATTTTTAGCTTTGGGAGAAAAGCCAGAAGGTAGTTCAAAGCCTGACCTTTACTCTTCAATAATCAGACCTATATATAGTGTTTTACCGGACAGACCTTCCTAAAAGAGCTCCAGCTCCTTGGTCTCCCTATTCTGCTCATTGAAGTAAAAGGTTTCAGTTATGGAAAAACATACTTTGCTTGCAAGCAGATGTGGTAGATATTATTCTAAAAGGAATCTGTTCCTTATCTCATACTCCAGACATTTCCTTGGTTTAGGAAGAAGGCATCTTCACATAAGTGCCTATTTTGTTTCTTCTCTCAAAATGGTATATGCCTGTGTGGCTGTATAGTTTTTTACATATTCTTTCTACAGTAAGTGAAACATTTGCAGCCTGTATCTGGCTGCATTTCTCCTGCTGCTCCTTTGCTGCTCCTCTTTTGAAAAGGGAATACTTTACTCTTACTGGAAAGACCTGAGAAAATAAAAATATACCACTCTCCTTCAGCTATGTAGCATTGTTCTAAATGAGAAAGGCAAGGATCATTAATCATCAAAAGGGCTCCAAACATGTTCACTTTCTCAGATTTAGTACATCATAAACAGCAACATGTACTTGCCCCTAGGGCTAACTTGACCTACGTACTAAGCTTGCATGCTGTAAATGTGTCGTATCTTCGTAACTGTTTAAAACTTTAGAAGCAACAGAAACAGAACTGTATTAGAGTGGAATAAAAGTTTTTCAAGAACACTCCTTGTCTATCAGTAGTTTCATCACATGGATGTAATTTTGTGAGAGTCTTTAAAGCTTTTAACAGTGAACAAATGCAGAATGTACTTTAAATGTATTGCAAAATTTTCTGAGTAAAACCACCTATCGCTTATCATTGCTCTTTCATCTCTGGCTGTGTAGAATGTAGCATTTGGACTGGAATTAGTAAAAAAGCAGCAGCACAATACAGTTGTGAGCCAGATTCTGGATCAGGGCTTATAAATTTAGCCAAAATAAATTGTAAGATAAATTATTTAATTAATTTAAAATGAGAAATAAGCACTTGTCATCTTTCAAAGGTTTGAAAAACAATTCCAAATCTGAATTATGTTGTGATTGTGTATTTTATAAGAATAAAAACATATTAACATTACACAGAACAGTTGCTCACATGTTCGCATGTGGAAAAGATAAGGAAACCAAAAATACAGATTTGCCTATGAAAAAGATTTCCTCTATTTTCTGATAATATTATCTCTTGTAGAAGGAAAATCTCTTTATTACAAAACATGTTACTTGTAAATAAGATGGGCAGACACTGCACTTTCCTGAACCCACACACAAAAGAATTTTGCATTTCCATTAAAAATATATAACCCGTGGGACTCAGCTGACAAGCATGGCCATCTTCAAAGCCTGAGGATTTGCCTCTATGGCCAACCTGGTTTGTGTGTTCTTTGGCAGCTCCTTCTTTCATTAATAATTTACAGTGGTTCTCAAATGGTTTCAGACAGCTTCAGTACAAAGTTCCAATCATAGCTTAAGGAGAATCGTATAACTGTTATCACCAGATTCTTGTGCAGTTTGAAATGAAAACACTTGCTGGTGATTAAACATTGTCATCATCTAACCAAATGCAGATTTATTTTCAAATAAATTTCTGTCTGATTGTCTTGAAAAAATCATGGCAGATTAACATTAATATATATGAAAACACTACATAAGCAAGTGGACTAACATGGAAATATGTTTTGGGTCAGGATGTTTTGCTCCAGCTCCTCCAAGAGACAGTGATATCTTAATCAGAAATATCTGTTTCCTGAAGATCCGTGCAAACAAGAGAGATAAGTCTGACTACTCTTCTGATATAGAATAGAATAGAATAGAATAGAATAGAATAGAATAGAATAGAATAGAATAGAATCATTAAGGTTGGAAGAGACCTCAAGGATCATCCAGTCCAACTGTCCCCCCACCACCTATTAACCACTAAATCATGTCCTTCAGTACCACGTCTAACCTTTCCTTAAATACCCGCAGGGATGGTGACCCCACCACCTCCCTGGGCAACCTGTTCCAATGCCTGACCACCCTTTCCGAGAAGAAATTTCTCCTAATCTCCAACCTGAACCTCCCCTGGCGCAACTTGCAGCCGTTCCCCCTTGTCCTGTCACTAGTTATCTGCGAGAAATAGGAATATTCAGTAACACCCTGTCCTTAAAGAACCTTATTTTTAAAATTAAATTTGCAGTAAAGTTTTTCCAGTATTCCTAGAGGTTCTCCAGCAATGCTGGAGACAAGCTTGAGCAAATAACTCTGTCCAAATTATTCATAACTCTGACAGTTAGAAGTAGTGTGGAAAAACAGCTGTGTGTTGAAAGTCAAATGTACATTTCCTTTGGCAAGTGCAATCAGTTCCATTTGCTCTTGGGGTGGTCTATTCGTGTGTTTTATTTTGAATTCATGTAGGATAGATACTTGCCTGACTTCTATGCTACTCAAGAATTTCTTGTACGAAAGGAAGCTATAGCTGCCCTGCTAGTGTGATTTACTTCTTGACAGCTACAAAAGCAGAAGATGTTAAATGGCTCAGCATCTGCCTCCAAGAATTCATGATGCAATATTATGCCAGGATGCATACAAGAGAGATGCAGAAAAAGGGAACATACATAAGGAAAATAGTATGAAATAGTCATAAAATATCAGACCACAGTTCAATCTATCCCAGTGTATCCATAGAAAGGGTCATTATCTTCAGGAAAATGATACTTTATATCATGTTTTTATCATTTTGTGACAGCAGAGCAGTCTCCTTGGGTCCTGGGGATTGACACTGAGATATCAGAGGTACCATTACTCCTGAAGGAATGTCACCTCAGTATGTCCCTGTATGTATTCAGCACTTGGCTTAAATTTATTTTTATGTGGGTTTATAAATATATTCCTATTCTGATCATTAGTCTTCAGATGCAAGTCAGTCTTGAGTTAAATTTTCATTTTCTACTTTTTCCCTTGAAAAGTTAGAATTATATCCTCAAGGACACACAACCCCTATAGACTTCTAATTTTCTTGCAAGTATCATATCAAGTATAAATTTTTCTCTGCTGTATCATATGTTAATATTCTTGGTTCCCTGTTCTGATGTAGAAAATGTTCTAAATTCTGTACCATAGAATGAAATTGCAATTGGATATATTTTTTTAGTTCCAGAAGAAAATATGACTGTAGCACTTCCAACTGCTTTCCATCGTGATGGTAGAAAAAAAGACACCATTACACAGTACTAACCTTTCTGACCAGAAAGAAGGATGAAGAAGATTAGTCAAACATGCCAAATGCACATTTTAAAAATAGCTATAGAGTACTATTTCTAATTGTATCTCAAGACTAGATGTAAATGACAAGGCATTCAGATACTGTTACCGTATCTTGTCACCTTAAAAAGGCAAAACTATGAGTAGGAAAATGTTAAATAAATGCCAAAGATGATGCCATCAGTTTCCAAATTAACTCTGTAAACTACGGTTTTTATTGACTTTAAACTTTTTAAATGGGAATCTTTGTGACTGAAGAAAAAGAGAAGATACTTTTAAATCCCCACATTCTGATTTTATTAGTAAAAAATCTGGGCTTTTAGTTATTTTTAAAGATTTTTTAGAACAGCTATTTACACTACATTTGGTTGTGCCAGTCATGCAGAGAATCAGCTTAATAGACAGATCCATTTAGATATGTATGCAGCATTTTAGCACATCAAACAGAGCCCATGTTTTTTAACTTTAGTTGTCATAGTTCAATACCTTTTTGACATGCATTAAAGATATCATCACACATTTCAAAATATTTTGACAAATCTTGTCTCTATATGCACTTTGTGATAACTTCAATGCATTTCGGCACTATTGCCTAATGGGATACGGTGCAAATTCTTCAGATTTTTATTCTGGAACATGAAAAACCTGCTCCATCAAAGGCAATTAGCGTAACAAATGCCAGGCTTTCTTGGTTCATTTCTATTCAGCAGTAGTTCCCCAAATCTGGCAACCTGCTTTGTCCTTCAGGAAAACAAACTCATTTCCTGCCTGTGTGATGTATTAGCTGATATTAAATAGCCACTCAAAATTAATGCTCACAATGGGCTTGTCTGTATTCCTGTGTTCACAGTCAGAATTGGATGTATTTTTCAATCATAGCTCATCTGAGTTAGCTTAATGTAATTGAATAAGATTAATCAATATTCAGGCTGACAAATCTGATGTTCTCTGTGTTTTAATCTAGGATGATCTTTAGCTTTTGTGTAGTTCTCTATTGTAGTTCGATGCAACATTTTCTCTTTTTGCAATATGTACTTGGATGAACAATGACGTTTAAATTATCGTCACTGCCCTCTGTGTCAGCACCTGTTGAAGTATATGGGAGTAGTTTACTCTCTTGGCTATTGCTTCATTCTTTCTGTGGGTTCAGGAATACATAGCTGCGTAACTTACCATGAGGATACATTACAAAATTTCTCTGTAATTGGAAGAGTTAAAGACTTAAAAAAAGAGAAGAAAAAGAAAAAAGAGTGTTGCAAGTCTGGGAAGCAAAGGATGGACCATTCTTTCAATTCCACTCAACTGTATAGTCCTCTGTTCTCAAACTTTGGAACTGACATTGCATGGGAAAAAGGTTTCAGAGTTTTCTTGTAGATACATTAACTTGAGTGCTTTGTAAATAAGGGATCCATTCAACTTAGTTATATCAAGTACATTGCCAGAGTTCAACTAAACGTGGGTTTGTGTTGAAAGTTAGGTGTAGCTGACTGATACAGATACGCATGTACATGAACTGGCTTTGAATGCTAACAGAGACCTTCTACCTTTGGTTCTGTTTTACCTAAGTGGTAAGGATAATCCGTAGCACCTAACCTCTCTAGAGCTGGAGGTGATTAAATAAAAATGTCAGAATAGTTCATAGGCATAATATTACACAGAAATTCAGTGTGATAGTGTTCTGCAACAGGCTAGTATAACTTACAGGGCTATTAACTCTGTACCACTGGCACTAGCTCTTTAAGCTTAAAGACTGAGTATACCACATCCAAAGATGATAAAAGAAGCTGCCATTTTCTTTAAGCAAAGTGAAAACTACAGCAACAAATAAAGCTTTTATGTTTTATATGCACAAAGAATTATATACACTAATGTAGGTAACTACTCATTATTTCTTATTTTTAATGAAATAGAGATATTTTTATGTAATTAAGATGTTTCAACTAGGATAAATATATTTAAAATGGATTTGGAAGGACATCTTGCATTGCTTTGCAGGCAGTCATATGCTGTGTTTCCTTTCATTGCTTATGCTCACCTTTGCAAATAGGTTTCCAAACCTTTTTCAAAGTGTGCCACAGTTTTATTTCTGCAACAAAAACTACAGCGCAAGAATATTGTGCTTTATGCCTACTCCCTCTAAAATTAGAAAAAAAGAATATAAAAGTCAGAAATTAACTAATACAATTAACTGTATTCTCAGCCAAAGCTTTCTATACACAATTCTTTTGTGTCTGCTATTGGAAATATTTAATGCAATGCTGATTGCTGGAAACGTGCTGTGTGTTCAGATATTCCACCACAATGGAAAGTTGGATGATCATGACAAGTCCAGGAAAACCATTTAATTCAATAACATTTCAGAGCTTTCACTACTTCAGAGCTAAGTCCCAAGATGCTGAACATTTTTATTGACAGAGATCTCACTGTGAATTACAAGTGCTGATTACCAATTAGAAAACAACCTGACAGTAATGGGGGAAAAGAAAATGTATTTATATTCCCTCGATACACATTTAAAGATCGCATATAATGTTTTCATAAGAGTATTGTGTTTTGGGGAAAATTCAACTTCAGATCCTCTTCCACCCACACATTAAATCATCAAATCCTCTAGATAAAGATAAGCTTATGTAACTAGTTGATCAATGATAGATGTCTGAATCGCTAGAAGATACTGGTCTGGTACCATTCTTGGCTAAAAATTAAGATCTTTTATTTCAAGGATAAGAGTCGATCTGCCGGAGGGTAGGATGGCTCTGCAGAGGGACCTGGACAGGTTGGATCGCTGGGCTGAGGCCAACGGGATGAGGTTTAATGTGGCAAAGTGCCGGGTCCTGCACTTTGGCCACAACAACCCCAGGCAGCGCTACAGGCTGGGGGCGGGGTGGCTGGAAAGCTGTGTAGAGGAAAAGGACCTGGGAGTGCTAATTGATGCTCGCCTGGACATGAGCCGGCAGTGTGCCCAGGTGGCCAAGAAGGCCAACGGCATCCTGGCCTGTATCAGGAATAGTGTAGCCAGCAGGAACAGGGAGGTGATTGTCCCCCTGTACTCAGCCCTGGTGAGGCCGCACCTCGAGTACTGTGTCCAGTTTTGGGCCCCTTACCACAAGAAAGATATCGAAGCCCTGGAGCGTGTCCAGAGAAGGGCAACAAAACTGGTGAAGGGTCTGGAGCACAGGTCTTATGAGGAGCAGCTGAAGGAACTGGGCTTGTTTAGTCTGGAGAAGAGGAGGCTCAGGGCAGACCTTATTGCCCTCTACAACTACCTGAAAGGGAGTTGTGGTGAGCTGGGGGTTGGCCTCTTCTCGCAGATAACTAGTGACAGGACAAGGGGAAATGGCTGCAAGTTGCGCCAGGGAAGGTTCAGGTTGGAGATGAGGAGAAAATTCTTCTCTGAAAGGGTGGTCAGGCATTGGAACGGGTTGCCCAGGGAGGTGGTGGAGTCACCATCCCTGAGGGTGTTTAAGGAAAGGTTAGATATGGTACTTAGGGACGTGGTTTAGTGGGTAATAGGTGGTGGGGGGATGGTTGGACTAGATGATCCTTGGGGTCACTTCCAACCTTAATGATTCTATTCTATTCTATTCTATTCTATTCTATTCTATTCTATTCTATTCTATTCTATTCTATTCTATTCTATTAATAAATGTCCCATTCAGCCTTGTAGTTCAGGGGACAGCTGCTCTACTCATAATGAGAAAGGTACAACTTTATGAAGCATTTTCTTAAGGCATATGAACTGCAGAGTCATAGGCTTATAGAACAGTGAATCACAGGACCAGGACACCTGTTGGATCCTTAGGACAGATGCAGTTTCATCTTCTAAAAGATTTTGTGCACCAAAGGCTTACCGCTTTTTTCCAGCTATAGTAGTTGGTCTAATACCTGATATTTCTTTTCCATGCAAACCATGATTTCCTTGTATCTTTAGATGAAGTTAACTGTGATAACAGTTGTTTTAGTCATTCCTGAAACATGGGTTTTGGTCAAAAATCCCTAGCACTGGGCTCACTGCTGTATTTATCCTGGAAGATAACTGAAACAACATCAATTTCTTGCATGTAGAAAATACTTTTGGAGTAATGTGTCAACTAGACTAAATGGGAGAAGTTTTTTCCACTAAGTTTTTCACTAAGCTTGAAGACCCCCCCAGCCTTAGGGAGATTCCACTGGTTGGAGGAGTTTTATAAGGCCAACTCCAAGGTTAGCTTGACCTCTGGTAAACGGTGCTGCACCCCCCTGAAACATCCTTTTACTCTAGCCATATGTTCAGGACTGGTAACTGAAAGGTTGTTGCCATGGGAACCACTAAGAAGACTTATCATTGTCCAGAGTAATCCTAAATAATCAAAAATAACATGAGTAAATTGTGAAATGTAGCTCTCATTAGCATTCAGGGAGACACTTGCTCCAGTGGGGAAATACATGTGAAAAAGAGGATGTGCTGCAGTACAAAAGCCTCTCCAGTCATGTTTAAATGCTGAAGAAAACCTATTTTTTACTAAAGATCTAAAGCTCACAGAAGAAAAAATATTTAACTTCCAACAATGGGAGATTTTGTTTCTACAGCAGAAGCTTAAAAGCTGATTAATACGGTGTCTGGGCATGTGTCCTGCAGAGGCAGTTAAATGTACTGCTTTTGCCTACCACTGGTCTTCCAATTTGTTTCTCGAAGTTACAACACTTTGGCTGGTGGAAATTGCTTTTTGCTTTCAGCAAAATAAACAGATCTGAACAGATGGAGCATCACAAAAGCAAACCGATGTAGCTTTCTAATTTATTTCTACTTATGGATCTATTATGTACAATCAGTCATGTCTCCACACAGGGGGTGTCTGCTGTTAATTCATAAGCAAAATGCCCATAGAAACCAGTCAGTGCTGGCTGAGTGGCATGTGAATACCAGTAAACTAAGATAAAATATTTAGTAGGAGTGGATTAGCAGGGGTCAGAGAAGTTTTGAATAGACAATTTCTTTTTTTTTTTTTTGTGTTTCTTTCTTCCCAGTGTATTGGCTTACATTCTAATTTGCTGAAAAGATCTTGGTATAGACAAATGTATGCATGAACTATAAAAGGCTCGTTGGGCAGAAAAGGCAGGATTTAAAAATATAAATCTATTTTAAATACTTTCAAATGAACATTGGCAATGCTATTTTGTCTAATATCTGGAATAGAAACCATCAAATTAAATAAACAGCATTTGGAATGGAGTTTAAATTAGTTGAGTCTTAAAATACAGAGTGAAACTCTGTTCCAATTAATTTGTCCAAAATAAATTCAAAAAAGTTATGGAACTTCCTGCTCCCCTCAAAATGTGATTTCTGACACACAAATGATTTTTTTAATGCTTCATTTTATAATTCTACTACCTAGATTTTGGGAGTGGAATAGAAACCTGTTTCTCAGCTTGCCATCTCAGCTGATATCACTGGAGATCTGGGCAAAAAATCATCTCCTCTCTTTTTTTTGGTACATGAGCTTCTGATTTTAATTTTATTTCAGTTTTATTTTTTGGAATATGCCTATGTAATGCTTTAATATTGACAACTAAAGTATCTATAAATTAATAGATTATGAACTGCTTGTTTAATCTATTGAATAATTCTTCTCAGGAGTGAATGATGTTGTATAGTATTACTTTTTTCCTTCTTGCTCAAATGAAAATAATCATTAGCTTTGGAGAATAGTGAATTATAAACAGCAAATAAAGATTAATGAATAATGAATAATGAATAATAAATGTTCTTATTTGAACCCAAATATCAGTACTGACTTATAAGGATGCAATTATTTGTAGAGAATATAAATTTCCCAAACATTAGTTATGAATAAAGCCAGTTTGCTTATTATTAGGAAATAAAAAGCCTACTCTTACGATTCTACATATGGTTGAATGTTACTTCTGCTTAACCACTCTCTTTGAAGAACGATTATGAAATCTGAATCTCATGATCATCGTTCAAATATTTAAAAAATAAATAATAACCACAGAAGTACTTAAGGTGCTTAACTACTCAGCCAGCTATTACTTCTGTGCAAATAATAATCTTTGCTGAATCATGCAGTATGATAAATATACTCACTCTGCCATACTATTTGAATGGATAAGGGAAATAAACTGGCAAATTACTTTCAAAATAATTTTCCAGATTTTCGAAGGCAAAAAATGTCAATTTTGGTTTGATTCCATCATAGTTTCCATTTTATGTCCTTTAAATATACTTTAAAAATACATTTTACATAGGGACTGGAATTTTGAACTTTACTTTTTTATATTAAAATCCCTCTTAATTTCCATTAAGAAGATATATTTTGAAATGCCACAGAATTTGGTTAAGGCAATAATAAAAATATTTCTCATAATTTTGTTTCCACAGAGGAACTTAAAGATTTCCACCATATACTTTCTAATTTTGACTTCATCCCTTCCTGTTACAATTCATAATTCACATTGCAATTTTAATTTTCAACCACAATTAATGTTAAATAAAATTCACATAAAAATAAAAAGTACCATTAAAATAAATCTTTTATTGCAATTAGGCTGTATGCGGAGATTGTATGGAAAACAAATGTTGCCTGCTTCATGTTGGATGTTATCATTTAAATCTTTGTTCTTTTCAAAATAACTATGCAGTAAAGTACCTATCTCTTTCAGATGCAGATATTAACACACAATTTTACTTTTTTTTCAGTGATATTCTTATCCTACAAATTTGGGCCCCGTTTCAACCCACTGCAACATTTTTCCTGCCTCTGATGAAATTCGGTGGCATGGGCATATATTGAATGCAATGAGCCAAGTTCCATAAACAACAGGGGTGAGTGTATCTTGTTATTAACTATGGATAAATAATACTATACCACTATATTTTGACTTACCCATAAAACACAAATACTAACTCTTACAGGAAAAATAAAAAGGTTTACTGTTTTTCAATTGCTGGAAAATGTGTGATTTCAGCTTCCTTTGTTTTGTAGTAAAAGCTAAATGGCCAATGCACTTGGTGTGATTTGCTGTTAAAAATCTGGTTTGGCCTGTAACCTTCAAGTGGGACATCTTAAAAATAGAGGGTATTTTCTGCATGCACATTTCAAATTACTGGGTAAAGGTTTTTTAATATCAGCTGCTTGCTAATAAGCCTATGAGCTATTTTCAAATATTTATAAAGTGCAAGTGCAGTTCTTACTGTCTGATATAGCACTCTACTACAACTGTGATGTTTGCCTAGCACTGGGGAAAGTATTATTTTAAGGGGATTGTTTTAACCATGTGTCTTGTTGTGTATGGCTGGGGAGATTGCTGAGCTGCAAGTGCTGGTTAAGGCTGCGTTATTCCTCCTGAGTTTATGGAGAGCAATACTGAAAGATTCCTGAACGTTATATCGGAGAAATTTGCACCTTATGCATAACAGATGCCCATATGTTTTATAAGAAAAAAACAAGAATCCAGGACTATAGAAACTGATACATGTTATCCTAGTGTTTCCCCATGGAAATTATTAAAAGAGTCTTAAAGAGTATGCAAAAAAACCCCATTAAAATTGGTCTTGTAAGTTAAAAGGAAATATCATCCTTGCTGTGGTACAAACTGCATGTTACTGGATTTTAATGAAAATTGAATATTTCTAAGTGCAAATACGGTAAGTTACAACTGTGTATTCAAAAGATGTCGTGTATGAGTGTTAGGGGCTAAACTAACAAATTTCTTTGAGTGTAAACCTGTGTTAATGGTCCTACCACTAACAAACCAGATGTTAAAAAACCAGTGTTTACAAAGGGCTAACTATGTTTGTTCTAATACAGCTCTCTGTAAGAAGTGCTAGGAAATGCTCGGTTTTGGTGGTGTAACTAGTGTTTGTTCAGCATAGTCCCAGATCAGGAAATCATCCTTGTAGAGGATATAAACAGAGGATTCGGTTTAAGAATATATGATTGATCTCAATGTGATTGAAAATAAATGCATGTAATTTCAATGATTAGTAGTTTTTATCTATTTAACTCTTTTTTTTTTTAAATTTGGATAAATTAAAAAAATGGGGTTAATAATTTGTTTTTTATGGTGGGATCATATCTGTAAATTATCCACTGTTACATCTTTTATAATAACAACATAAAGCAGTATATTGTTAATTACTTTTAAGTTTTGTACAAGCCTTAACTGTTTAATCATGCTGTTTCTAATAGCATTCTTAGCTGAAAATAAGATATGAAAAGTTGGAGGTCAGAAGTTTTGTCAGGATGATAAACAAAATTAGAGCCTTTAAGACTGAACTTGCTCAATGGTACTGTATGCTAACCAATGGGTCTGATTCCCCTTTCTGATGACATCCAGCTGAGAAGGCTTCGACTCACTTCCAGTTACATTCAGAAGAACTGAAGTGGTTCTACTCTGTTTAGAGTCTATCATCCCAGGATCAGGATGTGATCTCTAGTTGTTCACAGCTTTATAGATTGACAAGTTAACATTTTTTGCTTGTTTCCATAGTAACATAACAGATGAAGGAGAGTTAAGCTGAATGTATCTTGTTTCAAGGGTATGAAGGTATCTTTAAACAATGGTTTTTAGTGTGTTCAATTGCAAACTGTGTTTTCTATGATGAAAATATGATTTTGTTAACTGTTTCGAATGCACATACTAGACTATACTTTTTTCCACTTAAGGAAGTCATCAACCTCTCATACCGTTTAGCTAGATCAAAGCTAGGTCGTTCTAATTTAATTACTTTCCAAATATTGAATTCCTTTTCTTTGCAACCTCTTGATACTTCAGGGTTTTTATATTCTTTCTTTGAAATGTGTTTTACTGCATTTTGGTCTTTTTCTTCCCAGTTCTGTTCTGCAAAGGGACATTCTTCATAGGTGGAATATTCTCAAGGTCACTAATTGTTACTTATTTTTATCACCAACAGTTGTTACTGCTAAGTAATTAAATATCTGAAATTTTACGGCGTTGTCTCTTATGATACCTGAAAATGTCAATGGAATTAATCCATTTAGATTTTACTTCTCAGATCTTCATATCAATTTATTTTCTCCTAAACTATAAATCTGTTCCTTTAAAAAGACAAAATTACAATATTTTTGTAAATAATGACTAGAAATAGAAGTCAGAATATCTGTAGCCCTTACACATTCAATTTGGTGTCAGGTCATCAGACCATACTACAGAAATAATGCCAGAGCCTCTTGCTATTTAAAGATAGACATAAAGTCTGTGATAATTTAAAAATGTATTTGGAGCATTAGCAAAAATGAGTCTTGCAGTCGCTGTTTTTCTTATCTCTCTCTCTAACAATAATGCCCAGCACTGATAGTCTCCTGTCCTTCATCTTTATCATTTGTCAGAACACCACCACAAAACCAAACAAACAAACAAACCCCCCAAAGCAGTCAGAATATTAACTAAAAAGTTATTTCCGATTGAACATCATTATTCCCGACTTTCAATTAGAAATTTTTTAGGCTGTTTTTTCCGAATGTTAAAAGGAGTTAGTAAAATTATATTGAAAGTAGGTGAAAATTGATCCCCTAAGTTCCTACAATTTCTTTCATATTTTTAGTCTGAGCAGTTTCCAAAGTCACACAGCACGCTGGTTTTAGCGGCAGGATTAGACTCTGTGCTACACACAGAACTGTAGTTCCTGACCTGGATAACCCCAAATCTCTGTAGATTCCACTCCCACTTTTAGCCTTTCCGTTAGTCCTGAACACCTAGTTTGGAAATAGTTAACTCCAATTTCTACCAGCCTATTCAAGCAGCCGAATGTGACTCACACTTTAGTGGACAATATTGAGATACATCCATATTGATCTGACGCTTTATTTATAGCATCGCCTTTCCCGATCTAATGAAATGCAACTGAATAGTGCCTGAATGGGTTCCCTGCTCTGCAGTTTTCTTTGTCATGCTACTCTCAATGAGAGCTGTGAGTTATCACTAGCTCTCTTCTAACTGTTTCTCTTCTAAGTGTATAAAATTTGTTTTTATTTGAGGAAAGCGTGTCCACTTATTTTTTCCCCTTTGGGGGAAGTCTTTCCTGTTCATCCTCTCAGATCTTTTAACTGTTAACTTATATTAAAGGTATCCTGCTTAGCTATACCGTTGACCAAAAGGGGGGAATATGTCTGCTTTTATCAGCTGCTGCACATTTGGCCCTTTCCAGTCCTGTTGCAGGTTCTGGCTTGTCCTCAAGACTGAAGAGCCCATCCTGTGCTGAAGTGTTTCAGAAGTCTGCGTATGGACTTCTGTGATTTTACCAACAGAAGGGAAGTATCTGCAGTGGTGCCCCTCTGCTCAGTAACGTTCAGATCTCACCTGTTGTGCTACAAGACATGATCCAGCTACACAGAGGTGGTCAATGCCAAGTGGAAAGCCCTAGCTGGCAAAACGCAGACTGCTTTCCCAGTGGGAAGCATGCACAATGGTGTGTTTTACAGACTGCTCAGAACTTTAATCTTATTTCCATAAGAGCATGTCACAGTGTTCACCACTTGCTGTGTGTATTCTTGACAGATAGCTGGCTTGTCAGCTGATGGGGTTATGATTTGAAGAGAGAAAGAAATACAGTCCTGAAAGTGGATATGCACCAACCAAAGATATCTAACCACAGCCCCGTGTTCTGTACTGTGTTTAATTCCTTACTCCCATTACACTGTGCAGAGTATCTCAGAGCCTCTGCAGACACGTAGACAGTTTCATCAGTGGGATCTTGAAGCAATGGAACCTCTCAGTCATGCTTATTCCTAGGAAAAGAGATTCTTTGTATAGCTTTTTCAAACCTCAATGCATCAATCTGTTGATGAGTAACTCATTATAATGTCATTAGCATCAACAGAGCGAAGTTCCTGCTTAGATAAAGTTTTCCATTTAGCAGTGACAGTAAGGGACAGAACTTGGTTTCTGGCTGGAGTCCCCTTACCTCTTAGTTACACAGCAAAGATGCAGTGTCTCTAAAATGTATTTGTCTACTGTCAAAACAAAATGTTTATGTTGTCCACTCTGAAGTTTGTTTCCCATGAGGTACAGAATAATTCTGAAATAGTCACTGAAAATAAATTGGTAAACCCTTCAATTTGTGCTTAGTTTCCTGTATTTTATTTCTCTGCTTATTTTCTCCTGCTGCTTCCCTGAGAGCATTGACTGAATTAATTATTCCATTGTAGTGTTGAAAATTTCCCCTGGATAATACTGCCTGCTCATAGTATATTTGTTGCATCTACTGCTAAGTGTCTGTCACTTGCAGAGCCACTTGTATGTTGAAGGCTGTTGTCTTTTCTGTCACTCAGACACTCTATTTGCTCATCCTCCAGTTACTTTTCTTAATCTTCATGATGTACTTTGCTAAGACCTACATTCCACCTTGTCTAGCTCATAGCTCTTCCATGCGCACTTTGTGCACATTCTGATCTTTCAGCGTTGTATCTAAATGCTAAATCTTTTGATGACTTTTAAACTGTTTCACAGCTGTTACATTTATGACAAATGATTGTAACAATCAAGATATCTAGGATACTAGATATACAGAAATAAATTTCTACAAGTCAAGATTTCTCTCTTCTCAAGAGAAAAAGCATACTATTAGCTAAGTGTCTGCTTCTTCATGTCCTCTCCCACCTTTAGTCTGTGCAGTAAGTGGTAGTAGAATTAAATTTTTCTTCCTTGTAGATTAGAACTATTGTTTTAATAGTTCTATTAGAATAATAGAATAATAATATTGTTCTAATCACATTTTGTTTCAAATTCTTTAAAATTGGTTTGTCTAAGGAAAAAAGAGTATGTACCTAAAAGTCACCAATTAACTAGATATTTCACCGACTGTTAATAGTTTATCTGATGGACTTAACGCATTTGATTTCTCATGTCAATTAACAATCTAGACCACCTGTTTCCTTTCCAATGTATGATGCTAGATAAGGACAGCAGTGCTGCTGCTTCTGTAGCATTTACTAGCTAATGTGTTTTATTTAGTGCACCATTCAAGGAGGGAAAAATAACTTTTACTCATGTTTACATTCTATATGAAATGACATTTTAAATTTACTTTGGTGGCCCTGTTCCTAAAGGAACTGGACTTAGACTTCTATTCACTCTAAGAAAAAAAGAAAGAAAACTAAATCAATGTAGAGTTGTATGAATACGTGGAGGCTATCAATTTCCTTTGGGTTTAGCTGTGGTTCTGTTTGATTTAAGCATTACTATGATTTTCTTTTGTGTTCATAATGCTCACATTTCCAATTTGCTTACCTTGCTTCTGACCTTGAAGCTGCTTGGTAGCAACCTGATAAGAATGTGCTACATTACAGTATTGCAGTAGATGCAACTGCTGCATGCTGTATTTTCCACATGGAATGGTCCTCCAGGGTTCCTAATTCTAGTTTAAGAAATGTTTATATTCCCCTGTGCCTTCTAATCTTAGGAGCTCTTACAAGTGCTTCAAAAGCAGTAACTTAGAAAAAAACTCCTGCCTATTTTGACATAGAAATTATTTAAATGATGGAATTCTTGGAGATTATAAAAAGTATTATTTTATTACATTTATACATGCACATGTACATGTTGTTGACATACAGGTAATATAAAAGCTGCAATAACTGGCTGAGGTGTTTGACAGTATAAATATTAGAGTAGACTAGTGATTACTGAGAGTAACAGGTGAAGAATTATATCAATAGCAAACCTGTGTAGTCAGCCATGGAAGAGCTTAGCTGTCATGGAAAATTAAACTGAGCCCTGAGATCTCTCTGACTAAGGAGGTGTATAAACTTTGGATTGAACACCTGCTGGTAGAGAATAAAATATTCACCATTAATTGGGTATCTGTAGTCACAGCTGCACTGTTGTGAACCACGTGAAATTACTTTTTGTATGACAAAGCTGATACAAAAGTTGTCATTAGACTAAGTCTTCTGAAAGTATTTGATGTGACTGCTTGAAAAGATCCTGGTTCTGAAGACACCTGCATACTATTAGTCTTACTGACATGAGAGAAAATCCGTATATGTAGTAAGACGACATGTTTCAGACCTGAAATTAGACAACAAATATTTTATTAGGAAACAACAGATTTGGTTTTCTCCTTTGTGCTTCTCAGTTAACTTCCTTCTAGAAAGATGGGATGGAGGTGAGAAATACTGATTCAAAGGAAAAATTATTATTGTGGAAAAATATATATTTTTATTTTAATAAAGTATTTTCTTTCATATAGTTCTGTGCTCTTTCACCCATAGAAGCAGTGAAAGTTTTACAATTTTATGCACAGTCAAATACGAGATTCAAGAACAGTGATTCCTGTAAAATATGTTTCATGAATCAGCCGAGTGTCAGTTATTATCTTTATCCCCAAACATTCGACTGTTTACAGTCAGAAGCATATTTTTTTCATTTTTCTCATGGCATGTACACAATACCTGCACTTTTATTCAAGGTAAGTTATATAAACATACAAGCTATATGAAAATACAGTTCTTTGTAGTTATGCAGTGCCTGTCAGTGCCTTAAGATTACACAACAGCTACAGGAGACTTCCCACATGATGTAGAAAGAATTCAGGATGGGTACTACAGAGAAATTAGTTTGCCATCATATGTTGTGAGTTTCTGTCTCAATATATCCACTTTCCAGTCCACAAATCTTCCATATGTAAATGGTAGGGAGTAAAAGGGCTGTGGGAAGCTTGGACAGAAGTAAAACCTAGGTTCTGTGCTTGTCTGCGGGGTTTCTAAGCCCACTGCTAGCTCCAACCTGTAAATGATTTAGAAAGAAAAAGATAAATACACTTTGAAACAATCTGATTTTTCTTCCCCAGCAGGGTTCACCTCTAATGGGGCTTCCCTATCAGCTTCTGCTTTGTGTGCTGCTGTGGAGGTATACAGCCTCTACGCATACAGCCCATGCACTTCTCTGGTTCCTTTGGGATTCGCAGAGTTTTATCACAGGAGGAGTGGATTGGCTCTTTGTATCCAAGTAGGGACTCCAAGGAAGCTGCCAAGTCAGCTATTAGCAGACGAATGAATGACAGTATATATAGAGTTCATGTTTCTGGATGATGGAAATTTCATTAGAGTCTATTTCCACTATCAATTATTAAATAAATTCACTGGAGTCTTTTCCTTTCTTGCCTTACTGAAGACGAATATACTCTGAGGAAGTGTGTGCTAACCCTTGTTATGCATGAGCAGATTTGGAAATAAGAGGGATTATATCTCTTTCGTGCTCTGGGGATTTCCTGGAGTGCCTCACTAAAATTCTGTGTCAGACGCTTGTTTGTGCTTTTCAGGAATGAACTGATGTCAAAGGAGTACAAAACTGTATTAAACATCTAAAGAAGAGTTGCAAAATGGGTAGCAGAGAGTAGCAAATTCTTAAACCCTCAGGCAGTCATCTGAGAGAAGTGCAGCTGAGTAAAGAGTGTGAAATTGGGGATTTAAAAATATAGTATTCTCTGATATTGGGTGTTTCAGTCATTTTACTGTCTAATTGAAATGAGAATATTCACACTAAAATGAAACTTTTGGATGTAATTGTGTAATTCTCAGGCCCTATGTCCTTTTCTTGCTGTCTTCCTTTAGATGGATCTATACGCAGAGATTTCAGAACTCAGCTTTATATGATAAGTCAAGTTCCAAAATTTATCCTCAACTGAAATACACATACTTAAGAAATTTTTAGTTGGGGTAAGTCATTCTTTTGAAAGAGAGCTTATGTTGTTCCATGTTATTTTCTCAGTGAGTCTAGTCATTCTGTTTCTTAATTTTAATTTTTTTTTCCAGTATAGTTGTTTGAATATTACACTTAGCTACATCCCTTAATGCAGTCATTGAACATAGCTGCACAACTAATGTAACTGTAGAAAAACAGCTGTGAAAGAAAGAAAGGTACGCCAGGGCTGAACCCATTGCCTACTGTGATGGTAAGAATCTAGGGGAGTTACCGCAAAGCTGTGATTTGCTCATGACTCACGCTGTTTTTTACCACACTGCAAAAGTAAACAGTTAGAAGGTTTTCTCACAAATAGTCTCCAAAAGAGCTTTGGTTTCCTTTAGTGTAATAATAAGAGAGCTTTCAAATAGTACTTGGGGAACAGTATTCTGGGAAGCATCAGTGTAGGTCTTCTGAAGACTGTAGAACCATTCAGTTTTAGACCAGTTTAGTTTGCAATTACTGAGTAATAGAGATCTGCAGGATTAAAATCATCCTGGCTGAGGCAGTAGCCTGGATGGCTGTAGACTCTCCTCTAGAGGATGTAATTCAAAGCAATCCATTTCAAGCCTTGAGCAAGCTGGTACATCACACAGAGTTTTAAATAGGAATACAAGAGAATTTCACTTTGACAATAAATCTGTGCAAGGATTCCAAATATGTACTGCTGTCAAAATTATTGTATAATCTCTACTAAAAAAAACCAGAAAATGAAGAGGATGTACATGGCCTGTATATAAAAGAGATCCCTAGGAATTCCCTGAAATGTTTCACCAATTACTCAAAACCAAGCTAAGCTGAGAGGGTAATCATACTTTCTGTGCTCTTATGTGTTAATGTTAATGTTAATGCACTGTACAAACACCTAAGCATTTACTCGTTTGGATTTTTGCAGACTGAAACAAAAGCCCTTGGAGCCCAGACACACACCTACGACAAGCAGGCCAAGCACTGTCTGTGGCTAATAAACTAATCATGAGACAAATCAACCAATGCTACCATCCGCCAAACACAGTTGTGAGTCCACTAGAACTGCCTGAATCGAGAGACTAGCATGGATGCTTTCTTTTCACTGCAGCCTGCGTGAGCTCATGTTCTAGTTTGTTGTCCTAAAAAAAATCTCTCCAAGTCCCCTGCTGCTGGTGGTACTGCCCACTTTGTGGCTCTGGGTCTATAAGGTGCCAAATTGCTACATGGAAGTCAGAGAAAATCGATGTAGTCCCAAAAGATAGAAATGCTGTTGCCGAAGGTCACTAATACTACTGAGACTGTTGCTATTTGGGAATGGAGTTTTAAGAGGCAATCTAGAGAAACAGCCATAGATGGGAAAAGAAATGTCCAGTTTGCTGTTCCTTCTCTGACATATTGCACGTATGCTTATGACAATACATACCTTTTATTGATGATCTTCTCTTTCTCTCTCTCAACAGCAATTGACTGGCACTAGTAGAAATCAGTGGCACTGGCTACATTGACTAGAGCAAGGCATAGCTTCATCTATGGGATGAGGAACTGATCACAGTTCTGCTCATACATTCTCTCCTGCAGGACTCCACTCACTTTGTTCTGACTGGCTGGACTAAAGGGTTAAAAGATCTTATACTAGGTATTGGAAAATCCTGTGATTGCAGAACCTTTTGAGCTATCTGTGCAGTTAACTCCCAAAAAAAAACCCAATCGACCAACCAACCAACCAACCAAAGAAAAAGTTTGTGGCAATAGATGAAGAGCTACATTTGCAAAAATTCACCAGCCACATTGAGGATCTTTTCAGCTGGAAGCAACATGGATGGGACTTTCATTTTAGCATTGCTCTCTATTGTAATATTAATCAAATATTTCTGTCTGAATTGTCTAGACTGATATGTAGGCACTACAGTGCCTATGTCTTTTTAAAGAACTCCAGATAGTTTTCAATTTTAATGTGCAATGAGCTGGGAGCATGTTGAAGTTTTCTGATGTATGGGCATTGTAGTGAGTTGCTACAGCTGATCCTCAAGTTGTGATTAATTAATGTGGCAGATATCTGTGTTTTTATATTTTCAGACGCAGAATTAAAATCTCTGTTTTCCTAGTGGGTAAAGCCTTATATTTAGTAATAGCATCCCTCCTAGCATTCATCAATTTACTGTCTCTTTATCTGTCTGTTCCATTATAAACTGTTCAATTTCCCCCATAACAGTGCCCATTGCAACAAGATAATTTTGGAGTGCTTGATTATGGCAGAGTGGACTCAAAATCACCTGAAGTTTGTCTTTGTCTCACTTCTCTTCTATTAGATGGAACATGACAAGCGTCAGGCGTTTCATGACCTCAGAATTCAATGAGAGCATTCTAGCTGATTTGACAGGATGTGAATTATCCTGCTCCTTCTCCCATTTCGTCATCATATGTTACCTGTTGCTAGTCTGGTAGTGCCACATGGCAGACCCTGACTGTCATCTGTCAAATCTGTTCTGTTCTGGTTTTGTTCTTCATCCAGGCTTTCTTGAGTAAAGAGTCTGTCTTGGAAGATACCTGCACTGGTTCTTTTCTGTGGGTTTACTGAATGAAAGTGAGGGAAACAGTGCTCTCTAGGCACTGTAGGAGAAAGATACTAGCACTGCCAAATAAATGGAGCACTCACATAAAGGAAAACAGACTAAGAGCAACTGCTCGAGGAAGATTACTTATAGTTGAGCTTATCTGTACTCTTTAAGCACTCTTTGTGGAACCTAATTCACCAGGTCTTGTTAAAAATTAATAACCTTTGTTATCTGCAGCCCCTTGGTTAACCTTAACTGCTTACAAAGAAGGCTGTGTTACCTGTTGGAGAAAATAAAGTAATACAGATCAAAAGGGGACACTTTATTGTACTTTTAATGCAGTTGGCTTCAGTTTGTAAAGAAGGTGACTGCAGAAATGATCTGCTCCATGACATCAAAATCCCTATATACCAAGTGAAAACAGGAGAGTGGCCACTTAGCCACAGAGCAAAACTAGGTGATTGCTATAACCAAGCAACATAGTTCCTACTTTCGTTTTTACTTCTCCAAGTACTTATGGATAAGGAAAGTGTGAAAGACTAATTTTCTCTCCTTAAAATGAGGAGTGTTCAAAAGAACCAGAAAATGAGATGATACGATTTTTGATTCATTTTATACGACATGTCAGATGAAAAGTCTGGCAAAGTTATGTTTTGACAGTGAAGATTGCTGATTATTTGGGAAAGATGTATTGTTTCTAAATGATTCATTAAGCTGGAATTTAACTCGCATTTTATTCTCCTACAATTCTTTCTCCTCATCTCTCTGAGTGCAAATCACAACTTCAGTTTCTAATAAATGAAAGCAGTTTCAACTAGCAAGAGCGATTCCTTTGCTCTATAGGAAAATGAGGAAAGATCAAATGCTGCACTTCCAACATTAAGTGGTAAATTATTTGCACAACTTGGTAAATCTTGAAGACTATTAAAAGACCAATTGCCAGAATAAAAATTTGAAGCAAATGAAAAAGAACATTATGATGCATATCTGTCAGAGAACCCAGTGAACAAAGCAAATCATCCAGCATTAGAATTATCTATGTTAAAGAAAATCAAAATAGATTATAGGGACGAGGAAATAATGCCAAATGAATGCTCATGGAAATGAAAAAGCAAAACAAAATGCAAGCAATTTTTGGTTCTGCGGGTAAACACCATAAGACAGGTATAATGGTTTTAAACTAAAAGAGGGTAGATTTAGACTAGATATAAGGAAGAAATTTTTTACAGTGGGAGTGGTGAAACACTGAAACAGTTTGCCCAGAAAGGTGGTATATGCCCCGTCCATGGAAACATTCAAGTTCAGGATCAACAGGGTTCTGAGCAACTTGATCTTGTTGAAGATGTCTCTGCTCATTGCAGAGTGGTTGGACTAGATGAGCTTTAAAGGTACCTTCCAACCTGAACTGGTTTATGATTCTATAATTCTAAACCTATGAAACAACTGGAAATTTCCCTGTAATTATGCAAACACATATGGGAAGAAAAGACTAGAGAAATCGAAAGACCTGAAAAAATACCTGTGAATTCTCCTGCTTCTGAAGTCGAGTGGATGCAAAAAAAAAAAGAAAAGTCCAGTCATCCCCATTATTTTCCTATGTTATTTGAGATTCAGAATTCCCTATTCTTTACATTCTTGATGCATTTTAATCATCACTGGACAAGGATTTGTGTATGCCTGCTTAACAAGGACTATGATTTGAGAAGAAAAAATTAGCATTCGTATCCATGACATCTGATCTTTACTGAGGAATGTCCTGTAATTTATCATGTAAAATTTATAGACAAGCTAATTCTTCTGAGCACATGAAATCTGAGTATCTCAGTGGAGGATTTTCACAAGATACTTACTTACTACTTAGGGGGATTTAATGAGCCTTTAAGTTTCTAAAATTGAACCTTGAAAAAAATGTTCCTAACTGGCAAGTTCTTGGCCTTGAGTTTGTAAATATGTGAAGGAGAGGGTTCTCCCTTCAGCACTTCCCACATATGCCCATAGAGGTTTACTATTTTATGTAATTCTCCTGGTAAACCACTGCTTGAATGGTGAATTCTATTAAAACACACTGATTACCTATGAAAGCTACTTCTTATCCAAAGGGAAGGTGGAAATTTTTAGATTTCAAATCTGTGTGAAATTTTGCCGAGATAAATAGGATCAGTATATTTATATTGAAGTTTAGCAAACATTGCTTGAATTGTACTGTCTGCTTAGTTTATCTTTTATGTTTGCATACATCTAAAAATATCATGTCTGTTGCATGTAACGTGACTAAGCATCAGACAAAGAAAAGTCTCAAACTCAGTAATGAAATCAGAAGGTTACTGTAAGGCAAGGAGGTACACGTCAAGGTTCTGGAAGAAACTAACAGCAGATCCAGAAGGTTTTCTGTACACAGCCTAACAGTACTTTCTTCTCAGTCGTGTACATCTCATTAAAGTTTCCCAGTGAAATGTAATATATGCATATTTCCCTGTTTAATGTCTAGTTTTTCTATTTATACTACAATGTTTTTCTGTACAACACTACCAAAGGTCAGTTATTAAAAATTTGTCTCCTAATTTAATGAAAGAAATTAATTTTATAAGTCAGTGCTGGTAAGATTGAATTTTATAGATACTTTGTTTTATGGATTTGTTGGGGTTTTTTTTTATTTATTTTTAAAGAACACTTTGATACCAGTCTATTCATGTCAGGAAATCAGCTGTAGCTTCTGATTTAGTGTAAATTACATTTTATTTTGATGGGAATTGTCAATTTATTATTTTGCATGATGGATAAATTTTGCTATAAACTATTAAAATATTCAGGTAGGAAACAGTCTCATATATGAGACAGATACTTTATGTACATTTCAATTAAAACACATATACTCAGTATGTATTTTCCAAGCATAATGAAGCTCTTCTCTTTATCAGTAGAAAATACATATTAAATTGAAAATCAGCATCCTTGCTCAGAGACAATCATATTTCACTGACAAGGTACATCTTGATACTTTGGTGTGTATTTTTGTGGTTCTCTGGCTGAATGAAGGGTGAGGATGAGTTATGCTGCATCTAGCCAAAAGTTCCAGAGAAATAATAATGTTAAAAACAATAAACATTTTGGGCCAAATAAAATTGTTTTTTGACCTACAACAAAGTATTTGGGTTTGGAAACATTTAAAATGGTTAGGTACAGATATGGTTTCAAATTAAAAATAAAAAATAGCTGTTTTCAAATGACAAAGCAAACCAGCTGGTTTTCTGGAACTTTTAAGACTTTGAGGGGTTTTGTTTTCTTTGAGTGAACTTCAGATTCACAGACATGTTTCAGAGAGCCCCAAATGTCATGCTTTTAGAAGAAGAAATAAGTGGGAGGTAAGATTCCACTGAGTTTTTACAATGTATTTATATTAAGTGCTTTTTGTGGTCACTTCACCTAAGATCTGTTTGCTTTCCTCAAATTTTTCCATTTAAATAATGGAGTCATGTCAGCAAAGATGGGTGGCCAAGCCCATCTGAAGTCTGTGGAGATATATCCCTTGAGTTTTTAAGAAAGCTCAGGAAGGAAAAGATGTTTGCAAAGAAATCTAGTTCTACCTCTCTGCTCTCCAGAGGCACTTAATGTCTAGAGTAACACATTTTTATTTAATTGAGCTACTGTGGAGTAGGAACTCCAGGTAGAAAGTTTCCCAGGAACCCCAACAGGATGCTTTCAAGTTAAGAATGGGATTCAGCTGGAAATGGTGACGACACTTGGCTAAACTGCTGAATCTTTGGTAGCAGTCTAGGGAAAAAGGGGCATCCAACCATCAGCAATTTCAAAAAGAGGAAGAAAAGAATCACATCAGGATATTTATTTCCTGATCTACTAAACTGCTGTCTCAATATCAGAATACAAGGACTTGATAGGAAATGGAGGACAGACTGTAGACACGTCTTGTTTTTTCTTATGTTCTGTCTCTAATTTTGGTGAAAAAAAAAAGAAAAAAATACTACTTTTAGGCTTACATGCTGTTTTCTGCCTTGGGTGAAATGAGACAAAGGTTTCTATAACCGCATTAAGATAGGCCTTATAAAAGAAGTATGAGTTCAATGATAAGGGTAGAGTTACAAATCAAACACAATAATCATCAAATTGTCATCACTTCAGGACACATCATACCCTTCATCTGCATCCTTTGTAATTGAATAGAGATGCCCACATACTCTGAGGGCAGAATATGGCTGTGAAATACTGAAAGACTTGCATATTTATTCTCTGGAGATTTATGGGCAATTCAAGAATTGATTTTGCCTTAGTGAAAGTAATAGTTATATTCTTAGATTTAAAAAAAAAAAGTTCCTCTGCTGGTTTGACTCAGTCCTTCTTAGTGTCTGACACCAACCACTGACACCATTACTGAACTTGATTACTAAGGAAGGAGCCTACGTGCTCCTTGTTATTTCCCAACTATAGTAGTGCACATGGAATACATTAAGCAGGCTACCTGCAGTATCTTGAGACTGATGTTCTCCTGTTCCTTAATTGCTAGAGAGAAAAAAACCCAAAGCTGCTTGACAAAACTGAGTAGATGGAACTGCTCGGAAAAGAGCAGCATGAACATAATCCACTGTGAGAAATAATGAAGATGTAGCCAGCTGTTACACATAATGACACAGTTTGATTTCCAGAGGCCGGGCAAAAATTATTCAAATAACAATCATGAACATTAAAACTGAGTAGCTGAACATGAGCTCTCACTCCGCATATTAATTTCACCTGAAGGAATGCAATCAAGATTGATAGCGGCATTGTATGGAATGATTCTTACTGCTAGGCAGGTTAGAAGAAACCCTCCTGGTTCATCTACCTGTCTTTCACTGCAGATAAATCAGTTGAAGCTGTACAGTTCATCTGTATTTTGAATGGCCTAAAACATTAGCTTTGTTCAGCATCCAGGCTCTACCTTGAAACTTAGTGGACAAAGAAGCTTAAAAGTCTATTTTTCAAACCTTCAGGATTAATCTCAGTCTGAGGTCCTACCGGCACTGTGCAGTACAAATGTTAGTACTATCGATAATGCTTTGAAATTTTAGATTCCAGTTTAATTTTCAAACAATTAACATTTTAAAAATATACATTTTTATGGTGTATGGTGAAATCAGCAGCCTGAATATTGGGAGTGAAGGAGAATCACAGGGCAGTGGGCATTTCACTTACAGCTCTTCCTGCACTTGATCTCGATCTAACTAGGAGGAAATCTCGCTTCAACCAACATCTGAAAGATTTTTAGCCCATCATTTCTTTCCGGTAATATAATTTCCAAACGAATAGTAATGGTTTAGTCAAGTGATGTAAGTACTTGTTTCTCTAAGTTAACTTTAATTATGGATCAGACTATTTTCAAAGTTGAATGGAAATAGAACATTTAAAGGAAAAGTACTTGCAGCACTAATTAGTGCTGTGTTTTCTCTGTGTCAGGTTGACCTCTCTGGCTAAGATTTCTTGTGGTATTGATTAAGACTTGGCACAGTGGCAAGTTCAGTACAGGAAATGGTTTTAAGCAAGAAGAGAACTGATAATAGGCAGTATTACATTCGCTTGCAGTATGATTTTTTTTTCTGAATTATGTTTTTATGGCTAATTGATGTATACTCACGAGATAGTAGAGACACTTTAGTTCAAAAAAAATAAGAAAGATGCAGTCTTTATGGACATTAAAAGCCATATAGGTTTAGCTAAGATTTCAACTTGACTAATTTTTGCAGCTCAATCCTTTAGCTGCAAAACGAACAATGTAAGCATTCCAGACAAGGTTATGCATGTTACGTTCATCTAAGTCATCGATATGTTCTTATTTAATCGGATTGATTTTAACTAGGTTGCAAACAAATGCAAATCTGCTAGAGTGGGGGAAAGAAAAACAAGAAAGGCCTTAGTTTTGAGCATTCTTCCCTGACACTTTCTAGATCCATGTTCAAGTTCTACTTCATAGAAGCTCAGTTTCCCTGCTGGAAAACCTTGGGTTGTGAGATATAGGCATCGCAGTTCAGAAAGTGATTTGCCTTATGAAACAGGCAAATCACAGAATCACAGAATCACACAGAATCACAGAATCACAAGGGTTGGAAGGGACCTCGAAAGATCATCTAGTCCAACCCCTCCTTGCCAAGGCAGGTCCACCTAGAGCACATCACTCAGGAATGTGTCGAGTTTTGAATGTCTCCAGAGAAGGAGACTCCACAACCTCTCTGAGCAGCCTGTTCCAGTGCTAACTGGAACTGGAGCCATCAGTGAGATGCTGACACGTTCTCAACTACCTGGAAGGAGGTTGTAGTGAGGTGGGCGTTGCTCTCTTCTCCCAAGCAAAAAGTGACAGGACAAGAGGAAATGGCCTCAAATTACTCCAGAGGTAGATTGGATATTAGGAAAAATTCAAACAAACCCACAATCCCCACACAAACTTTTCCAGATCAGACCATACTTGCACCCATGACATCTACCTTGACATCAGTAAGGTGTTTAAGCCACTTTGTTGTGCTATTTTACAATTCTGAAACCAACATTTGAGCCATCATGAGAAAAAAAAAAGATTTCTTGCTTTTAAAGGCATCCTACCAGCAAGAAAGTAAGGTTGTTGTGAAAATAAATTTGAGAAGGGATGGGAGGTGGGATTGTAGTTTGCTGCTTTAATATATTTTTTTTTTTTTCCCCTGAAGTGAGGTCAACTAATAGAAGAAAGCTCCTACCCCAAAATCTTGGTTAGAAGTAGTTTCACATGTTTTAGATGAGACATAATGTCTGTGTGGTGACTATTGTTGTTGCTTACATTACAAGGAGGTATTCTTATATTTATACAAATATTTTTTTTCCTTCATTTCACAGAGAATGATATCCTGACCTCTTTGTTCGAGCACAGTTATTTTTAGCAGTATGGATGAACTAACCTGGAAAAAAATAAATTGGTTGAGTGTCAAGTGTATGGTTGAACTTGTCTTCTCTTGTCAGTTTCAAAGTGAAGCTGTGGAAATGGTTTCTAATAATCAAACACACCAGTAACACTGTGCATGGTGTGTCATCTGTATCCGCCATGGGTACCTAACTGCTTGCTATATAAAAGAGCATTAAGACATTTCTCTCATAGAAACTTAGATAGCAATAAAGATATGCTTTAGTTTTGGGTTATTGCTATATATCAAATCATGAAGACAATTTTAGTCTTCAATTAAAGCAAGAATAAAATGTGTTTGCATTTTGTCTTCTCAGTCCCAAGAAAGTGACACATTACTGATGGTGTGGAAGACTCCAGCAGAACTTACCCTTTCTCTTAGCGATATAATTGAGATAAAAATCAGTCACACTATTTACATCTGAGATGGAACAGGTTGCCCTTTTTTCTCACTTTCTACTACAAATTGACTCAGTGCTCTAAAATTAATGTAGTTCTTTCTGATTATTTATCATGGTTTGAGCGATTTGGCATTTCACTTTGCTGGAAAAAGGCAGTCTTGAAAAACAAAGAACCTGACACGGTAATGACAGTGAATCAACGAGAGAGGAAACTGCTGTGCTTGCTCTTTTCCTTACTTGCTAATCTATATTTTCTAAACTGAGAAAAGGTTACAAAGTGTATAATGACTGTGCTTTTACCTACGCACTGCTGCTGTGTATATAGGGTTTGCAATGTTGTGGGAGTATGAGCACAATTCTGATGCATGATTTCATAATTTATCTTCAAAGAGCTTAAAAATATTTTCCTTAGGTCTGTGTTAATAGCATTGTACAGCAATGCTATTAAAAAAAAAAAAAAGCAAAAAAGAAAAAAAAGAGTAGTATTGCAACAGTGTGCTGTATTTGAAACTGACTTGATGCACTGGCCAAGGGGATTAAAATACGATTTTCATTCTGACTGAGAAATTGGCAAAATACAATCATATAATTATTTCAACAGAAATCAGATACTTAGGTACCTATAGCCCATCACTTGCTTCTGAGTTTGATGCCCAAGTTGACGATAGAAACAAATGTAGAACTGGAGGAAAAAGTAAACTGCATATGTGATTTGAGGACAACAGATGGTCCAGAATGGGGAAGTCAGTATGAAGATTTTTTTAGACCTTAAACTATTGATATGTTAACACATATCACACAGGATAACACCAGATAGGTGGGAAAGAACTCATTGGAATAGAGGTCTGCAATCCTGAGTTACGGATTCCTTATAGAAGTAGCTCCATTAAATTAATTCCTAAGGCCAAGGTTTTCAATTAAAAAGCAAACCAGATCAAATGACAATATTTGATGTACTTCCTCCAGCAATTCTGCAACATAAAGAATGTTTATGTAACCTATGAAGTGTCATGCATTAAATTTATTTTATATGCATATTAATGATACACAACATTTATATTATGCCCATGTATATATAAAGCAAAAATTTTACATGATAGTAAAGTGTCCTAGTGTTTTATATCGCTTTGTAAACTTACAAGGAGCTTAACTATGGTTACTGGAAAGAAAATGTCAGCAAAAGAATCAAAATAAAAGTTCATTAGATTATTTGAAGCAAGCCTAAAGGAAATAATGAAATAGACATTATATATTCATGGCAATGTAAAAAAAATAATTATAGAATCAGTATGAGGAGGTCATGTGATCTGTGTGGCCATTACTGTTAAAATATTGGAATTAGGAGTTATGAGTTGGGTTCCTCTCAAAAGAAGACAGTGTGTTTTCCTGCAAGGAAAACGTGCCATAAACGTGTGTCAATCAAATGTACATTGACTTGACTTCCAAATGGACATCTTGTGTGTTCCTGCAGTGGTGTGATGTATTTGAAAACAGTGAAACGCCTTGCAGGGGTTCCAACCACATCATACATTCACTGTGTAACTTCACTTGCATCACTGGCAAAATGCTGCAAGATCCTGTCTCACCCATCTGCCACAATGGTCAGAGGGGCAAAAAGGAGCAGATATGTTCTAGGTCCGTTCTAGAAAAGCTTTAAAATCTGTTGTTATCATAGCAGAAAAAATTAGATGGTAGTCTGCACTCAGACTCATTTCAATAACCTCCAATTGAAATATTCTGGTTTTCGGAATACTTTTGTGTAGTGAGCTTTTGGCCCCTCACTAATCCCACAACTCACATATAGCATACGTAAACCCATTCTGTGCTCTGTCATCCGCTCCTGGTTTGATATGTACAATTTATTATTTCACCTCATATGTGTAAACCAGAGAGACAAGGACTTTTTTTTTTTTTGTCAGAGGGAGATATAAAGTCTAGTATTTTTTTTTCATTAAAATGCTCAAATCTGACTTTTCCAGGAGGATTTTCTAGATCTGTAGAGTCACATAAAAAACACAGAAGCACTTTTAAGACTGCTGTAAATGTCCAAAACCTTTAACAAACACATACATCCACCCAAAACATTCCGTTAAATGCTTCATTGGTAAATGAAGACAGTGGCTTGCTAAATGCTTTAGAATTGTTATGATAACGTGGAAATAATTGCTAACAACATGACACTTTGCCATTGACAAGTCCAGCAGACAGCTCTGGGGAAAATAATTTGCTCTACTCTGCTAAAGTACTTTGTAAAATATCTGATCACTCTACCAAGCAAAAAAGCATTGCAGAGGTGTTAAGCAACAGGAAAATACATGCCCAAATACACAGTTTAGAGAGCTGCAAATAAGAGGTGGGAGAGTGGAGTTTAAATTTTTCTTTCCTTTCTTTTCTCTCCTTTCCTAATCACTTCTAACAAAAAGTTGAAAAGGAGAAATAAAGCAGTTTTATACTGTGGATGCTGAACCTCTACAGAAAATTCACTTCCATGCCTAAAAATCTGGGAGATGTGCCTTTCAAATGTACTTCACAGACTCTGTTACCCAAGTTCCAAAAGGATTCCTATGGACTAGTGAATGAAAACAGAGCTAATAACCATCAAACATCCTTTAGAAAGCATCAGAGAAAGTAAAAAAAATAAAAATAAAATATCTAATTATCCATTACAAAAATATTTAAAATGACAGTTTTATTTCTTTTGTTACCTGGTGGGGCTGCAGTATGGATTCTCAAGTCTCCACCTACTTCTATCAGACAAACATTTTAATTTTATAAAATTTAGTACAGGGTGCAATTGCATTCTGTAATTCTAAGGGAGGGTTAAAGTTGTCATCCTCTTTCTTATTATTCGCAGTAACCATTATTTGGGGTCAATAAAATTTCTATATAATTAACCATCTTTTGTTTAATTGTAATACATTCTAGTGGAAGGACACAATACTTTGGACACTTCAGGCCTTTTGACTACCAGTACTTAGGTATAATTTTCGACATATGGTCTCTTTTTTCAATCCCTACTGTGTAGATCATAACTTATCAATAAAGCTCAGCTGAGCTCACTTTTAGCACTAGATTAAGTGATCAGAATTCAAAAGTATTCAGCTCCCAGACAGAGTGAGCCTTTTTGAAAACCTGCACCTGATTTATGTACCCAAGTACAAAGATTTGAAACTGACTCTAAAGTTCTAGTAGTGAATTGTTGCTTTGTCTCTGTATTTTGTCACGAAGTGGATTGAAATACAGGATGACCACACAAATCAAGGGGACATTAAATCCTGGAGAGTCAAGGTGTATTGGATCATCTCTGTGATATTATTAAATACATGTTAAATATGAATACAGCCTGTCCTGTTGGTGAACTTTCAGCAATCTTGAATAGTAGTATATCCTCTTTGCTTATTCTCACAATACATTTAGTATAATTTAGGATTATTGCAGTAGCCATCTAAGCTACTTAGGACAATTTAAGAACCATATGTCTACTGACCGGAGGTTTCCATGTTAGATATGTACTTCTGGCTTTCATGACTATCCCTGTTCTAATTTTTTTATAAGCCCAGTGTGCTGGGGTCTATGTAGCCCCTGCTTTGATCCTCACCCTGGGAATGGGAGCTAAAAATAGCTTTCAGTCCTAGTCTCCTGGTTCAAATCAGCATTCAGAGGAATGAGTAAGATTTATCAAAAAACCAGACAGAACTCCTCTACCTATATTTGAGTATTTTGTAGGCTGTCTCAGCATTTCTGAGCCCTAATGATCAGTTTCACAGCAAATAGCCTTCATTTTATTAAGGATTAAATATTTCCAAGTTGTAAACAGGCTCAGCCAAAGTATTTTTCTTACCCACAAACCATCTATCTTTTACAGCTATTTTGGTCTTTGGGGAGCTCACAAATGGAATTGAATGTGATCTATTATGAAACATGCTGTTAAAAATAAAACGTTAGAAATAGCACGTTTCTATCTAGCAGTGAATGATTGATTATTGCAGTGTATAAAAATCAGGCTGTTAGCAGAATAACAGTAAAGAACCACATTAGAGTTACTGCATATACAAAACCAGAATCTTTTGTTGCTTAAAAGGATGTAGACTTTCCAAAACACTGAGGTGGCTGCCTAGAAAATATTTTAAGATGTAAGAACAGAAATGGTGATGTTTCTTGTGGCATATCAGATTCATTTGTCTTTTTTTAGACATATTTACAGCAGACAGTTTTTCAAATACTTATGCTGAGGAGTATCTACTCTGTTATTTATCATTTGCTATTGTAAAACCTTTTGTCATCTTAGAAATGTCTGATGGCAAAATGTTGAGAAAATCGTCTTTAAAAGCCAGCTTTCCTACTCTAATACTATACTAAACCTTTCTTCCTTTCCTCTACAGGAAACAAAAGAAGTAATACTAAAAATCAGACAGCATGTTTCCTTTTAGCTGGTTTAGTTAATACCTATCTTTGCATTTGTAGGGGTAATTATGCTCTTGATTCCAACTTGTTCGTTCTAACTCTATTCTTGTCATTAGAACAATATCCCTGGGACAAAAATTGATTTAGTACTAGAGCACGCACCTATTAGATCCTGGTGCCACTAAAAGTTGAATTAGGGTCTCCTCTGCTGCTCTTGTTGTGGTGTTACTAAGAACTAGAAAAACGCAAACAGGGTTCATCACAGAAACGAAAAAAACCACACCACCAGACTTGAAAACATGTTAAAATTTCTGCCATAAGACCACACTTTCTTGGCAATGAACTTCACTGCCTTGTTAAATGTACTATTGTTAAATATACATCTCATAAAGATCTGTGGAGTATTTGAAAGAACAGCAACATAAACACTGGAGAAACTACCAACCCTGATTTTTACAGTATCGGTGTCTTTTCTATAGTAAGAATCCTCCCATGCCACAGGTGAATTTGACCTTGTGGTCAGTATTTGACATTGTGCAGCCAAACAAATAATCATGAAATGGATATAGACAGCCACATTGAGTTTTTGTTAGCTTTCAGATGTCTTTTTTTTAATGGAAATTGTTTTATTTGTATGGTTCTTTACTCAATTTTGTCAAGTTGCTTAGCACAGCAACCAACGGTTATGAGGAAAGCTCCTGTGCATACTCCTCAGCAGTATGGAATTAAGAAATGATATTCTGAACTGAAGTTCTCCTTCACATTCATAAACTTAAAGACACATTTCAAAGGTGACATTTCTTTTCACAGTGTATCATAGGCTTTGTGATATATCGTACTTCTTTTTGGAATTGAAAAGTAGGCATGTGAACCTGTACAGTTCCAGATGACTTTTCATCTGAAACTTTTAATGAATTATAGTAAATATGTAAGTCAAAAGCTTGAGGTTAAAGCAAAGCAGATCAAAAGTAGAATTAGGGTTTCCACTGATTTACATTGATTTATGATTTGCAGCTTTTCTGGAGATTTTGACTTTTTGTCCCAATTTATAGTGGGAAGAATTTTTCTTTTTTTTAATTTTAAAATGTTCCCAAATTGGGAAAATTATTTCCCACCTGGTTCTAATAATAGCATGTTTGAGTGGGTTGCGCTTTCAAACCTACTGTGTCTGAGCGCTTTGCCAACAGTTAAATCAGGGTAACCTACCTTAAGTTCTTAAAATTCCTGGCTCTTGTATAAGTGCACCAGAAAACTATATGAATAAGAATAAACTCACAGTCAGTGAATTATCCCCCACTGGCCAGAGAGGACTGAAGTTTACTTTGCCCCTTGGATTGAGCTGGGCATTTTCTAAAATAGTTGTTAAAGAAAGTACACCCCCTTTCTGAAGTTTTTGGAGTTTCCAGCACATATGGGAAGCACAGAATATTTTCAGAAGAAAGATAAAGAGTTACTTCACTGGCAAATTGAAGTGGTAACTGGTTGCTGAGCATCTTTAGTCCGTGTTGTATGGATGACACAATGGGACTCTTCTATTACAGTAGCTATTCCTCATTTTGTAGCTGTAGTTATGGGCACTGAGCGGTTAATAAAGAGAATGCATGAAACAGACAGCGCACTTGTGCCTCCAGGTCTGAAAGACACCTGTTCAGTCCAGATCTGGTGTCACTTCAGAAGGTCAGGAAGGATTTAGTTGTAGCAAAATTAAGAAATAAAAGAATTTGATTAGGGAAGTTAAAAAATGAAACACAGACTCTGTCTCTTTTGATTGTTGGTGTCTATTTGTGTATCTGTGTGAGGGAGAAAACAAACCTTTCCAGCTTCTCTTTTAAGCTAACAAAATCTGTTTCCTGGTGGTTGTATCTGAAATATTTAAACATGAAAAAGAAAACTGTTGCTCTCAATTTTTCCCCCCCCTAACATTTGCAAGTCTGTTTCTTTTTTGACTCTGTCAAAGACTTTGGGGAAAAAAATAAACTAAACTCTTGCTCATCTAAGCAGTTTTCATTTTTTAAGGGTTGTATATATTCAAACAAATCTGTTCCTCCCTTTCAGGATAGTGGTTTTTCTTGTTGAAATGCTGAAAGATCTGTTGCTCTCTTTAAGCTCACTGAGAAAACTGCTTAAGAGATTTCAAACTGTGTGATCATCTATTAGTACATAAATTTTTTCTAAGGTACGTGAATCTTATAATTTGGGGTCTACATGAAGGTATTACAACTTCCTTCGTGAGATAAAATCACTATAAGAACATTCTATAGAAAATTCTCATCAAAATATATGCATCTCTGATCATGGAATCACAGAATATCCTGAGTTGGAAGGCACCCATAAGGATCATTGAGTCCAACTCCTGGCTACGCACAGGACCAGCACAATCAGAGCAGATCATCATACATGTACATTCAGAGTTTGAACAAAATTAATTTTCAAAGTATAAATCACTCAGTGCATTTCTGTGATAAGAATCCAGTGCAGTGCCAGGAGTATAGAACTTGCTTTTAAGTGCCATGAAGTGGTTTTTAACAGGGTTTTGGGCTTCTGTTTAGTCAGCACAAACCTCTTAATAATATATGTTTCATAAATACAACAAAGCATCTATGAAAAGATTACTGGCTAGCACACATGGTAGTTTTTTTCAGGCTCAAAATTCCTTTTTTTGTAAAGAATAAAGGGTACAAAGTTACCCATTGAATTTATAAAAAAAAGAATTCTTGTACTGGGAGAAGAACCTTGATGATGACTGGGAAATAAAACAATACCGAATACATCCATATGAAACCCACGTGAAAGGCTGGTTGCCAAACACATACACTTCATGTGACAGCTCTTTCTTTTTCCTACATTTGTTTTTAATTTCTATTTTAAAATGTGCTGAATAGGTACCTGACTTTCTTATGTGTGTGTGTGATGAACCAGGGAAACCTAGACTGGTTGACTAAAAAATGGTCCTTCAGAATATGCTTGGCAAGGATTGTCTCACTTAGCTAAGGATGCTTATTGGTATTTCAGGTCTAAGAACAAGTTATTATACAAGAATCTTTGTCTTCCAGACACGGCACTGAATGACCCTCTCTCCTGCCAGTTATGCTGAAACCTGTGAGGGTTTTGACAGTCCTATACTCTAGAAGTTGTCTATTAGGAGACGTAGCCATGGACCAGGGCCTCAGTGTCCTGGACACCTCTTCAAGACTGGATTTCATTCGTAATATTGCACTAGCCAGTTGTCAAACATTTTTACAAACACTCTAATAAAGGGATTTGTTTATTCCGTTAGTCTTATTTAGAAGTTTTATTTGTTAATTAGCAAGTAATTACGGCAAAAGCCCAGGACAGAGGAACTTCAAATATTTTTTTATTTTAAAAAGGACTTTTTCGAGCTGCCCAGTGACACTAAATTTCCAGTATCCTACATTACTGGCGTATTATGATAAATATACCTTATTCTTTTAATAATCTAACTAAACTTTCACACTTCCTTTTTTTCTTACCCCAGCTATGTCCCTGCCTGCCCAGCATTGAGTGGGAATTTAGCTTATTTTGAGATTCAGTGTCATTTTTTATTAATTCCACTTGGATTTTTTTTGTGGAAAGTGATCATTTTTCATCTGTTTGTCCACTGACATGACAGTGACTTACTGCAAACCATGAAAAACCCAGAGATTCCCCCTGAAATGTTTTAAGACACCTTGGTGAGAATCATGCCCTATGAAATTGAAATTACTTGTGTTACTTACCATTATAAGCAGTACTACAATCCTGCTAGGCTTAAGCTTCATGTTGGTACGTATCAGTGCTGGCAATCCAATCAACTTCACTCCACTGGAATTTCTCAGTCTCGTAACTAATAAATTAGCTCTGGATTTGCAGAAAGTTAATTGCTCAGTGTTTCTACTAGGAAAAAAAAATATTTTGAAAAACTTGCCTTATTTGTCTGTATGCCTGTATACTAGACCAGTAGATGTTAGGTAAATGTTTTTGTTTGTCTGTCTTTTCTATATGTTATTCATAAAAGCACAGTCTGAGGGTACTTAAGAGCTTGTCTAGTCCAGCTCCCTGCTGAGGGCAGGATCAGCTGTATGAAATCATTCCTGACAATCGTTTGTACAACCTGGTTGTGAGATTCTCCAGTGCTGCGGGATTTACAGGCTCCCAAGGAATTTCTTTCTCAGGGTGATCTATCACAAACCGTATTGTTAGACTTGGTTTTTTTCTTATGTCTAACCTAGTTCTTCATTACTACTTTTGAAGCCTATTGTATCTTCTACTACTACCTCTTATACTATTCCCAGTCTGCACAGAGAATAGTTTATTACACTTCTATTTGTAACAACCTTTTACATACTTGAAGACAGAGATAATCCTCTTGAGTCAGTGAGGAGAAGAATCAGCCCTCCTCTTTCTCAAGGAGGGAGTCAAATTCTTACAATTTAATAGTTTAATTTCAATGTTTGTTTTTCTTGCTGCTTTCATTTTTCCCTTCATTGAAGCTTCAGCACTGACGTTTGCCCAAGGTCCTGTAGCCTGGTGTGAACCCAGTGAACGCTGAAAGAGCTGAAGGAAACACCAGGCTTCCTCACCCGTAGGCACCTGTCCTTGGGCCTGCCCTGCTCCACAGAAGGGTTTTCTGCTTGGCGCATAGTTCCACTGTGACAAGCATGCTTTGCCGCATGCAGATATCACACACCAGAGGCACAGCTGATATCATCAGAGATGCTGAAATGTGAAGTCTGACTTTTAAATCAATCCCATTTGTGTTGAGTGTGTTTTCTTAGCATTCTAATTTTATCACATCATGAATGCTCCAGCTGGAAGCAACGTCTGACAGTTGATTTGAGGAAATTTTATTTTATTTTTAAACTCAGAACAGAATAATTGTAGTCCTGCTCAGCCAAGGCTCTCATAAAAAAATTTAAGCATAATATTTATGGAGGGTTTTAAGGCTGAAATCGTTCTGAATCTTGAGATAGTATTGTGGTGTTTCCTAGGAATGCTATGTTTCCTATGACTGTTACAAATGTTTGCTGCAATGTCCACCTATGTTACATGACCTACCCTGCAATTTAAAAATAAACAAACAAACAAGTTGTATTAAAATGCTTTCAGATTATGAACATTTTCATGGGGTTTTGTTTAGCAGCCATGCAAATGTTCAGCTGTGGAAAGACAGACTCTGGTACATCTATGTGTGGGTTCTGAGTAAAGACAATGGTCATTGATAAGAAATCTTCACGCTAAAAGAAGATTTTGAAGTTTGTCTTAGAATATCTCAAAGCACCAAACACTGGTCTTGGACTAAGATTACTGGAATAATGAATTATTTACATACTATTTGCCCAGGACTACTTTAAAAAGAACACTTACTCTGTTCTCGAGCTGTGCATCACCAACAGAGAATCTGAATTTACTGTTGTTTAGGACAGCTGCGATAAGGAAAAATGAATTCCCAAATTAAATGACTTGCCTATTAAAAAAAAAATTTGAGGGAATATGGAAAGTAAAGCCCTTGCACAATCCAATATTGATATTATCCGAACCTAATGATTTTTAATGGATACAGTGGGCCACTCTCAGCAGTGCAGAGAATGAAACTGCAGGACTTACACCTCCAGAATAACTTGACACAAAACAATTTATGTGGCATGCTTGACAGGGTCAGTGCATACGGAGAAATTAGACTGCAATGAACCACTGTTTCTATTTTTTTACTTTAAGGCAATCCCATCTTTTGAAGTTGATCTCAAGTGGCGGTCTCTGGACCACTACATAAATGTCGTCAAACTCAAAAATTATCTACTTTTCTTCTGTATTTCTCACCTATTTGACTACAGCTGATGACAATGTGTTTTCATTCATTGTGGCTCATCAAGAAAAGGTATTTTCATCTATGGAATCTCATTCTTCAGGACACTGTGTTGATTCTTGACTTGTAATGGTGAAAATAAAAAATTAACATTGTTTTAGTCAGTTAAATTACACTGGTGTAAACACTGCAAATAAATGGAAAATCAGTTCTGGTTCAACATTTTCGTGTAACTACTAGAATTTCTGTGCCTAAGTCTTCGATGGGAACATTCCGAGCTTGGGAACATTCTAGTCTGTACTTTGTTTTGTAGCTTGCATCACTACCATCTTAGCAGGAAAGTTTTACCATTCTTGAACAAGCATCCTGCTAGCATACCACAGCGTTGGCTGTAACCTCTGCCACTTCTGAAAGAAAAAACACAATCCCATCTTGAAGACTTGTCCTCAGTTTATCTCTTCACCTAGCTTTTCATGCTACATTACTGTGGTTCTTTAAAAAAGCGGGGACACTTTTATGGAGGGATTAGAATAAAGGAGCTGTTAAAAAGCTGTAAACTCAGAGAGCTAGATGGAAACAAACTGTTCATTGTGATATAAATTATAAACAAAAAATGTGGTTCGAGAATGTATATTGTGCTGTTCCAGCACAGTATCAGACTCTGTGACTTTTACAAAAACTATATTTAACATGAACAGTAAAATAAAATAGAACCTTAATATTTTTAATTTCTTTTACCTTATTCTATATAGATAAATTTTCATAATACTCAAGAAGAAGTCTCATTTATGGCTTGGTGAAGGAGGACTGAAAGACAGAAGGTGCTGTACAGAGCACTCTAATTGCAAGCAGTTCCACCTCTGGTCTGTCTTGAAAGCTTCACAAAGATCAGCACAGTTCTCTTTCCAGCTGTCACACAAAAACTCCTTTGAAAGCTACCAGCAGTTCTATATTTTAGTATACAGTCAGTTTTATCTAACTTTGGAGCCACTTGGAAAAAGTACCTTTCAGATAAAGAAACACTGCAGTTTCTGAAGTTCTTAATCAAACCTAAGTGAACACTCTACTTGTAGAGAAACCGTCATGAGGGAAGCTCCTTCCACGTAGGGGTAGAACCCCACTCTACACTTTCTGCTGTGCTGGTGAGTCTCATTTTCTTCTAGTTATATGTGACCTGTACTGTCACTACCTACCTCTGCAGCTGTGTCCTTCAGGGGCACAGATAAGACTTGCTTTCTTTCATATTTGCCATCTCTAAACACGTGCCAAGGAATGGTCACTCTAGATAGAGGTTCCTTATATGTGCCATCACATCTAGAATGTCTCTAAGCTCTCGTACAGAACTTCTTGAAATATCGCATGGATGCACTTATAACAATAGCTGTAAGATACTCAATGCCAAGCAAATGTAGGGAAGGAGGAGGCCATTCCTTTCACAGAAGACAAAAAAAATAGATTTGGGACCAAATTATAAGAAAAACTAGTAACTAGATACAAATTTCAACATGATCATTTTCAATTTTGCATAAAGATTCAGGATACTGCTTACAGAACCTGAATGAATCTATGAATCTGTAAGGATTTGCTACTGTATCTAAATGAATGCAATTTCCTTAAAACAGACAAATGATGTGGTAATGGACTTTGGATAGAAAATTATGATCTTGGTACTCATAAATATTAAAGATAGGCAAGCAATAAATGCTTGAAAGTAATAATAGAATTGAGAGATGAATTATTCTACATGAATAAAGGCCATCAAACTATAAACAGTCACACACACACAAAACAGAGATACAAAACATGTAGAACAATCAGAGTGAAATAATCTGTCAAGGAAGGTTTCTTAGGCAATGATTCTGAGGTTCTAAAAAACAGATTACAGAAAACACCTAAAAGAAAACAATTCTAAAGACTTTTTAATTTCTATTCTGAAATTGAGTTCTTTACCTCTTTTCTTGTCCTCCTAATTTAGTCTCTATTCCATATGCATCTGTGTTTCTAAAGACTGCCTTTAATTGCATCATTACCTATTTCAGAATGCATATTGGATATAAGCATAGTTTCTTTGAATCTCTATTAGAAAATAGAATTGGGATAGCTACTGGAAAAAGTTTAACAGGGTTATAGGGAGGAAAAGAAAACAATTTCCATGTTCTGGTAAAGTTCGCCATTCAGTGATTGAAGAAAGAAATTATTTTTGTTATTCTCTACCACAGCATTTGTATAATTCCTAAAATTTCAAATATATAAGAAGAGAATAAGATCCTGCTTTCAGTGACACCAGTAAAGTAGGTATTTCTAGTCTGACAACTGGACCCATAGGTCAGATAACAGTATTGTAGGTTAAGACTTGACTGACAAGTGGAACATTTGCTATAGCGACAGATTACAGTTATGTTTCTCAAGAGGTCTTCACCCATCACCTATGGATGATGTTTAAGCCTTAACATTCAGGCTACGTGGCTGGAGTTAGGCTAGAAAATACAGAAACAAAACTGCTTCACGAGAGCTCCCCAAAGCTCCCACTGCCTTCTGAATTCTGGTATAGGTAGAAGTATCCAGTGACAGGTGCCTTTGAAGAGAGCCTCATGTGCTTTTCACAGTGACACAATTGTTGAAGTTGGGAAGGGACCTCATGAGGTCATTTATCCCAAGCCCTCTGCTCAAACAGGGTCAGCTAGAACAGGTTGTCAAGGACATTATCCAAGTACATTTTTAATATCTCCATGGATGGAAACTATCTGAGCAATCTGATCAACTACCCTCACAGCAAAAAAGTTTGTTCTTCTGTTCAAATGGGAAGTAAATGTGCTTAAATTTGTGCCCATTATCTTTTGTTCTGTCACTGGGCCCTATTGTGAAGAGTCTGGGTAACTCTTCTTTACCACTTCCAATGAGGTATTTGAATACATCCGTAAGATACACCTGAGCCTTCTTTCCTCAAGGCTAAACAGGGTACTTTCTCAGCCTCTCCTTGTATGCCAGAAGCTCCAGTTCCTTAATTATCTTTGTGACCCTTTGCTGGACTCCAGTATCTTCCTTGTAATGGGAAGCCCAGAACTGAACCCAGCACTCCAGATGTGCCCCACCAGTGCTGAGTGGAGGGGAAGGATCACCTGCCTCGATCTGCTAGCAATGCTTTTCCTAATAGAGTTGGACTTTTTTGCTGTGAGGATGCGTTGCTGGCTCATGTTAGCTTGCTCTCCACCAAGACCCCAAGGTCCTTCTATGCAGAGGTGCTTTCAAGCTCGTCAGTCCTCAGCATATACTGGTGCTGGAGTTATTCCTCCCCAGGTGCTTCATGGCGTACTTACTGTTGTAAGTACAAGGGCAGGAATAGACCAGATATTCCTGGTAGAACTGGGCAGGGGTTTTGCCCAAAACCTTTCTAACATTTACAAAATGTTGACAGAGGCAAAACGTCTTTCAATACAACCTTTCTACAGATGAAATGGAACCTTCTCTAAGCACCGCGTCATTTTTGCTGACTTTGGCATATGTTCAAACTTTTGAAAAACTAGACACAAGGGAAGGAGGATTATTCTCTGGCCATTCTGTTCTCCCTTTGCAAATTCCCCTGGTGTCTGTCACACCCTGCATTTGAGCACGTGCTGAATGGAGACCGATGTTGACTTACTGCATAGCTGTTTTTAGAAATGGAGAACACGAGTTTTTGAGATGACAATGATACCCACTACTTGTGAGACAGTCCCTGTTGGGGAAAAAAAACCAAAACCCAAACCATAAAAAAAAAGCAGATCCTACTTGCAGGTCTGCAAAGTATTCCTTAGGAAGACCATGAATATCTTGAAATGTGCTGACTAGCTTTCTTGGCTGGGGCTACTGAGGACTTTGGCAGCAGCCAAATGAGTACAGCTCTGTCAGAAAAAGAGGGAAGGATTAGGGCCAGGGTCCTAACCAGAAGTTTGTACCACCTGTAGACCTCCAAACTATTTGCAGGGCTGATCTCTTTGGCACTGAATGAAACAAAGTGAGTATACAGAGATTAAGAGTTTAGCGGTGGGACTGACATCAATGCGGCTACATGGATTCAGTCTGCTGTGAAAGAAAAAAATACACATAGAGGCAGAGGCAGAGTAATTATTGACTTAGCTTTTGTGTTTGAGAACAGGAAGAACATACTGCACTAATCTGATTCTATGGTGCCTATTTATTAGCTGGTGATAGGTAGACGGGTTGGGTGCGTGCTTCACTTCACACCCTGGGAAAGACAGTGCTCAAGTGCAAAATGAGTTCTTAATGCTATGTCCTTTCTCACTGTTCTTCAACCTTGAAAAAATGCATGTGCTCAGCTCAGTTTCTCAGATCTTACACTGAGCCTGGGATTTGCTCATTATTTGTATTTTTCTAATTAACATTGCAAATCCACAATGTATCTAATAGCACACTGATTCTTTAGGACGCGATTCCCTGTGGGAAACTTAGCAGGATGCTTTTGAGCATTCACATTATTTAAAAGGAGCAGTTTGTTGCCTAAGTCCATTTTTGCTGACTTAGTCAGCAGCTTTGGTTTCTCCTGCGGATGAAAACTTCCCCTTCTGTTTTACAAGTACACTGAAAAAGGAAACACAAACAACATGCCCTGTGAACCCAGTCACAGTCTGACTGGGTCTCATTCATGGAGTGCAGCTCCAGGAGTTTAACTTTTCTAGTGATCTTAGCAACACTGAAGTATGTAGTATAGGAAAATAATCAGGTGAGTGTCTTCTACACATGTCATGGTGAGAGTGATTCCACACACAGGGCACTGGATCTGAAACTGCAGGTGGTTTAACAACCAGGCAAACTCAGGAAGAACACTGCAGAGACCATAGGAAGGTGAAGCAATTAGAGCTGCTTCAGTCTTTCAGACTCTGTGATGCAACCTGATAACTGAATAGCACATAGTACCAGGACTAAAGCCAGGCTGAAGAAAATAACCTGAGAGAAAGAATGGAAGAGCTAAAAACTCCAAGAAACTCTAAGTTTTGGAGATTAAATTTAAACGCTAGATATGGGAGACCAGTGGAAAGAGATTCAGATAGTCCTGTCATTCTCTATTTGCAGACAGAGTGTAGTAGGAAAATGGAAGGTAGTCTTAGTTTGTAATAGACTTTAATGAATTTCATGTTTTTCAGTTAGCCTAGACAGGGAAGGTGTTTGTGAACTTATATTGTTATAAAAATACAGTCTGCATAAAATGAGAAAACACAAGAGACATATACCTCATTATCCTAATTTACTGAACATACAAAATGAAAATGAGTTTGTGCAAACACTTTGAAGAAAAAGCTAACCAAGTATCTGGTAAGAATTTGATTCGGATCTGGAACTGGAGTGAGAAACTGGCTGATTACTGGGAGATTGTGACTTGAATCTTCATAATAAAACAGTAATTTTGAATTTTCAGTTTGAAATGACGTGGTAAAAATGTTATTAATATAAAAAAAAGAACTAAAGGTACTGCTATCTAGTGATATCCTTAGAATCTGTAAGATATTGGCATATTAGATTTATGCATAAATAAGAAACTAGGTAGTAACTAGTAAAAAAAGAATTGTAGTAGAGCCACGAAAGGAGAAGTTATTAGGGTAAACATATAACCAACTGTGATTTTATCAGGAGCACGCACCCATTTAGTCTTTCAGCAAGGTAAGTAAGGGTGGGCAGAGAACCACTCTAGAATAGTGCCCTTGCTCCTAATTACAGAAGTTCCTCATTCAGTGATAGTGCATGCATCTGTAACAAGCACTGTACTGAAATACTTGTCGAGAGAACAGAGGAATAAGACATACAGTTACTGGAGAAAAAGATGACAGATGCTCTAGGTATTGATGCAAAATACTGAAATAAGTATGTTATAAAAAACCCTATCTGCTCGCTGTTTCAAAACAGAAATTTTGAAGACTGGAGAGTGGTGTAATTTGAAATACTGCCCTTTCCCTTCTAACAGCAATACTGACAGATGTGCAGTTTATTCAAGAAGCAAAGCAAACATTTTGATTGTGGGCTTGACTGCAAAAAACAGTGACGTTGCCAGCACAGATAGAATGCTATGCTTCTCTTACACCTCTGGTTTCAAAGCAATGAACAGAGCAGGTTTACAACCTGCAACTCTCCAAACTAACACTGATATTACCTTAAAAAAATAAACTGATCTTTAATGACAGCAGGCTTAGACAGTAAACTTACATTCAGTCAGTATCATTAAAATATTGCTGTTATATACTCCTCCAGTAATTTTAATCTCTCTTGGTAGAAGATATCTCATTTCATCAATGACTGGTCATGTAATAGCTTAGCCAGAAGCAAAATTTGGTTGAACTGAAACAGACCCTTGAAAATGGGAGTTCTGTATTGTGAAATGATGTAGAATAGAGTGCGCTCTTACCAAGAACAGTGTATGCTAGTCATGCTAACAATATTATTAAGAATGTGCATGACAATCAATAAAGAGAAGATAAATAAGAAACTTTGTTTTGCTTTGCTTTGCAGAAACAGTATTTTATAGCATATTACATGTATGTGCTTTGTTTTGCTCCTAGCAAGTTCTTTACATGAGGCTGAGAATAGTATTTTTTTGTGTCAGCCATACTGATAGCAGGAAAGTAATTTTGTCTCTCCTTGGTAAGTTACTACACAAAAACAAGCAGATGATCTTGTGGTCACATTTCTGCAATCTGTGATGGGAGCGCCCTGTCACTGCAGTAGGTTTCTTGTACGAGATTGGATCAATTGCTTGAAATCAAGCCTTCCACAGTGTCCTGAACTGCGTCCAGGGCGCAGCCAAGCTTCTTGCAGAACGCTTCTCTCTTTTTACTACCTGACAAGAACTAGATTTTCAGAGCAGTTCAAAAGCCAGAGAGTGGGATTTTTATGAAGCAACATGACAAATGCTGGTGGCGAAATACAGGGATGATCCTTTTAAAAATCAGGTCTTTAAAATAACTGTGTCCATATTCACCCTTTTGTCTCATTTCCCCACCTCTAAAATGGGGCCGATATTGAATGTATCTGCATACTGTATGAAAAGGGTTACCATGAAGGGATTTAACTTTGATGAAATACCTAAGTGGTAAAGGACTATTAAAAAGCTATGTGGAGAATAAATTAAAAACAATAAAGAAAACAGAATTTTTTCTTCATATTTTTTCCCAAGTATCTCCTTATTTCTCTTTTGTCTTTACAGATTTTCAGCATGAACTGCCTTTACTGCTTGTCTTTTCTGGGAGGCTGCAGCAAAAAAGAGGTTTTTACTGACTTTTGCCCCCCATATTCTCACATATTTGTACAATACCAATAGCAGTGGTGAACCTTATATTGTTCACTCTTAATTGCATTATATACTGCAATATTGCTATTTTCTTCTTCCCAAACAGCACATTTTCAGGGATATAAATTAGACGCGTATCTTTCTTGTCCTAATTGCGAGCTCCTGGGTTCTCTTTGTGAATGAGATATTGTAATCTAAGGCTGGTTTCAGAAAGCAAAATGTTAACTGAGGTATGAAACTCATCATGCATACTGTGGAACCTTTTCCTGTTTCCTTATAAAATCTTCATATGAGGTGAATATGATTATGCTTTCTTTCTAATTTATACTAAAGAATAAATTTTCTCTAATTTAGAGAACATAAAGGCGTCGTGAAAGTTTTTAGAATAAATCTTTCATGACAATTATAGCTAAGCATACTCCTGAAAGATACAAGCAGAATTGTCCAGAGGACAGTCATTAACCAAATGTTTGCAGGGTTTATTTTTAAATAGAAATCAGTGGGTTAGTCACTTAATAACAAAACATTAAGGCAGTCTACTCCTTTAATTGTTTGCTTATTGATAACTAAGCTTGCAGATATGTCCTACCTGCATTTGCTTTCAGTGCTTCTCCTCTCTATACCTGTTGGTGATAAATAATGTCAGCTTACGTGGTCTATTGCAAGGCCATTTATATCATTCTCTGAATTGGTGGATATTTTTAGTCATGTTTAAAATACTAAGAGCTGTTGGCTACTGCCAAGATAAGTAAGCAGAGAATACTGTCACTGTAGGGTTTGCTTTGTCTGCTGCTGCTTAGGAAACAGTCACAAGTCATGCACTGATTGACAGGGCCTCATTGCTACTCTTGACAACTACCAGGAGGGTTGTCATGTAGTTTAGATTACTTGCATTAAAAAGGACAAAAGAATGGAGATTCATTATTCAAAGCACTTTTGCACTAATCGTAACCTTTGGACTTTTCAGAAAATACCATATGTAAGACTATGAAATCTTTTCTATACTTATCCAAACATAACAAATCTACAGAAGAGTGAACAGGTAACTACCCCAGAAACAGTAATACTGATATTAGAAAAGGGGATCAATAATGACGGTAATAAGAGTGCGATCATATGTGCTGGTCCAAAAAATGTGAAAGATTATACTTCCCAGTTTTGTGCTTATCCTAGCTTCCAGTCTCAAATCATACCCAACCTAGAGCAATTTAAACTATTGCTTACTCAAGAGTTATGCCTGTATAGAATATTTCCCTTTGTCTTGTAGGGAGACACTTTTTAGTGTTCGAAATGAAAACTTAACACTCATCAGCTTTCTTGGCCATGAGATCTATCCACTCCCACAACTGGCAGCACAAGCTTGCCAGAGGCATATGCTGCTCATTTTTGGAGTGATAGAACAGGATATCCCGTTCTGTCTTCAGTGTTTCCCTGTGGAGCTCAGCTCTGCCTAACAGAGTTCCTGCAGAAGAAGAAAGATTCCCTAAGTCTCTATGGAAGAATATAATCTAAAAGGAGTGGTGTGCAGGTGATGTTTCACTGATTTGAAGGCTGTTAGTACAGTTTACTGTAACTGGAGGCAGATTGTATAGCAGCAAATAGAACAAAATGAGATGTTAAATTTAAAGCTCAGAAACTGTAAGGAAACTCAGAAAATTGTTTTGTGTTCTAATTCCTAAGAATGTGATTGAAAAAGTGAGCTGTAAACTGATAATTCTCTGTGATGCACAGAATTGCTGTATTGGAATGATAAACTGTGAATGAATCTAATCGCAGCAAAGCCATGCCAACTTTACTTTGACAGACCAACAGACCTTAGATAGACCTTAGACAGAAATGCCCAAGTAATTTTGTCACAAAACCGAGTCATTCACACCCTACTAGCATTTCACTGATCTTGACATGCTGTTAAAAGATTTTCTTATGAGTATCTTAAAGCAGACTTGTTCTGACAAGCCTTATTCCACATCCCCACATTGGGAATGTATGGAAATCACAGGGAAGCAGTTGGCTTCCAGATCATCCTTGTCCCAAAGATACATAAAATGCCTGGCTGCAGCTAGCTAACTTCAGATCAGTTAGCTAGCTAGTTGCTTCTCATTAGCTAAACATGACTATATTCTGCAAAGCTAAAGAGATCTGAAATCAAATGCCTTCTCCTCCTAATAGCAAAAACGCATTGTAATACAAAAATAGAACTAGAGACGTTGGAAAACAGAATACTATAAAGTACAGCCCTTCAAGGATCCTAAGAATCACCTTTTTAAAATTTTTCTAAAACATCTGAACATCAAACCTTTTGATGCTCTGTGTATCTGGTAAATTAATTTTCACTTCTAATTTTGGTCCAGACACTGACAGGAAAATGCAAAGCAGTCCTGTTAAGAAAAAATGACTTTATAGTTCCTTTTAGTGAAATCAGAAGTGTCAGGATTTTCTCAGAATACCCCATCTCAGGAGATTCTCATTTCAACCTTGAGTACTTAATAGGCTTTGATAGTTGTAGTGAGTTTTAGGTTACTGAGTTAGTTAGGTTACTTACTAAGTTTAGGATCTAAATTGAGTATCTTCACATCACAGAACTACTAATATGCACTCCAAGTTATGTCTTCGTGTTAGGCAGCTTCTTTTTAGCCCTTACCTCCCATCTCTGTGATTCCAGAGGGGAATGGAACCAAGAAGCTATGAGATCAGTAAGTTAACACATGATTAAAGTATTTGGGTGTCATAAGAACTGACAGAGACTTTTAGGATGACAGAAGCTATAACACTGATACACTTTTAAACGGTTCTATTTTATATCAGGTTTTTCTACCTCAAGTACCTAATTCTACCAATGTACTTACTTGAGAGCATTTTTATTACTCTCATAATTATGTCTTAGATATGTCACAAAGTGACCCTTGAAATAGAAGTAGTGCAATGATTACAAAGGCTGCCTTGCAGAGAGTTTGCAGAATTTCTCATTTCTCATTCTTTTTTTAACACATACTTAATACTTTCTCTGGCTGTCTATGGTAGTCTTATGTATGCTAGTTGTTTTAAAAGATCTTCATCATCTCTGCAAAACTTGCTGGAGTCAAATCAAGATGGTTAGTGATTTTGGTGGACTTTGGATCAGTGGTTTTTTGTAAGTAAGAATTGGGAAATAAAAAGTTGGGTTAGAGCTGGATTACCAAAAGGTCTTTGACCCCTTAGGGTAACAGGTGCTTTTGTTCTCAAAGCTATATTTGAGTTGCATGTGAGATGTTTATTAAATACTGTTCTGTGGCTATGAATGTTTTTTATTTTGTCAGATGCAGTGCTTTAAATTAGATTTCACATATGTGCATAGATATGACAAGAAAGGAGAAGACAATGGAATAAATGCATTAACATTGATTTCCAATAGCTCACTGTTCTTCCCATTGTTATAAACATAGCAGGACACAAGCTGATCTTACACACCAGAGTCTCTGGTGCTCCAGTGGACCTGTAGCACAGCTTGAAATGCCAGAAAAAATAGTCACTGTGCAGAACTAGATAACGTGTGTGTATAGTCACTGTGTGAAGTGTGCCTATTTAGAAGAAGGGCTTGGAAGGACTATATCTAATTAAATATGTGGTGATTCTGGGGGAATCTCTTCACAGCCTCTCAGCGTTTGGTGGCACATGATCAGAGAATGACAAAACCACAGAATCACAGAAAGGTTCAGGTTGGAAGAGAGTACACGCGACTGTCTAGTCCAACTTCTCTGCTTGAGCAGGGTCAGAGCAGGTTGCTCAGGACATTGCCCAGCTGCGTTTTGAGTATCTCCAAAGATGAAGGAAACTCCATAGCCTCGCTGGGCAGCCTGTTCCTGTACTTGATCATCATCCTGGTAAAAAAGTTTCTTCTTCTGTTCAGATGGGATGTGATGTGCTTCAGTTTGTGCCTGTTGCCTCCTGTCTTATCATTGGGCCCAACTGGCTAACTGTCCTTTACTCCACTCATCAGGTATGTGATTAGATACACATTGATAAGATCCCCCTGAGCCTTTTCTTCAGGCTAAGGAATCTCAGCTTTCTCCGCCTCTCCTTGTATGTCATATGCTTCAATCCTTAACCATCTTTGTGGCCCTTCTCTGGACACACTCCAGCATGCCTGTGTCTTTCCTGTACTCAGGAACCCGGAACTGGACACAATATTCCATGATGTCTAAAGGTTTCTGAATTTTTTTATGAAAACACAATAATTTTCCTGATCTTATGACCTAATAAAAAAAAAAGGTTATTCCATACATTATGTAAACTGATGAGTTGAGATAGTATAGGAGATGACTAATTTTTACTACTTTATTTGCTTCTTGATACCTTTTTCTAATTCTTTCCTGTCTCTCATTCTTAGAGTGCCAATAGTGACTTTCAAATAGTAACTTCAGTAGTATGAATAATAAATTTTCACTTAAAAAGAGAGAGTGAAAGGAATTAAAAAGCTTAATAAGTTCTGACAAGTGCACCTGGAACTGTGCCAGTAAATTTGGTTATCAGGACCACCTGGAAAAGAGTCGGTTTTATTTAAAAGACCACAGTAGGGGGGTGTTTGCTTTTTAGGCAGTGAGTAGGAGTTCTGGTTGTAGGGGGATGGTATGGTGAGTGGGACCTTTCTGGAAAGAACAGTGTGTAAGGGAGTGAGCTTTTGTGCTCTTGTGGAGAGGCAGCAAGTCTGGGAAATATTCAGGCTGAAGATGAAAAGCTGGACCTGCAGGAGGTTAAAAATCTGTAAGTTAATGGAAATTTCTTTGGGTTCGTAACATTGGAAGATCCATTGACACATGGTTTCAGGGAGAGAGCCCAGCAGATCATGGGAGATTTCAAGGGAAAATAGAATCTAGAATAGGGAAAAAGTCTATATTTAATGTTTATGATATTTTTTGGTTTTGCATTGGAGAAAACCCTGAATGTTGTTGCTTGAGATGGCATCCCCAAACCTCTTGCAGAAGGATGAATCCTAAGAAAAGGCAGATCAGTTGAAAGGCTGATAGATCTTTGGAGCAGTGCTATCATTGCAGTAGTAATATCTAGTTGTAAGGCAGCATTATTTCTGCTGTGTTACACTTCTATAGCTACCTATTGCTAAACATATTTTACTGCAGTAGTCTGTTTTATTGGCTAGAATTCTAGTGAAATGTGGATTTCATTTCACTGCTGTGTCTGTAGCCCACTAATGAAATCCTAGGGTGGCAGTTTTTCATCTGCTTTTGTAAATCTCCAGGAGATGTCTTTCTTAATGGTCTGGGCTCATACTTGTCTCTTTTAATCAAGATTGAAAGATTAAATGTTGAAAAAGAGGGGAAAGCTCAAACCCTAAGTACTGTGGGGGCCTTAGTTTGTTCCCTGACTCATCAATTGTCTTTCATATGGAAAGTCTGAGATGTGAAGTGAGAGTCCATTACATGTGATGTCCCTGAATAATTAAGCGACTTACAGAAAAACCTCTACTAAGGTGACCTCCCAGTTCTCAGCTGAAGAGAAGATCCTACTTAATGTCACTAAAATCTCATTCTTTGTTTTTCTCCATAGTGACTATAAATATTATGTCATAAGAATGTATAGCAGATTCAATGTGTGAAATGTGCTTGTGCCACAATGTTTAAAGAGAATTTTGATTACTGTGATGGTGGCAATTAAAAAAAGAGCTCATATTAGTTGGACAAATAGAAATAAGAAAAATTGCACTTGTTTTAGCACTGTGGTAATAACACTTTATGAATTCTTCATAATAAAAAAATGCTTGATTACCTGACCCTGTGAACACCTGGCTGCACAATGGTGTCCTACATAAAACAAATGTGTAATCAGACATCTGTATGCCACAAATCAAATAGATCTGCAGCTGGTCAGCCATCTGTAGAGAGGTGGTTCTCATGGAACTGTTTGCCTGTTCAGTTAAATACTTTCTTCTCTTAAGCTCTAACATTTGTGATGTGTTTTGAATATCTACCTCTTAGTGCATACTCTAATTTTTTTTTTGGTGGTGATATGGGCTGTCTATCCAGGTATAACTGAACTCTTGAAACGAGTATGGGGGAGGAGGAGGAGCTTAGGTCCAAATCTTCAAGGTGGATCTTGTGGTCCACAATTACACAGAACAGCTGAAGTATTGTGCAAGTATTAGAACAGGATTTATAGACACATTTCTACTTGGGAATTTAATGGAGTACTGCTGAATATTTGGACTCTAACGTGGCAATTATCTTAAATATTACATTTGTCATTCTTTGTCTATAAATCTAATTTCTTTGTATCCTACCATGTAATAGAATATTGCAGCACATGTTGCAATGTTTTCTGTTCTTGAAAAGATGTAAATGACCATTTTAAATACATGTAACCTGCATCACTGACAATGCAATCAAATTGGATAGGACCTCTGAACTGCTATGATATGCAAGTCCTCAAAACTCATTTGAACACCCATGAACTGGGAGTTAATACTGATATTCATTTTACCATTTGGTTCCACTCTAATATTTAAAGCATCATCTCAAAACAGTAACTGCTTGGGATTGTTGCCCTTGTTTGTGGGCAATATACTTTGGAGTCTAATCAAATTGTCAGGTTAGAAGAAAGATCCAGCCAAGAATTGTTGTAGCGTTACAGTTACAAGAAACATCTTTCTCTAATGTTTCCATGTGGTGTTTTTTCTTGTTGTCCTAATTTCCCCATACATTGTAATTAAGCTCTCCCTGGGTCAGCAGTGCTCCCTTATGAAGCAGTTATTCTGAATTGAACAAGATGTTAATTATCTTGTTTCTTTTGACAAGTTTTCCTTCTATACCTAGCACACATTTAGGTTTTAAGTTTTCACTGTTTCAACTCCCACTAATGTGATTTTAATATTTACATGCTATGTTGTAAGCACTGCAAACACAAGTCTTCAGACTTTCATTTGAATCAACTCTGACTTATTTTTGGGTGCATGCAACATAGCTTCAGCACATCTAAGATTTATTCTTAGTCTAAATAGCTTTCGTTGGCTCTTTACATAGTTTTTTTCTGCATTTTAATGTTCTGCAATTCCCCAGGGGAAATGTATGCATTTTGCATTATTTCAAGATACTTAATATACCAACGCTCTGCACTGACCTGCATTTTTTTCATTGTTTTTTGACAGATCTACATTTTACATTTGGGGAGCAGGGGCAAATCTGGTTTAGATTAGCCTGCCATTCTGAAATTCTGCACCTAGGACACGTGGATGTTAATATAAACTTGAAATAAATCTGAAGCTTGTGGATGCTAATCTTATGTTGACAATGTAGACTTTTCAAACTGTCATTCATAAACTAACAGAGAGAAGCTGATAAAGCAGCCTAGCCAATCCAGCAGCAAAGTCAAGTCCCCAGCTAAGGGAAAACTGAGTAGGTCAAAATATTCAGTTTCGTGTTTCTGAGCCTATATGAAAGGACCAAGGACTAATTCTGTACTGTCTTGCTTGTCATACAATTTCTTTAGTACCTGAACTATACCTGAACTCAGCTATAAACATTGTCTGCCCATTTCTCCTTTGTGTGCCAAGACCCAGCAAATCCAGAGGTGGAGGCAGTGAGTTGCAGCTTAGGTCTCCTGCTTGCTTCCCGCATCTGGACCACAGCTAAGTGGTTCAGGCTTGTTCTGATTGGTCTCCTTACCTCATGTGTGTTTGGGAGAGTATACTGTGATGTATCCTTCTAATGATTGTGTGATAGGTATATAGAAGAGTTTAGGGAAGAATGTTCTGCCTTAACCAGCCTTTGTGCTCCAATTCTCCTGGCTGAGATTCTGGGACTCCCTTTATTGGCATCTGATCTTCCTTTTTATAGAAACTTTAAAGCATTGTGCCTTCTGTTCTTGAGAACAGGAACTTGACGCTTTTCTTAGGTCAAACCTGTGCTAAAACTTTTGCCAGGAGAATTTTAGGTTAGGTTTTTGATTACATAATTGTGTACTGGCAGAAGGCCTAGCATAGCTGTACCTACAGGAGCTGAAAAGAGCTTTGCTGTGATAACCTGTGCCACAAGCAAACACAAGTTAAAACTACTTTGAGGGAAACACTCTCCCTTCTAGGAGAAAGGGTATCTGCACTTCAGGATCTAAAGCTATACTTGTAGGTATCTTCTGCTATGGAGCAGGATTCTCTAGTATAGTCAATGGAGTAGAAAAGATGTGCTCCACAAGCAGATTCATCAAAAGCTGGAATACTGCTGTAAGCAGTGCGAGTACATCAAAGATGAATTCATTTCTGTAAATCCACAGTGACTCAGACTGTTTAAATGCTGCAGACTGAGATAATCCACTCGTCACTAGTTCTATTGGTAAAATATCAGCATGTACATGATGATAAGAACACACGGGACTTGTAGACTCTGTTTCATTCAGGTATGCAAAACTTAGTTTTTACCAATGCCACCTCTAATTGTTATAACTTCTTAAATTTTGTTTTCCCTGTTTTGATCAACATTATAACTTTATTATTTTTTTTCAAATTTTGACACTTTGGAGTTACATGGAAATTTGAAAACAAAATTCCTTTTCTTACAAATGCTGATTATAAAGTATTTGAGTCTTTTTTATATTGTGTGATTTACTATAGAGATCCTATGGCTCAGACTGACCTTCTGCAACTTTTAATAAAGCTAGTGAAAGGTCTTAGAAGTAAAGAAGCTGTTGAAAATCTAAGTGATTCATAACAAAAACAGTTGGGCCCAGTAAGCTGGAAAGGTCAAGCTGACAAAAATCTAGACTCAGAAAAGCTGCTACAATGTAAGAAGGCATTATCCGGAGGAAAACAAAAATCCAATGAAAGTATTCTTGGAAAAATGTAGTTCAGTTAGTGAAGAAAACAATGTCATTCTGCAATGTTCTTACTTCACAAAGCTCCCTGTGGAGGGTATTTTCTATAGAGTAGGTGCTGGAAAGCTGTCGATTCTTCTAGAAGGAAAATGTGGAGGAAGGGTTCAAGCGAAGTGCAAAATGAATCAAGAGAAACCCATTGCAGAACAACTGATAACAGTAGTTAAGATATTCACTAGCATAGAATAAGATATTCAGATCAGGTGATTCTCAAATGCTTCAGTGAAGATCTTGATTCTTATGATTAATTTTTTTGCTTTGCTCATGTAAGTTAGGAATTAATTCTGGAGGGAGATTATACAAATCAAGAAAAGGGGCTTCAGAATATGTTCTTGTAGGTTTGTGGAGGTTGAAGGGAGAGCAAGAAGGTAGATGTTATGGTTACTGAATTTGTTTCTATTGTAACTTAAAAGCAGAAGATTTGAGATAATTTCTGTAGAAAACTTTTCTTGTTTGTGAATGAGTTTTGTGGTTCAGTAAAGCAAAGCAACATATTTCCTGATATTTAGAGTTACAAAGTGAATTCCATTCTGTACTTCTGAAAACCATCACCCTTAAGGGTTAAGTTTTCTAAACTGTACCATGGAATGTTGCTTGACTAAGATGGGGAGCATCATGGGAATTCTTTAAGAAGAGGGATGTACCCTGGCTAGGGGAACTGACGTCTATCATATGATAGCATCAACTTCAGAATGACACTGTACATCAGACTTCTTGCAAGGATGGTCAAAATATTCCTTTTTATCATGGAAAATAAGCTGTCAAATAGAGTAAGAAACTGTGTTCATGTCACTAGTATTTGTACTTGAAGCCCTCAGTGGAAAACTTCAGGCTTCTGTAATATAACTGTCAATAGACTTGTCTTTCACATTTCTTATCTACTTTTTTTCAGGATTTTCTGCTTGATTTAAAAATTTTGCCATTTCAGATTTCTGTATAGGCTGTAGGTTAAAAACTGTATGTTGAATAGGGTGGAAAAATCACTCCATTCTTTAATCATACAAGGATGCAAGAATATATGCTTTCACTGGAACAATACCATTGTCATGTAATAATAAATTATGTGTTTACATGCCTAGAGTATGTGTTTAGGATTGAAATCTAAACAAGCTATCCTGTTAGTTAAGAGAATGCACCAGAAACTCTGGGATAATAACAAATCAGGAAAATATATAGGAAACTAGGCTGTGCATCTTGGTTATTTAAACACAAAGGCTTGTCCTTGAATTTGCAGTACAGCTAATGATCCAGTCAAATATTTGAGTCAAACACACCAAATCTTGCTGAAACAAACTACGATTTGTGGATTGTACTCTAACTACACCTGACCTTTCTTAGCCTGGCTGTGTACTCATTTATATGAGCATCTGAACAGCATTTCGTTGCTTCAAGCTGTCTTACAGATTGGGACTTTTCTGCCTAGGAAGCATGTTCGTGTTCCTATTCAGTTTGAGTTTAAAAAATGCTCTCAGTGGATAAGTAGTATCATACACTTTAAATATAAAATACTGTGCCTTTAGTGGATGAAAATGTTAATGCCAGCCTTTACAGTGCTGAAGTCAGGTTTTAAAATATGAGTTGGAACATGTGCTATACACTTGCATGCAACTGCGGTACATTATTTAGCTAGCAGGAGTTGTTTTCACTCCTTCTGTGTCCCACTAACACAGTGTTTTGGTTCTTCCAAGATCAATGGGAACTGTGCTAAGGATATGATAAATCGCTATAGCTTATTCTGTAATAATCAATTTTGTGATACATGCCAATCCTAGACAAACTAGAACTCTTGTACATGACAAAACCCAAGCTTCTCTGAAGCATGGATCATGAAGGTGACTGATGTGAACTGACTACCTCAGCTTACAAGTGAAACTAAATTACATAAATTTGAAGTTATCGAATGTTTCCAATTTTTTCTGACTAAGTGTTTAAAGCAAAAATCTTCTCCATGTCAAATATGGACAGAACCTCACTTTTGAAAAATAATTTATCTAAGTTTGTGGCAATAGTTGGAAAAAAAAGGAAAGGAATATAAATAAAAAATATCCCTTAACTTTGAAAAAGGTCAGTGTTATTTTGTAGTATTTTAGATTTTACTTTCCTTTCTGTGAGGGAAGTAATGATCCTCCACCAGGGACTGATACAGATGTGGAGTTAGACCTGCCCGGTATTTCAGGGACAGACACAGTCATTCTATGTTAAAAAGATTAAGTAATGCATGAGTGTTATATGCACCCAAGTGTATTAGATCACCTTTCTTTAATTTTGTAACAGAATTTTAAGGGCCGGGGAGGTTCATAATCCCCACTGATCTTTTGTCCTTGTTCTCAGACAAGCTACAAATTTTTAATATAGACAGCAATATAGTTTATTTTTTCTTGGAGATTGCTGTCCATTGGATAATCAAGTCACATTAACAAGCTGAATGATCCAGGCTGTTAGAGAAGCACAGCTTTTTCATCACCAGCTTCCTGAAAGCCATCTGAAACTGATGACTAATCTTTGAGCCAACCTTCCCTCTGCCCCATGACACTCACATAATCCCACTTGAAACTGGGACATTTGTGGTCTATTCCCAAAAGCAGCTAAAATTACACTGCCACAGCTGTCTTACTGTTTTTTTTTTCCTTTCAGAATGTCATGTACCTTGAACCTAATACCTTAGCTTCCTTTCTACAAATCCAGTTCTCCAACAGAGCCCTGTTAAAAAGGATTAAGGATGCCTTTATATCTCTGTAATAACTAATACACTGTACTGAAAGTTGTAATTCTGCATATATTATTACAATGATGAAATATATTATCCATGAAAATATATTAAGTTGAATACATGCATTCTTTTTGCCTTTTAACATTTACGTCTCTCTATGCTACCTCTTACAGATACTATACTTTTAGATCTGTTTTCAGTGGAGCAAACATATACCATAAAAATAACGTGCAGCCGTAGAGTTCCATTCTTGCTGTATTTGATGAGGAAAATGTAGTCATAAAGTCTGTTTTGTATTTAAAACATGATTTCATACATTGCTGAAACTTAAATTTTAAGAAAAATGTACCATTTTGCATTGAATATCAAGAAGTACCCAACTGTGGAGACAGCTTTTTTTATCTAGCAAAAGTTTTAACCACTCCGGTTCTCAGATAATCAACCTCATAAGGAAAACCAAAATACTATTTGTTGGAAAATAACAATTAATTCATACTTTATGTTGGGTCACTTCTTTTTCATTTTGAAAGGACTGAAATTGTATAACACAAAGGGCAATGATAACTGTTCATAACTGGAGTAAAAAAAACCCTGAATAACTGATTTATTTTTTTCCTTCCACTACCCCCAACCCCAACTGTGTTGCCTGGAGCTCACTCTAAAGTTTCTGCCTAAATAGACAGGCAATGTTGTGAAAATTGATATACTTTGATATTTATGAATGCCTGGGACTATCTAATGAATTTCATATTTAACAAAGATTTCATAAGATACGAACAGCTTTCTTGTTTCCCATGTGTAGATTCTCCCTTATGGGATTTTAGAGTTTATGCAGACAAGTTCTGTTTATGGGAATATTTTGTTAATCTTCTTTTTTCTTGGTACATGTTTCTGTTTCCTACATTCAGTATATTTTATCACTTTTCTTTTCCACTTTAGTCTGCTTTTCTCAGCTCTCATTCTTTAGGGTGTTCTTTTCCCAACACTTTATTCCAACAGTGCCCATAGCTAGAAGTGTTCTTTGACATCTGCTGGACCACAGAATAACAGCTTTAGGCAAGGTGGAATTCCCATTACTTGAGAAATCTAAAACAAGACAAGGCAAACAACCAACATGTTTATGGAGTGACACCTGTATCAGCAAGGTCTGGACTTGAGAACTTTGAAAATCCCTTTGAACTGTGACCTTTTTGGTTAGTTTGTAAATGACTGACTGAGCCACTGGAGCAGGGTTGTAGCAAAGAGTGAGACTGCACTTTTCTGTTATCTCTGGTTTGTTTTTTCTGGGTAGGAAATTAGAAGATACACCTAGATATATTTCAAAATAGCTTTGAGATTTTGCTCAGTACACATTTGTCCTTAGATGTAACTGTCTGCCAGCAAAGATTGAAATTAAAAAGTGTTTAGCTCACCTGCATTGTACAGGGCATGAAATAAAGCAGCTTATCATGGGACAAAAATTACAGTTTAATCCCCAGCCAAAAATTGTTCTTGTTCTGGTATTTATTTAATATGTGCCTGATAGTACTTGAGGTATTTTGTTTGCTTTTCTCTAGTTGGTCTAACTGACTTTTGAAAAAAAAGTGGGTCTGTTTCTGTGCCTGTAAAAGTTAACAAGAGTTTTGTCACTCACTGAAGTGAGTAGATGCAAGCTAAGGTGTAGGAGAAAAAAAAAGAATGTGAAATCCTTTATTTTGCTTGTCTGGAATGCTAGAATATTCATTTTAACCTTATCCCCTATGAGTAATGGGAAAAGCATACTTAGAATTTAGGCCTTCTTACTGGGAGACTTTACCTTTCTGGAGTTTTTTCATACTGGCCACTTGTTCCTAATAAGGTACGATTTGGATAGCCAAGTAGTAAATGCACACATTAACCTTTGAATTGTTGGAACTTAAAGAACCAGATTTTGATTGTCATAGCTAGAGTGGTATTTTAACTTCCATCAAAAACTCAAGACTGGAAGTAGTGTGCTTCAGCTCAATGACACTTTTGATGAATCTTTTTACAGTATAAGAATTTTTTTAACTAACTACTTGTTCATTTACTAAAGCAGCTACAATACTTTCTAGTATATTAAGCTTTTTTAGTGTTAATAGCACAGGTGATATGTTTTGGAGCTAGGGGAAGCCAGTAGAAGGTTACTATTTGCAAATATGAATTCAAAATCCAAATAGCTGGATGGCTTGGTCATGATATTGTACCTTTGGGTTTGAATATTTTCAATCATCACCAAAAGACATTTGTTTGTAGCAATGTTTCAAGAATAGTGAACTCTTAGGAATTCCCATATTTGTCTCAAATGCAGAATTTTTATGCAATGATTCAGCAGGTCTTCATTCATCAGCTTTCACTACTGGTTATTCATTACTTACCTATTTTCAAAATTGCAGCCATTAAGACATGCAGCTGAGAGCTATGCCATGTGACTGATGAGGCAAATCACTTACATCAAGACTAAGTAAAAATAAACAATTAAAACCAACTTAAATACATAAATAACCAAGAAATGTGTACAGAAAATAAAATGCACACAGAAAAAATGCTTTACATTTGTCAAATTATTAGCTGTCATTGGAAGTTCAATTATTCTAGGAAACACATGACTGTCTTAGGGAGGAAATTACATATATCATTTAGAAATTCAGAAGTGCATATGTAAGTGCATAAGTACAGAGGAAAAATTACCAAATCTCATAAGTTTTGATTAATGTCCAATTATGCGGAAACTCAGCTAAGCTGCCATTTGATCCTAAACTTATACTGGCATCCAAGGGCTGAAGAAGGGGAGAAATGGCCTCATTATGGTAGATTCAGTTCATGCAGCTTTTTAAATTGCAACAGAACATCAGAATTCACACAACCTCAAGGTCATTGAAAATGACACTAATTTTCAAATGACTTATGGTGGGAAAAGTTTGGATATAGGCATAATGTTCTCTTATCTAGTCATTCCAGAAGTTAAAATGTCTTATGATTAATAATATATAAAGAATCTATCTAGCTTTATTCATTAATGGTTTGAAACGTCCACTTCAATCTACAGTTGATACCAGGCTGCTAGGAGTTGCAGAGTGCCAGAATTAGAATTTAAAATTATCTTAGAAAAATTAGATAAAATGGTCTGACAAAATAGGGTGCAGTTCAGTGGAGGTGAGTACAGATGTCTATACCTGGGTAGGGATGTGCAGCTGAACAAAGAGTGATTAGAGCATTGTAAGCAGAAGCATCACTATAAAACACATGGAGATTTGCTTGCTCTGTATAGGGCTTTTAGGGTCTCTTGCAATGCTGTGGGAAGCGGTGTTCAAGTTCAGATACTACAAGAAAGATGTGGATCAGTTGAAGAGAGCCTAGATGAGACAGGCTAAAGATAATTAGGGGTAGAGAAGTGTGACTTCTTGTGAAATAGCAAACCGAGTTTGTTAATCTAGAAAAGTAACAGGAAACCAGATTGTTTACGTGCGAACTATGAGGGAACAAAGGAAAGGAATAAACCTTGCCCCAAAAGACAAGAATTAATAGATAGAATCTGCAACTTGGAAGATTTAGCTGTTTTGGGAAAAGCTTTTAAAGATGTGGATAATTATATGGGGGAAAGACTGCAGAGGGAACTCATGAAATCATTATTTTTCTATTTAATCATTGTAATTTTTCACATTTAAAAGGCAAGTGGAGATGACAATGACAATAAAACATAAATACAGAAAACTAACATCTATTTGGAATCAAAATATTGGATTATTGAAATGATTCAAAGAAAGGTAAAGACAATCTGGAGAAAAGCTAGACAGCCTCATATCTTGGAAGTGCAGCCTCAGGTCACTTTAAAATGAGGTTTAGTTTGCCATGTAACTTCTCAGGATTGTCTGTACTCTGTAGACACAGAACTGAATCCTAGTATAAAGACTATTGACTACAACAAACTGGTAAGGAGTTCACATGGCTTCTTTTATAATTGGCAAGCTTTTAACCTGAACTCAGGGATACTTCTGGGTTGAAAATGAGAAGGAATAGAAATCTGTCAGTGACCCAGGAATGTGATCTTTGAAGGAAATCTTTAGGACACTTTGACTACACATGAATCCAGATAATCATAGACAGAATAGCATTTCTACATGTTTGAGTGTCAGTATAGAGAGAAGAGGGTATTTTCTGAGAGTTACTCAGGTGCTGTTTGACTTCTATATTATGAGAATTTTTGTATTATATATAATATTCTTTATTTCATTTCCCCTCTATGTACACAGAGTTTTTTGAGTTGGGTAAGTTTAAAAGTTTTGATAGGCAATACATTCAAGGGTTAAAGTTCCCTCGAGATAACATTAAAAAGCTGATATTCTTTTTCAATACAATGGAAGAAAAATCAGTGTGTAAAAGAAAATATTAAGATGAAAAAAAATTACATGGATTGTAATGAGTCAAACACTTGATTTTCCCCTTTACTTTGAAGTTTTTACCAAAGTAATGGTAATTGCAGTGTGACCTGAGGACTCAGATAACACAAATGAAAGGGAAAAAAGACACAAAAAAGTGCATTTATCACCCAACTAAAATATTAAAATTTGTTTTTCTCTTTTGCTTTTTCAACTGGAGAGAAAAAAATAAATCAATGCATATTCTGAATATTTCTCCTGTTACAGTGGATGGATAGTCTTAGCTTTCTTCTTTCTACCTTCCTTCAACTGAGGTTGAAGCTTCCTGTGATGGATGCTTATTTTCATAAATGCTCATGAGTAGGTCCTCTTTCTCTTCAGCTGTCTTAAAAGAAAATGAAAATCCCAAACTGAGTTCGCTGAGGGTAAGGAAAGGGGGGGAAAAACTCCTTACTGTGTAGGACCATGGGTCTTAGAGCACAATTGCAGAGCAACAGTCTCAGAAAAGAATAAAATATTCTGCAAGTATTAAATAAGTTTTCAAGGAACTTTGGCAATCTAGTAAATACCTTCATCTTGTTTATGAAGTTAAATTAGTATTAGTATTTGAACAGGTGAGAAATAATAAATTGTTTAATGAAGAGGACTTCAATAATTGAAGATAGAACCTACAAATTAATAATTTGAGTTATTAATAGACATAGTTTGGAGGGAGGTCAAATATGCAAACATATGTACCTGTAAGAAGATAATCTATGGGAGGATCCACTACCGCAAGCAAAGGGGAGCTCATAACCCTCTTTATAGTGATCGTTCCACAGATAACTACAGTTTGGCTTTAAGGTCTAGATTAGTGTCCTGTAGAGGATGAGTATGTCTTCTCCCTGCTCTTCTGTGCTTTTTTGTTCCAAGTCTGACATGCCATCGTGTCCATTGAGGAACAAGTTACAGAACAGTGGCCAGTTGGCTAAAGTGCACCCTTTTCTACTCCTGTGCAAGTTAGCAGAACTGAAGGTGTTGTGTGAGAAATGTACATATGTTGCTGAAATTAGAAGGAATAATTTACTTCTAATACAGGCTGATATTTTTCCCATGAAGTAATGGCCCTTCACACTTTTTCTATATATAAATGGTATGTTAAAACCACTGTCCAGCTTTAAATTATGGAATATAGCTCCCTCATCTGTTCAACTCAGTGCATTAAAATATGTCAAAGGCCAAATACGGTTATGATCAGTGGTTTATCTTCCCTCTTTTTCCCAAAGGTTTTCTATGCTTGAAGACCTATTTCTAACATAGACTGGTAGAATAATTTCTTTGATGCTTATTGGGTATTCTGATTGTTTCTGCAAGATATTATTAATAAGCTTAAAGGTGATCATACAGAAAAGAAATCAGACTGAAGCAAAAGATCATTTAATGTGCTTAACAGGTTGAAAAGCCAAGAAACTTGGAAAACATAGTGCTTTACTTGCCCTGTTTCATAAACTTCCTTCTAATTGCATCTTGTTTGTTTCATTTTCTTATTTGCTTGAGTGCTACCTGCTGAACTGCAGGAGCTTGGCAGCCTTGACTCTCTGTAGACAAGTTCCAATATAAACAGCTGCAGTACAGACTTGTCAGTCATATAAGTTGGTCCTTGCCCCTTAATATTCATCCACAGTTCCCATTTCATTGTTTACTATGTGATTAAAAAGAGTCAACAATTGTGCTAAAAGGTGCCTACTGTGATGATGATCTGATGTGGCTTTGCTGACTTGAATATACGCCATCAAAATCATCTCACAGGCCACCAAAAGTCAATTTGCTGTCATCTGTGTTACAACTCTCATATTTATGACTTTTGATTAGAAACCGAAATTACTTTATTAAGACTGTTTTATTGGAATATAAATATTGAGAATGTCTATCTCCAGTCATTAATCTATTTAGTGCATTGTAGGTGGTGAGGGGGATGGTTGGACTAGATGATCCTTGAGGTCGCTTCCAACCTTAATGATTCTATTCTATTCTAATATATTAAAATATTCTTATCTTTCACTGAGATCTTCCTGACTGTCATACTTAACATTATGATTTTAGTTTTCAGTGTGGCATACCCTGCTCCTCAAGAAATTGCTCTGTGAAAAATTTTAGCTATATGCCACCTAACAAAACCAAACTGTAAGTTAGCTAGAGCGTACTGATTGCAGACTTAAAGGTTAATGCTGAGTAAGGAAAATATAGGGGAGGGGAAAAAAGTCTTATGTTGCATGCTGTGTCATAGCAATATCACAAGTGACTTCCATTCTGAAAAGTCAGTAAGACATTTTGATAGAGGAGTTTAAACTTTCTTAAACAATGACTAGCGTCCATGATCTGAACTGTTTGCATTGTTTGTGTATTAAAACTATGTATTCTACTGTTGTCTTCATGTCTAGTTGAAGTGGTTCATGAGAGATAATGAGATATATTGATATGTCAAATAATGACATTTGTCTGACCTAGTGTTCCCAAAACTGTTTACTCAGTTATCATCAGTGCTGTGATTTTTGAGTGCTGGCAGTCACTGCTGTCATTGCCACTGTAAACACTCTTGCAATATAACTATGACTTAAATGCTGAGTGTCAGTTTGGCCCTTTGTATTTCACCTGTGGGCAAATCAAAAGCAGAAACACCAGATTTTTTTTTCTTTGCTTGCATTACTAAAGAAAAAGTATCAACTACCTACACAGCCAGGGTGTGACAAATGATGACAGAATAATAAAAACAATCTCCTTTTTCTCACTGAAGAAAAGGCCCTTTTGAAAGGCCTGGAACAGGGATAGGAAGGAAGTTAAAGAGCAGGTGCATTTCATACCTAAATATGAAGCTACACAGCTGTAGCGATCAATATCTTATGCTGATTGGTGTTAATGTTTAACAGTTTCCCTTCACTAGGTAAACATGAAGCTCACCCTGAGCTAGTGGTGTCTGTGTGGGCCTTATTGTCTCAGATCCTGTAGATTTAGAGAACCCTGTGTTTTATTTTCACTTTTCCTTTCACTGAAGGGAAAGCTGGGTGGCTGGAACTCCTCAAAATCTTGGTGATGTTTGTGGAGTCAATTTTGTGGCAAACTTCTTTTCACGTTGTTTTGTCTTTGCTCTTCCCCCACCCCACAATAGTCTCAACAAGATAACAGAAGATCTCAGAACTTGAGTCTAAACATGCTGGGACAGATCATTTGGATGCTCCAGACCACAAACATAGGAACACTGTTTGTTTCATTACACTGACACACTGATTTGTATCTGGAAAATGGTAGATGAAATTCAGAAAGTCATCTTGGGTGTCATGTTATGTTAAACTATAACAAGAAATTAAACTTCTGTTTCGGGGCTTTGGAGTTTAATGAGTGATTACTAGATTCCAAAGGTCTTTCATACAATGTGGGATATAACATTAGGTTATTATTAGGAGAACACACTAGTGACATGTTAGCACTTTGCATTTTATCCATGTGTACATTAAGTTCCAACAGTGTCACCACTGTCCTGCAGGCCATGCTCTGAATGGATGTAATTGATTATTTTAGTTATACTGGACAAAGTACAGTCTCATGACATTTAACCTAAGTAAAATGTTGGGGTGTGCCATTGAATAAGTTTAAACACAGTTTGCTGAACCAGCTTTTGGAGAAGCTTTTAAAAGCTATCATTGACCGGTAAGAATAAAATGTATTGGGAAACAGTCGATATATTTTCAACTATTTCATAATGTAGTACCGGGGCATAAAGAGGTGTTCAAATTTTATCCTTTCATTCTTTTGTCCTGCTCCTTTAAATCCTAGTTACATGATAAATGTTCACGCTCTAGTTTGCATAAAACAAAGCTCAATTTCAATCTTTTAGCCAATTGCAACATCTGCCCTACAAGGTTTTTCCCTTTTATATACAGGCTTCCCTGAAGATATAAATATGGTCTTCCTAATAAACACATATAAAATCTCTCCAGAGAGAGAAGCTTCCATAAAGGGATTAGCATGTGGCATTACGTGACTCACTAAAAATGTTTGATTTACCTTCAGAGAAATGAAGCTCATCATGATTTTACTATGAACCTAGCACCAAGAGGAGCTGCAGAGTCTAAATAAGAGCAGAATGTGGCTCCTGATCTCTTCATATGACTGTGTTTTAAAACTAGAAATGCATGAGACTCTCCGTAATGTAATGGGAGGCATACTTGTGAGCAAGGTTCCCATGAGCCCATAGGGGTGAGTGCAAAGTCAAGCCATTCTGTCTAGCTATCAGTATATCAAGGGGACATCCTGTCTTTTCAGCTGAGGTGATCCTTTATGATACTTGTCACAGAAGTAAAATATGTGAAAGTAAACTGTAAAAAGTACTAGGTCTACATGATTTTTAAAAAGAAATGTTCCCTTGGTACTGTAGACTGCTGTAGTATGACGGGACAAATATTAGGAACCTCTTCTGAAGCTCAGTTAATCTATCTGATTGTGAGACTCTCTACTACTTTTCAGTTTGGAATAATGTTCATCACTTGCTGGTTTGAGTGAACACACATTACTGTTTAATATTGACTTTAAGTGAATTCTTGAACATGGCCAAAATTTCTGATCCAGCCAAAGCACCATCAAGGCATCTGTGACCTGTTTGGTTGGCTGGTTACAGAGCATGGGTGGGAGACTGTGGTCATCTGTCCACAGTAAACCTCATTGTAGCAAGCTGATACGTATTTTCTAAGTTTGGACAAGAAGGCATTAAATTAATGAATAAAAACAAGTGACAAAATGGTCTATCTGGGCCATAAGCCCTCCAAATTTGGTACAGTGTACAGCACTGAAATTTAAAGTTTTTTCCTTTGTGCTTATACTACTTCTCTATACGCACTCTATATTTCTGTACTCATTCTGCATATGTTTGAAATACAACATATTTTTAGAGAACTTGCTGATATAGAATCTAAAGTTAGAAATGCATCTCACTGAAAAGCAAGCTTTGATATCTAGCTAGAGATGCCATCACTGATGTCATGCTCAGAAGGGGTGACTGGTGACTGTGTATTCACAGATCACAAAGCTGAGGCCACACATATGAATCTCATAACTATTTTTGAGGTGTGGGGCCCAGGAGGCTGCATAACCTTGGTGCTCTCTATAACCTTAGTGCTCTCTAAAATTACATTTCCATGACCCAGATCTGTTCTACATTCAAGATGGTGATAGAGAAGGTAATACTCTCTAATTAGTAGGGTTATTAAAATCAGTCTCTTTTCTTTTTTTTCAGTATAGATATATAAGTTGTTGACACATGAGGCATACCTAAGTACAAAGTCAATCTTTATCACTTTATTTCTAGGTGAAGCTACTCTGTGGTAGTGTTTGGTTGTATCACAGAGATGATAAAACTATCTAAGAAAATTTTGAGTGGCAACAGAAAGCCAAATACAAACACAAGCTCTGATCCACTTTTCCACTGAATCCTGTTCTAAGTGAAATATTAGAGTTTTTCATTCTACAAAGATTTCATAGGAAAGGGACTATTGGAAAGTATGAGAATGAAGTTAATTTCACTAGATCCCTAATGATTTTATATACTAATAGGGTGGTCACGTAGCTCAGGAGAATAGTAACGGAAAATTGGAGAATTCGCTTCTAGTTCATTGGTTTACATCTGGTCAGGATGGTTCTAACACATTTTCTCATGATCTGGTGGTTACTTGATGGTCTGTGTGAAATAAATTAAAGGTTTCTCTGTGCCTGAAGATGCATTTCATTCAGGTCTTCAAATGCACTGAAAGGATTTGAACTCGGTATCATTTTTCATACGCACTGTAATTTATTTTTTAAGAAAATAGGTCAATGACCCCCTAAATTAAATGTACTGATGCATAATAAAATGAAGAGTTTATGGTGCCTCATATTTTATGTCAGCAGCCAGGCTGTGTGTTACATACCTTAATTTTAAGAACAAACTCTTTTCAGCATAAGGCATTAGTAGTGTGGAATGCTGTCTAGCGATACAGGGAGACAGGCTAGGATATAGTTTTTTGCACAACTGAACATTTTGGTTACAACAGCTCAAATTGATTGTGATGGTAAGGATACTTGATTATCTAAATTTTAGACTTACTGTGCGCTGAGAAGAAATGTCAAAGGTTGAAGGAAATTTGGATGGGCAAGCCATGTTAAAACTCTGTGGAAGCACTTGCTGCTGAACTCAGTACTGTTTAATAAAATTGGAACTAACTACATTTCAGGGTGTATTTTATAAGTACTAGCAAAGTCTGGTTCTTAAAAAGTAAGGCATCCACCTACTGTTGCCTTTCATTAGAGGTTAGGCATTTAATTTTTAGCTGAAGTTATCAGACACAATGAATGTCCAAAAAAATTACCATGACTGAGTACATGAGAACTTCTTGAACAATGTTGGTACAGAGAAAGGCTTGTTAATATGCAGTTGATAAAATCAATTTTTGTTTTGGTGCTTCCTGATAAGGAGAGCCAAACCATCAGAGGCCAGTCCAAAGCAGCATAATGAAAATACATTCGTTGCCCAGAGTATCAGCTTTCCTGTATGGCAAGTTTTGACACTGTATTAGCACTCTTTCTGCCAATAGGTGTCTCATGATGGGCTGGACAAACTTTTAAATACCTGTCTTTTTTTAGCCGGTGGAATTTTCTGTCTTGATATGTTGTGAAAAAAATTGTTCAGTAAAACCTACAATTCCTCCCATGTGTTAACACTAATGCAATGAAGTAACATATGGTGAACTCAGGTTCTGAATGTTTTCATGGGTTTGTCACCGATAGGAATCATCAGTTGAAAGGAGATAATGAATTAAAATGTTCCTTGTCAGAGATATGAAAAGATTATCTGTTCACAATGAACTAAGAGTATAATGTGGGATTTCCACTTAGCTGTGAGAATCCGATTGAGCACATGAAATCTGCCTCGATCACCTTGCTCAAAGCATTATTTGTCACATCCATCAAAATGAAGCACATTCTTCTGTTTTTAACATGATTCATGCAAACAGACATTTTATGTATGAAACACCTAATGCTAATTATAACCTTCTGAATAATGTGATTATAATAACTCTAATGAAAAACTTTTTTGGGAATTGGTCTGAGAGGGTCAGTTTTGTTGGTCTTCTATATTTGTCAATGATAAACAAAATGTTTCTTTTTCTGGCTTTTGCCAGTGAAAGCTGACACAAATATTAGCTGTTGTGGACCCAGGAACGCTGTATTGATAGTGTATCTCTACTCGGTGAGGAAAGAAACAAGATCAAGACCAATCCTGATTTGTAGATGCTGGATTAAAAAAGAAAAAGGATTAAAAAGCACAGCATACTGTTGTCTACAGCCCGTCTGCCTTTTCACAGGGTATTTAGTTTTGGTTTTTTAATTCTGTATCACTGGGTAAATTACTGTTTACCATACCATGTGCATGTAAGATATGCATATTTAGGCACATTCCCTTGCCAGGTATTTCCAATGGTTTCCGAGGTAAGACGAGAAGCCCTTGCCCGCTTTGGCCGGTTACAAGCCTGCAGAGCCGTACGCATTTATCTCACAGAGCCGAGAGCTCCGTGCTTCACCGTAGCTGGCGGTATCGGTACAAATCTCGAAGGCTATTGTCCAGAAGGAGATGGGGTGGGCAGGAGGAGGATGCTGGGGCTGCTGAGCGGAGCCAGGCGGTTTCGCAGGGCGGCGGGGTTGCTACGGGAACCCGGGTTTTTGTTTGTACATAGTGAGAGCAGCTGCCTCCTTTGCAGGCCCTGCACAGCTCCAGCTGCGGGAGGGAAACGCTGAGCTCACCCAAAGCCCGTGTGGTCTGTGCAGCTTCTGCGGCTTATGTTCACTTGGCTGCCTTTTCGTTGTGGGTTTTTGCTTTGGCATGTGATTTCTGGAACAGGCGGTTAGTTCATATGGATATGTCTGATACTTGGGAGATATCAAGTCCTACTGAAAGAAATACAGAGCAGTCTGAAACAGTAGCTCTCTTTTGGGGTTTGTGTATTGGTGTACCAGAAGGTGTGGGTTATAACTTATCTGACTACTTCAAGGCAGAACAACTGTGTAACCAGAACTTAAGCTTGAGGAGCATTCACTCCTCAGGCAATATTACAGGTACAGCTCACCTTTTGGTCTAACAGAAGAATATAATGTGAAATTTCCTCATTTTGCAAGTATCTCTGAAAAGCTGTGTCTTTAAATCAGTCTTTTTTACCATACTATTCACATCACTTAAGAACAGCTGAACAGTAATTTAAAAAATCACAAGTATTTGTTCATAAAAGGTGAATATGCAGCTAATTTACATTGGTACAGGCTTCACTGGGTTGTTCTTGAAGGCAGAGTTGAGGACGGTCATCAGAGCTGGGAGCCCTGTCATAACATGTGTACCTGTATCAGTTGCCAGAATGCTATTTTAAGAAAAATTGAGTAGATAAACATATGTATTTGTTTGCTCCTTCTAATCATAGTAAATTAATTCTTAGCCAAGACCTGTTTTTTTCATGTAACAATCTTTGTAAATAAATCAAAGCATTAGGGTTAGTTCAGCAACCCTTGGAGGGCTGACAATGGTACTCATTTTGCTGAAGAACCAGACTGAAAACTAACAGGATATTTGCATGTACAGTAGTTGCACAACTGTAACTGAAGTTTCCCTAGACACATAACATCCATGTGACCTTCACATATTTTCACCTTTTCTTGACTGTGTGAAGCACCAGAAAAAAGGATGGTTGATGTTTGCTCAGTTCGAAGAGTTGGAGACAGCAGTGGGAAAGTCTGAGGACATGACACCAAAAGAAATACAAATTATGAATGCTTCCTTAGATAAGTCTTTCAAAGACACAGTATCTTAGCAGTAAATGGAAAGCCCAGCTAAGAACTTTTGGGATTCTTCTCATTTGCAAAAACAAAACTACTAAGCCAAGTTAAAATTACATTAAATGTTCCCTAGTGTGATTTCATTACAGTCACTTAGAGTAGAGAAGGATAGTGTACCACTCTCTGAAGTGATATAAAAATGCTTAAGATTTCACCCATATGAAGGTAACAGTGCAGTGAAAGATGATGATTTATCCAAGGTTTTGCTGCAAAATCCTAACTTTTGTGAGTAACATTGACTCAGCCTACTCACAAATGAAACCAAAATTCTAGCCAGCTGAGACTTGGCTGAGGCAGATGCTTAAAATGTATTGAGGAGCTCATACTGAACTCTGTCTCAAGTGGAGGAATTGAAACTGTGAAAGGCAAAATTAGTAAGCTGCCAGAGAAGTTACCACTCAGATGTACCTGGCTCCTGCTTTGCTTTCAGTTCTTTGATGGTGCCCGCTGCCACTTTGAGATTACTGGTTTCCCTGAACCTGGGCAATTGATGAATCTTTTGTGTGCATAGAGGATGTTGGGTTTCAACAGTGCAAGACCTATGCCTATTTACCTTCATGAAGTGAAACAAAAGATATTTTTTAAAACGAGCATGTTCAAAATAGTCTGATCACCCTCATTCTGCTTGTTTTATCAACCTGCCCTTACCATATTTGTGATACTCCTACATTGCCTTTCTAAGGATGTAAGATGAATGAGTAGCTGATGTCAACATATCTGAAAATAAAAAAAAATGAGAAAAAGCTGTCTTTTACTACTGATATTCTATGGCTTTTAAATTATTTTCCTTAATTGCTCCTTTCAATTATTACTATACTTTGGTTTTTAGAAATCACCCTTTAAAATTTGACTGTGCCCTTGATTATGAAAACCAGTTAAGGAGGAAAAAGAGCATTTCATTTAAAACCAGAGAAAATGCATTCTATGTTAGAAGTGCCCCAATTCTTTAGTAGCTGATGGTGTTTTTTGGCAAGGGGAACAGAATTCTTAGGGCAAATCTACTGGCCACATCCTAACAAAGAGAGATTAGCCCAGGACATATATTACAATGAAGTTTCACTTAATAATACCTCATTATTATTTACCAAAGGGATTACAGAAGTTACCTCTATGATCTGCAATATTCTAAATTATTAAAACCCAACAACAAGTACTATAGTAAATGAACTATGTTCACATTATCATCCATTATTCTTTGTTTTTAATCACACAGAAGAAACTCATTACCCTGTGAAGGGAAACACAAAGCTTTCTCCAGTGGCATACAACTGAAATGGAACTTAATCTGTACATTAGTGGTGGTTTCTCTGGGCCATCACCCTCCACCAAAGTGAAGTTGAAATAATTTGCAAATTTACAGTATTCAGTGATTCCTGGGCAGGGAGAAGGATTAACCCCATCAGTTCTAGTGCAAAAAGCTAAATTCTTGCTCTGAAAGCTGTACAGGGTCTGCTTTAGGCTGAAGAGAAAGCCCTTTAATGAAATATGAATTCTAGTTTTCTGCTTTGTTTTTAAACCTCATTCCCTAAATTAATAATTAATTAGTAGTTAAAAGTAGAGAGAGCAGTACTAAGTGGGTACAGTTATGTTTAGATCACAGCTGCCAGTAACCAAATTTGAAGTGGGTGTCTGGCTTCATATTTTTGTAGGATAAAAAACTGCACTTGGAGGTTAAAAAAAAAAAAAGTAGTTCCCATACTGAAATATTAAAGCAGAAAACTGGTACAGTGAGTGTCTGCAGAAAATATCAGGCAAAGGAATCCCTCTTCACCTCTGGGAGAGAGATGATGGGAGGAAAGGGGAGTCCTCAATCCTCTTATGGGAAAAGGGGAAACAAGGAAAAAAAGAACTTCCTTTTGCTCTTGGGGAGAGGAAAGAAGCGTCATCATGAGTAAGAATAGCAAAGGGATTCCCTCTCTGCACAGAGAGAAGACAGAAGGGGAAGGGAATTCCCTCTCTCCACTGGGAAAGAACAGAAGGGAAGGGAATTCCCTTTGTTGCATTTATACTTTGAGCTCTAATTAATCTTGAAGGTTTTGCACTTCTGTTAACATCAAAGCAATTCTGTGCATCAGGCAAAACCTGCTTTCCTTGAGCTGCGGGAAGTCAGTCTTCAAATTCTGCTGGAATTTAGGGATTTAGTTCGTTATTGTCACGTGGCCAGATGCAGTCTATAACTTTTAAATACAGTCTCCAAGGGATCTTGGCTGTTTTCACCTCAGGCTGGGAGAGATTTCCATTACAGCTTAAGATTTGTTTTTCTATGATTTAATTGTCACTTCAGTTAAAGGGCAAGCAGCAGAGGTGCCAGTAGAGCACCAAAAAGCGCCAGGAGCAACATATGGGACTGAAATTCCTTATAAAGTAAGGATCACATGAACCCAGTTGCCTGCAGGGGGAAGGTTGCATAAACAAATATTTAACAAGGAAAAACAGTGAGGTCTTTTTAGTAATCATACAAAGATCCAAAAATAGATAATGAAGACACATAGCGCATACAGTTCCCCTGGCGTGCTGCAGCCCATGCGCACATGCTTGAAATAGCATGTAGGGTTATGCCTCTGTGGTGAAGATGTTTTGAGTTTTGCAGTTCTAGTGTAGGATGAAGAGGGGGTGGTGCTGGGTACTGTGACCTTCTAGAAATCCACTTGGCATCTCCAGTGCTAAACGAGGTTAGTTCTGACTAATTTTCTGAATGGTTTGATGACTGGAAAAAGCGGCAAAGGATCAGATGCAGTTGTGATCATGTCACAGGGGGAAGGTTACAATCTTCAAAGACTGTTTTATACATATTTTATTGGTTAAAAGGTTGGATTTCTTATCCTGAAGGAACATCGGGACTCTGTTATTTCTCTTGCCTTTATCTCCTTACTTTATGTGCTAAGGTAATGCTAATTAATGCCTGGATGGAAAAATCAGCTAGTGTATCACCATAGATAGCAAAGAAAACTTGCACTGGCAATTTCTCAATTTTCTGCCCAATTTTGACCCTAAGTGTGTGGGTGCCACGATCCCTACTTGATTTGAGACTTGATACAGTTAGCTGGGGTCCCAACCAATTTCATAGGTACATAATTTGCCCTACACTTCCCAGAAGATACAGCTGTTATTTTCACCCGCAGTGAACGATATCTTAAATAACACTTAGCATAGACAGAACACAGTTTGTTTTACTCGGCTGGCTTGTAACTAGGTTGTGGTCCTAGCAATGCTTAAAAAAGGACAGTGGGGGATGGAAACTAGATGTTTGCTTTGGAAAAAAACAAGCTTCCAGTGTACCTAGATGTGAGTAGTATATGTATTTTGACCTATTTTAATTTGTATTGCCTGTGTTTGAAGCAGTGTGGGAAAACCACCTGCTCATGCTGCCTTTCTTCAAAGTGCAGACTTCAGATAAGAATGCCAAATATCTCACCCTTCGATAAACTGTCAAAACACTTCCCCCCCTCCCGGATTCTGCCTGCAGAGCAACCTCTGTCTGAAAAGCTGTTCCCTGAGTAAATATGGAAATGCATGAAAAAAATTTGGGAGAGGTACCAAGACTGATCTTATCTTTTGTGTCACTATGTTTTAAGGCACTGAAGTTGTAGAGAATACTTCAAAACAAAATTGGAAAGTTCTCCCTCTCCCCATGACATATCCCAGAAATGTTGGGTTTTTTAAACCTGAAAATTTGCTGTGTTTTTATACCTGATCATAGCTCCTGAGTGTGATAAACATTTGAGAATAAAGAAGATCACTAAAAGCTCTCTTGTTTTGTACTTTATCAAACATAAACTGGAATACATGAGAGCTTTCTAGAGTTTCATTAAATATTTATAAGTGCTGAAGTAATTCTCTGAATTAAATTTATTTTTATGTGTGGAAGTATACTTCACTGCAGTAGTTGTAAAAAAACCTGGTGGCTCATTGAATAGATAATGTCTTACATATTTTAAATAAACCTCCTCCTACTCTTCTTTCTTCCACTTGGCTCAAAAATCAAATGTACTGAAAATTGAGCTAAACTGGGGAAACAGCTGACACTGTTACTCCAGGTTCGGGGAAGAATACATGCAGAGGGAAAGAGAAAACAACTAACCTTTGACCAAAAATAACAACCACTAATGCTGAACTTGGGGATAAGTGTTCAAAATATTTCTAAATGTTTTCCAAATGACCCTTGCTAGGTAGTTGAACTGTAAATATGGTTGGTCAGGAGGTGAAATTTTACAGTTTAGGGAAGATAATATTAAGACTATGGGAAGAACACCTATGATCCTGCTAAGGGAAAATAGGTGATACGCAAAAAGGAACAGTAATGTGGGAGCAGCAAGCATATAGGAGAAGTTGTAGGGAGAGCAGCACAGTTTCAAAGTGCAATGAATGCATCAGAGACAGGAAAGCAATGACAAGAAGTGAGCCATAGGAACAGCTCTTCTACCACTTCGTTCATGGAAAGTCACTTGCTGTGAATGCCGTTGGGATCTGAAAGGTGAAGCTTGCTACACATAGATACTGAAAAGCTGTTTGCAAGGAAACAGTATGGCACGACAGCCTGGAACCAAGCTTCTCACGCCCACCCTAAAGTGCTATTTACAAGCAATTCACCCACCGCAATATGGTTATTTGAATGTAACAGAGGACATGGGAAATGTGTATTTTGTTTGAGAAAAGTGACATTGACAGGTTGCGTTAAAAATCTGTTAATAGTATATCTAAGAAGACAGAAAAGGTCAGTTCCTCAGCTCAGGTATGTCAGAACAGCTTTCTGAATTGAATGAAGACAGTCTAGTTAAACACTGTGAAAGATCCAGCCTGCTGGCCCTACGTTGTTCTGGTAACTCAGTAGTCATCATCAGTGCTGGCAGAGCTCAAATCTTTCATTAACGCTGTGGTATCTCAGCTGACTATCATATGCCAAGTTTTTGGGAAGTTGGACTATGATGCAAGAGTGCTATTACCCAGGATGAAGAAGGTACATGGGCTGAGTTCATCAGTGTTAAGCTACATATTATGGCAAAGGTAAACTGTCTCATGTAACAACACATGGGTGAGAGGGAAAGCACTGCAGACACGCTGTGTGATTATCAAAATTCATCAGCTGTTATTGAGAAAATGCACTTGATTAACTTACTGTCCACTAAGTAAAAGCCTTTGGAAATAGTTAGATTTTGTGTTTCTGAGCTTCATTATGCTTAGATTGCCACAAATTTGTGGCTTACTTCTCAAAGTCTCTGTCTTGGGCTTATTATCATTGATCCTGATGTTGAAAGAGAAAATTGTTATGCCTTTTTATTGAAAATGCTTTCAGTAGCTCTAGCAAAGACCACAGGCTGCTATGCCAGTTGTTTAATGTCAAACTCTGTACCCATTTTTAATCATTTCTTAAAGGTCTGTAATCAAGAGGGGGAAGAGAGAGGAAAAGAGAATTAATTAATGAAAGCACACAAATTTAAGAAAAGATCTTGACTTCACACTTGCTAGAAAGACAAGTTTTATGCGTATGCAAAGCTACTGCTGGATAACCAGGGAATATCATTAACACTTGGGCAAGAGAAGATTTTGGGAGAGTAGGAATACTTCTAGTTTTTTCCAGCTGGTTGAGAGTCAGATCAGGGTAATGATACAAAAATTACCCAAGATTCTTGGATGGCAGGAGGTACCAAGCAAAGTTTAGGACCGCGTGTGCTACAGTTACTCCTCTTTATGCTTCTGGATACTTTACAGAGTTTGTCCTGAGGCCCTTTCCACACGAGTTCAAATGTGCTGAAAGCTGTCAGGCTTCTCCCTCCGATTTTGTTTATGTAGTCTCACCATAGCTTAGAGGGCTGATGAGCCAAATAACGTACAAGTGTATTGCAGGCCTACAATTCTTGCTTCATTCTTTGATTTTTGAGCCAGCCTCCCAAAATATCTGAAAAATACAGATGTGCTTTATTTCTAATTTCTCTTAAACTGATCCTCATGCTTGGCTATAACAACATACACTGAAGCAAATGTTTAGAAAAACTTTCTTGTGGTATAGCTATGTTCCTTGATAGGGACATAGATATTATTAGCTTGTAAGAATCATTCAGATGCCTCTTAAATACCCTGGCAACGTTGCCGTATTATGAAACATACAATTAGGTAGTAATCTGCTTGCTTTTTATATAATTTTTTAATGTGACACGGAAACGGTAATCCCCTGGCTGTCACAGAATATTTGGTGTCTGTTGTGCTTGATGTTGTGTAATGTGAAAGGGAAAATATAAAAGATCTGAGACAAGGCCAAGGTTAAGGTATATGAGAATAATGTTTCAGTGTCTAGACCTCAAAAAGAGAATAAAAAGGAGCAGATGTGTCTAGGTTGGCAAATGAGGAAAACAAAGTTAAAGAGAAGTTTCATGTAGAAGTTGGCTAAATATAGTTTCTGATTTAATTCAGGAAATACTGCTTGGGAGTTATAGGAATAAATTTTGAATTTTTCTATGATAAATCACATGATAATTTGGTAACATCAAATTTCTAACTTGCCACTTTTCCAGGCATGGTGGTTTATTTCAAATTAGTCTGCTTACTTGTTTGGGGTTCTTTGTGTTTTTTGCGTTTTTGGGTTTTTGTTGGTTTTTTCCAGATATCTGACATTTTGACTATGATCTAGAAAAAAAAAAGAATGCCATAAGTAAGATCTGGATGGGGATGATCTGGTGCTCCAGTCAGTAATGAGAAGCAAAAAGTGACTAAGCAAATAAGTTTTTTGTCTTAGGTTCACCCTGCTGTTTCTGGATGAGTGCCTCTACCCAGTTCCAACATGTCATTACAATTCACTATCAGCTGTCTTTAATTTATCCCATCCCACGCATCAATAACGGCAACTGGTATCAGGTCTGTCTGGGACTTCAGTTGTGTTCAACTGCTTTGCTATATTTTTACTAATGGATTTCTTTCCTGCTAAATTTGTCAGTGGCTCTAAATGTGAAAGATCCACAGATACCATGCATCCCAAAGGCGTTTATTGCAATTTGTGCTTGCTAGGTGGTAATCCATGCAGTCCCTGTAACAGATCCTCACCAGTGCCTTCCTACCTGTTTGGGGTTTTTTTCCCAGATAGACTCTATTTCATAGCTGAGCTTCCTTGTTCTACTTATTTTAGTTTTGGTACTTAAAGTGATATAAAGTTGAACAGAACACAAATTAAGGAAAAGAAATCAGGTCTCAAGTCTAAACATAATAGAAAATTCTGCTCTGTTCTGCATGTACATTCCCCGTAAAGTCAAGGAGACCGCACAAACAGAAGACAGCTCAGAACAGGCTTTGACCCATAACTACTGCTCTTGTGCGAGGGGATTTACAGCTCTTTTAGCTGCTTGGTGTAAGGACACATGACACTTGCTTCAGTGGGAGATATCTGGTTCATTAAACTGAACAATTAGCCTCAAGAAAATCCATACATTGGATTAGTTAAATCATCTTTTGTAGATACAGAAGTGCTCATTAATTAGTAGCAGGAATAATTTGTGCTTTACTGCAATATCAATCAGGATTAAATGTTATATAATTTATTCATTAGGCAATACAGTTACGCTGCAGTTAAAAAAAGTAATTTTTCTGTAACTGAGAAACATAAAGGAAAAACATACAGCTCTGCTTATTATGACAGCACAAGAAACTGTTACATATAATACCACTAGGAACCCAGAGCATTAAAAGAGAAGGTGTGATATGACTTTGTTGCCACAATGTCCTTCAATTGAAGCCTTCTTGAATCTTTTAATAGCTCCATTAATAAGTTTCTTTTCTTTCATATTTCTAGATGCTTAAAGATTACTGTAGCAAATTTTCGTTGCTGCCCAAGCCCTTCACTGCAAAGTAAACCAGAATTCTTTTAAAAATCATAATACAGGGAAAGTATTTCAGCAGTGCACTATACACAAAGATACAAGGAATAACTAATCCAGTTTAAAACTAACTGGCAACATCAGCAAAGGAAAGAAGCTTAGCTATTGCAAGAGTTCAGTTATGTTTTGATCAGTGACACATCACCTCACTAATAAGCAAAAGCAAATATGGCAATTCCAAACCAAAGCATCTCCTTCATTTTTCTAATCCCAAAGTTAAAAGCAAAGAAGAAATGTATCAGTCCTGGTTGTAGCAAGCCCTGTCCCGACCCATCTTTCTGACTTTTAAATACTGATCTGGGTTAATTTAAAATGTGCTAGTATGCTGTCGTGGTTTTACTCAAGCTGCTGGAGTACATACGCGGTTTGTAGTCCAAATTCTAAAACTGATGCACACATCTGGAACAATTTCGGTGAAGTGGAGTTTCTGCAAAGGTACATTCAAATTGGAGAAATGTTGACTGAAATAGGCCTACACCTGGATATCTTTAGATTTGAGGTTGGATTGCAGAAGACCGTTTGAAAATGCATTCTATTGTTTGCAATAAAATAATCAGAATTTTGCAGCCTTTGATTGGAACCGATAGAAAGTGCTTTTGAGCTCTTGCTTAAAAGCTTGAAAGGCATTAAAAGTTTTATTCTGAGTTGATCCTGTCATAGTGAAAGGCCTTTCGCCTAAGTGACTTGAATCTTTGTTGGATAAGACTAATCCTTTCATCACCCTCGCAATTAGACTCCAGTTGCGTGTTTCTTCACCATTATGAAACAAGTTATGAAAAGAAATGTGAAAAGATTTGTTCAAGACAAGTAATTTCAATCACAGTTGTAGTTAATAAGGAACCAAACTTCTACATGGAAGTAGTTTTGCTGTTATTCCTCTGATCTTCCTCGCTGCCTGCTGGCATAATATCCCTCACACTTTCCATTTACAATCTTCATATCTAAAGACCTAGTTAAAAAGTATTGGTCAGGATTAGCAAGAAGATAGAGACAGTTAAGTCAGGAGTTTAACAATGTGAATTTGTGCATGTGTGCAAATGTGTGTTATCCCTACAGATTTCTCCAGCACTGCTTTAATCTTATACTAGGGTTATATCAGGGACTGCTCTGACTCTCATTGCTGCCAGAAACCTGGTAGCCAGCTGTACAAACTCTTTCCACCTCCCCTTTTTGGCCAGCACTTTTGACATGCATAATACAAGGTGCATAATTACACGAGATCTGGCCAACTGTCTTGTCTTAAGAGTTATAGGGCAATTATGACAGTATTACAAATGGCTTTGTAATTTCAGAAAGAAACAGAAAGACTATCAAGCTATGTGTTTTGCTACTATAACAAATGTATACATAATTAAAACCAGAGATGATTATATATCACTTAAGCCAAAGATATTTCTAAGGATCAATGTAAGAAGTTTTTACATTTGAGAAATTTATTATATTAAAAAAACTAGTAAGTTTTCAGTAAAAGCAAAAGCAAACTGGAAACTATTTATGACTTTGGACTGATTTAGGGAAATTTTCTGTCAAAGAGAGTGAATGTGAGTTTTAAAACATTAGTACATTTTCTATGGATAGCTTCGTGTTGTGCAGTTGTGAATTGCACCACTGATGAGGTATTCTGTTGCCAAAAAGATTTCTTCTGACACTTAAAAAAAAAAGTTTTCAACTTTCCCACCTTGGAGCAGTAGGTTTGGATTTTTTTTGTCTCATTCACTTTATATAACCTCCCTTCCATAGCCCAGGACTTTTGATTTGATTCAGAGCAGCTTTTTTTTTTTTTTACTCTCCCTGTTTCGGTCCACCAAACAGAAGACTCACCAAACAGTGAGTCCACAACATTCTTCACACTCATTCATAATAAAAGCCAAGAGCAAAGTAAGTGCCTGGCTCCCTGAGTGCTCACCAAAGACTTTCCATTCCTGCATGCGTGAGTCTGAAAAGCAGGCAGGGATGCAAATGAAAGCAAGCTACACCATCTCCTTCTACCTGAGAAAGCTTAGGAAGAGCAGAGAAGGTTTCAAGATTAAAAACTCCAAGATCTCTTTTTACCTGTTTAGCAATTGATTATCAGCCTATTTGTGCTGCTGCTACAATGCTTTTGTAGCTTGTGACCTTTGCTCCATTTGTTTTGAGTGGTTGGTGCTTAACTGGTATCCAGTAGAGGTAGGGTGTTTTTCCAATGTTTCCATAGCATGCTAATCACTCACAATGCTGTGTGTATCAAGGAGCCTTTTGGTCATGGCTTCCACATCTGGGGCAGCCTTCAAAAATGAGTGAAGAGAGTTGTCCATGCTAGCTCTTGTGAGGAACGGCACACTAAGCCGGCACTAGTTTATGCTCCTGCTTTGTCAGCTCTTCTGGGCCCTATACATTCTGAGACCATGGACAAAAAAGCCTCTGTGATATCTCTAGCCTTTGTTGACATTGCATTCCTCAGACTTATCTCTTATTTCGTTTGGATGCTGGGATACATAACAAAATTATATCTCTAGATTTAAGTAGCTGTTAACAGTCATAACAGCTTCTGTAGAATTCAAAATAGTCACCTTTACTACAAAGAGAGCATTATTAGCCACACTACAATTGAAGTCCTGGGGTAACACATTAGTTATGTCATTCATACAAATATTTAGCTCTTGAAGGAGGGCTGCTACATTTTAAAAGAAACATTAGATTAAATATTAGTAATACAATTTCAATAACAGCATTAGTAACTCTTAAGGTTAATGGGTCTAGTCCTATTTCTGTAATAGGTTGGAAGAAATTGCCTAAGTGCTATATTGATGTAAAAACAGGATAAGTGAGAATCCGGTCCACTTTAATTTAGTACCTATTTATATTGTTGCAGCAATACCACAAATATTTGTAAAAGAAATAGAAATACTTAATGCAGTATATCTTTAAATTGGCTCTCTGTACTATTTAGGGCCTGGATTATTTGTATAATGTTCCTATTATTTGTGCTATAACAGTATCTGTTTTGCTGCATAATTCAAAGCACAGTGAATGCCTTTATGGTTGAGTTCATAGCAAGTTTCTGAGCTGGCCAGGAAGCCACGAGTTCAGGTCCCACTCCCAGACTTGGACAGAAACCCAGAAGTGATACCGCAATGCAGTATTAGAGATAATGCTCATTCTTTAGGGTAAAATGTTAAGCTTGCGTTTGCTTCATTAACCTTGAGTAGTGGTTTTGTGGAAGTGGTTCAAATGATGCTTTTTAAAAAGAACATATAATAACCCTATTCCCTGGTCAGCTGTCATTTCTCCTCCTACTCAATATTTAAAAATTCTCTTACAAGCTGTTAGTGAGCACACAGTAGTTGTTCTTTTACACATCTGATAGGTATGTCACTATTTTGGGAAGTACTTAGAGATGAGCATGAACGTATTGGGTCACATTCTAGTTTTGCACTTCTAACACGCTTTGGGCTGTAGGATTTTTAAGAAAAAACGTGCACTGAAGCAATGTTACGAGGGATCTGGGGCACTGCAGTAAAAACCCTGCCATCTTTTAAATGGGTACAATACGTGACACTGTGCCGATAAACAGGCAAGCTTGTATTACCATCCACCAACTCTTTGCATAAAGCTACAAAGGATAAAGATTCTTGAATTTTCCATCTACTCATTTTACATGAGTGGAAGACTGGAAAAGCAATTAACGTGTATATAGGTACCTAGTTAGATTACGCCCTGATCCCTCAAGGATCTGAATGCTTCATACAGACCTTGTTTCTTAATCTGCTTGACTTCCACTGCCTGCTTGTTTGCCTAAGTATGACATGAAATGTTTTTATTCAGTGAAATAATTTAGGACATAATGGGTAACTTAGTTTCTAAGGAAATTTATGCTGGGACTACAATGTACCTCTTTTTACTCGTTAGTGAAAAATTGTGCCTGGAATTTTATAATAAAAAGGATATGTGCAAACAGTAGTTGTGGTTTTTTTTTTTAAAAAAGACTATTTTTTTAAGTTCTAATGAAAACCTTCTCCATAGGAATCTGTGCTCAGTCATTGATTTCTGTATATAACCTTGAAACAAGTATCACAGCTGATCACGACTTAACTGTTCGTCTTGACGTGCTTGGTTTCTGCAGCTCATAGGTAGAAGCTGTGCAAGGACCAATTGATGTCTTCAGTATTAATTAAAAAGTCAGATCTGTCTTGAGCTTCTGCTTGCCTGAGGGACTAATTTATACTGTATCTGGGAGCATACTGTTAAGGGTCAGTGGCAGAACAGTGCTTTAAGCAGTAAAAAACACTTCTACGGTGTGAATTGTAATCCAATTTTCCATGAAACTGTCAAATGTCCGACATTTGCTCTGTGTTAGCCTGTATGGCTGTACAGTTAGGAAAATCCTGGTGTTTCTGGCTGGGATTAAAACAAAACACAACAAATGACAAGCATAAATGAGAGACGGGAGGGGAGAGGGTTAAACAGAGTGGAGGGAACTAGAAAAGGTAGTCGGAAATTTGGCTCCTGTTTGCAGCACTAACGATGCCTGTAGAAATACTGAGTGTCATACCTTCACTTGGATAAATGGCAATTTAAAAATACAGCTTAGACGTTAAGGAAATATAAAACCCAAATGGTGTCCCTGGGGAAGTAAGGCAGGTAGTTAAGTTTTCTAAAATTTCATAAAAGTAATTACAATTTTTTTAGTATTAAACGATAAAATACCGATGGGTGAATCTGAAGTTTTTATTTGACTGTCCACTTTTATGAATATGTGTATTAAATGAAAAAGCCATAGATTTTTTGTCAATTTTTATGTAATACAAAGGATACTACAGGATCCTACAGTAAGTACATAATAAACCTATTTTAGAAGTATTTTTAATATTCTTCATAAGATATATTAAAATCATATTAAGATATTATATTATGTATTATAAAATCCAGGCCAAAATGCAAATTTTGTCTCTCCTTTAATTCTATATCAACTATTATAATTACTGAATTTCAGAGAGTTTCAGAGGTTAAACATATTAGAAGGTCAAAAGCTCTTTTGCCTGTTTTTTTTTTCACTCACAAAAAAGCACCAGTGGGTTCAGAGCAAACACTGTAAGAATACAATGCAGATCTAATGAGGAACTCCCTTTTAGCATTTCAGATTTCAAAACTGTCAGTTTGAAACCTGAGAATTTTTAAGAAAGTTTTGTAAATGAACTCTATGCCCCTATTTTTCTTGCTTACAGGATGTTTGAGATCAGTATTGAGTTTAGATATTGTTTGTTCGCCTCTGCACATTTCATTAAGCCTTATTAATTACTGATATTAATAATTATACAATGAGACTAGTCACACTTTTCCATTAAGAATTAATGACATTAAAGTAATATTTTAATCATATATATATATGTGTCTGTGTTTCTCCATTGTTTGTTTCTCGATTGATTGTTTTTTTCCCCCAGAAGATCCTTTTTAAGTGAAAACTGATCTTAGGTCACTTTTACCCTAGATTTTTAGTATTTTAGAACTGCCAAAACAAGAATTTACTAAGCCAAACCTTTTGCCTTGGTAGATAGATCAGCTTTCTCTATGTGCCGAAACGATGCTTGCTTTTTTCCAAGTTTGTGTTTTGGGTTCCGTGTTTTCTTCTGGCCTTTTTACTGTCTTGGGAGATGTTTTCACAGAGGGCCATACTTTGCTTTCAGTGCTTTTGTTAGCAGCTCAGTGGGAGAGGGTCTTTACTTTATATTCAGGCAGCTGAACTCCTTTTGATTTTATTACATTTCCATTGCAAGGCATGTGCCTCCCTATAGGTCTCTGCAGAACCTGCCTTAGGTACCCTATGGAATTATGTACCTCAATTAGGTACCTGTATTTGAAGGAAGTCTGTAAATAATATATGGCCAATGATGCTGTATCGTTAAACAGGCAGAGATGAGTCCTCTAACTGGCAGTAGTCAAAACTTTATTTTAACGAGTATCTGGAAATGATTTGTTTATGTTGGTGATTTTAAGAATAGCTATTTTTGTGTTTGGGAGCAATCCAAAGGAAGAAATGCTCTTCAGTTTACATCAAATGGACATCTTTATTACTTTGACGCATCAGAGGTGTGATAAGAAAATATAGTTCATTTTTAATTTGAAGAAATCTTTCAAAGACCTTTTCCAACAACATACCTCTGAAATGGGTATGGTGAGAAGGGTTAAAAGGTCTTCCGGAGTTTTTCCACAGACTTATTCTCAGGTTGTGCTGACAGGAATAGTGAAACAAACCAGCTTCTGCTCTTAGGAGCAGTGTGAGGCTCTGACCATCTTCTAGTTTCAAAGGACCTGAGGCTTAACATTGGGCTTGAGATTCTTGAAATCTCTGAATTTTCTTGGCCCCAGGGTGCTGCAAGTTTCTCTTTCCATTGCCACACACTGAAGCTCTAATTTTCTAAATCGTAACGTGAGTGCTCAGGAGTTAGGTTTACTGCCAACTGCGTTAACTCTGATTCCTTCACATTCACATCTACGTGTATGGATCTGTGCTGGGGATTTGGGTCACGTTAGCACCTGTGTGCTGCGGATGCAGCTGCACAGCCAGAGGCACCACTCAAAGTAGTTCAGACTGGTTCACAAAAACCAGCTGTGAAACTTACAGCTGATTCCCAAACCATCTGTTAGCATGCTCCCCAGCACACCTTGCTTTAGCCTCTCCTCAAGTCCCTGTCCTATACCAAAGATGATGAATGGCATCCTGCTCGTGCTGAAGAAGCAGGAAAGACATGATCAAGAACTGTCCTCTGAACTGAATTTAATTTTCAGGCATTACTCACTACCCTGCCTTTCATTCTTGGCTCTAGAAATCCTTGGACCTTGTTTGGTGATTACTTCTTATGACTGGGAGAGGATGCTTGTCCACAGACACCCTTCTGCACAGCTCCCTGGCTTCCTTCAGAAGTATTTCTCATTGTTACGTGATCTTTTCATCCAGAAAGAGATGCTGAGCATTTAATAAAAACTGTGCAGACCTGGAACCTAGCGCAGTGTAGTTAACAAACTGAGTAAATAAGAGCCCTGGCCTAAATTACAGTATCTCTGCACTGTATGTCTCATAAATCAGACCTTCAGAATTATTTTAGGTATCATCAAAAAGTCCTAGGTAATTTCTCTCCAGCTATTTTAATCACTTTTTTCCTAACTTATTACTTTAGAAAACCAATTGAATATAAGGAAATAAAAGTACATCAGGAAAACTTAGCATTCAAATAATCAACATACAGCATCTTCTTACCACACTGCTTTGCATCTTATATCTTTACTTTGCTACAGAAAAAAACATTAATCTGACATTTTGCTAGCCTATAAATAACCATGCTTTTGTCAAGGTTCAGGAGAAAGAAAAACAATTTAAAACACTTCCAAGAGGGAGTCTTGACTTTCAGTCCTCTGCTCTGCCTAGTGTGTGCTTGTTTCAGTTAAGGTAGGTGAGGGAAAAGGGTGTTAGCTCACCTTCCTACTCTTCTGGTAAACCTAGATAAAAGACAAAGCCAGCTCCAGCCTGAATTATGGCACTTACAGCAATTCCCATGGAGTCAATGCGTTAATTTTACTGCAAGGTCTGTGTTCCCAGTTCACGCTCTCTTCCCACCTGGCGGGTACATGCCATCCATGATTTGCTTGTGTGGCCCTTTTGCGTGCCTTCTGCCTGCTTTGTGTTATTTTGTAAGCAGGTTATAAGCCCTATATGTTTGAATAATCACCGTAATGAAGATGCTGTTTACTGGCACTGGCACAAGCCCAAACCAACCCTGAAAGTTTAATTTTGAAGATGTTAGGTATTTGAATTTCCAAGAGCCCTCAGATCTGAGTTTCTCATAGTAGAGTAAAAATGTCCAAGCCAGTCTTCCTGCTTGTGAATTCAGCTGTTTTAAATTTGGGTACAGAGAAATTCAGTGTTTGCAGAAATGACTTAGTTGAAACATGACATGAAAACTTAGTAAGGTGGAGCCTGAAAGGAAATATTTCTGTTGTTGCTATCCCACAGTTCTGCCAAGGACTAAAATATTTCAGGCAGTACCGAACAGTCAGTTATGCACATGCTTTCTTATTGTGCTTATATATTTCTTACAGTGCTTATATTTGCTTACTTTCCTTTTGGAATGGTCTGTAATATACAACTTCTCCAGAAGATCCTCACTCTTGAGGATCTGAACAGGCTCTAATTCAAGTGCTACATCAAACTTTCTGTTTGACTTTTGCACTTTAATACCTAGTCAAGCCAATTTCACGTGCTAATATTGACTATATCCTTGTTTGATAAATAGCTTTAGACATCCAATTTAATTATAATTATACAATTATGAGTAATTACAACCACCATACTAAATATATCTGAAGTCATTTACTATATTTTCCATAAGCTGCATTAAGGCTAAAAAATGAGCATTGGTACTAAAACCAGTAAATATTCACTGCTGGATATTGCCAGTTGCTCTGAAGAAATAATTTGTAGAATAGTAGTGAATTTTTAGTTTGTCCCTTCTGTGTTTTACCATACCTATGATATTTATTTTAGAGGTAACATTAAAAAGATGCGCAAATAAGCGTAAGTAGAAGCAATGAAAAAGACAACATTAATGCTACATTTATTTCTATATTGTCATTTGTAGCTATTACTGGATGCAGTATATTGTTAGAGTTTTAAAATTGCAGAAGATAGATCCTCTATGATATAATAGGAAAAAAGAACTGTGAACTATGCAGCAAATCAGATTTAGAACTTCCCTAAAATTGCAGCTAGGTTTTTCAGGAAAGATCAGCTCTCATTTAGGCACAGAATGCAGGCCATTATTTTCATAACCCATTAACAACAAAAACCAAAATCCTAACAGAACAAAGGCTCAATATTCTAATTCAGTAAACTTTTTTTGAAAATCTGCCCATGCATTGTAATGCCTGGCCTGAAGGAAAGGTGAACAGATCTCATAATTTGAAAAAAAATAATATTACAGAGTTAAAATTGTGGGCACCTTTGTAAAGAGATACAGTATGATTTCTGCTAACTAGCAAACTACAGAATTGAGTAAACAGCTACTTCCCAGGTGTGCTCAGCTGGTTCATGTTCAGCATATGACCATGCCAGCTGCTTTACTTATGTTGAGTTGAAAGAGAATTTCAACAGAAGAAAAAACAAAATTCTATATATGCTAGAATTCACATTTCCCTTCCTCTCTCCACTGAAAGCTGTAGCAGGTGAAATGTGCTTTATACATGGAGCTAACTAGGAGCTTCTCCAGCAGGTTTTTACGTGTTTTTCTTCTACTTGCTTAAATACGTAAACCTGTCAATGAGTCTACGACTGTAGCCCTGAGATCCTAAGATTTCTCAAAAATAGAAGTGATTTGACTGCCACTGATTGGTGGATACACTTTGCACAATTAAAACATATTGGCTTGATTCAGTCATAATAATTTTTTTCCTCTGTGTGCTGCTATTGCATAAGAACTTTGTCAGATTGCTCAAGTATGGGTAGCACAGCAGAAGACAGACTCAAAACCCTTTTTCCTGTTTCTTTCTCTTTAGTAACTTTTTTCTTCTATAATATACAGATTATATGTCCAAGGCAGATAATAATAAACATTCTTTATAATTCCTTAATCCCTTTTGGAAAGTTTCCTTTGCGGATGTCTAAGAGAGAGCATGTTAACTTTGATCCCTGATCTGGGTTCAGCATTAGAGTTCTTGTATTTTATTCTCAGAAAATGTAAGACATTATGAACCTCCAGCACAGGTATGCATGAAGACCTCTACACTGCCTAAAATACTGAAAAAAACCCCTGAATTTACCATTTCAGGCTTTGGAAAAAGCAATTTGGGCTGATGCACAGTAGCCTTTAGCCAGACATTTTGCTTACCCTTTTTGCTGCACTTTAGAAAGGCCATAGGTAGGCTTAATGGAATTGTCAATCCTGTACTCAAAACAGGTTTACATTTAGCATTACCAATTTAAAATAATGTACTTTTTCCCAGCCAATAGACCTGGGCAGTTTCATGGCTGAACTCACTGCCCTGATCTCTAAAATTTGCTATTATATTCCCTTTGATTATCTTGGGTTCCAAGGAGAAAATGATAGTTTTGAAGAATAATAAAAATACCATAACCCTACAGATTAGGGCTGTAGTCAGTATGAAATTACTTCAATTTTAAAATATCTCTAAGTTACGTTGCTCTCATAGTTACTTGCAAAATGTACATTATAATATAGTGTATCTAAAATAAAGACTCAGTGATTAGTGAAAGTGCAATCTGTACAGCAAGGTCTCAAAAAAACATATACTTGTAAAGCCTTTTTCAAATATCTAAATACCAAACATGTAACTATCAAATATTTTCAAGCATTTCAAATCCAAATAAAAACACACGAGCTTTTCAGTTATTCAAAAATATTCTTAGAAATGAAATTTATTTGGTTTGGGAGGTTGGATTTACATTTCTTTTGTTTTAGATAAAGACCATAAATAACTGGGAAGTAAACACCATTTCTAAAGTTACATTAGTCATAAGGCGAAGTCATTTTGTATGTGTCTGTATGCGAAGACAACTGTGTTCCTCTGCAAAGTGCAGTATCAGAAACAAGTCTTAGAAAGGCCATCCTTTTGGCTCTTGGTCACATTCGGACTTTACACAAGCCTTGTAGGACCAAGTATCTTTTACTGTTCTTCTTGACAAAAAACAAGTCAATATTTGCAATCGGGTATTACCAGGCAATCTGACAATGACAATTTGGTCCAGTCCAAGGATGAGAAATGATTTGTACATTCTCATTCCTTTAAACCAAAAATAAGACACATGCCATGGTGCTATGCGTATTAAATTAACCCTCTGCAGAAATGACGCACATCCAAGTAGCTGCCCTGAATACTACACTGTGTCATGATTGCAATTACACTGTCAGTGCATGAATCTCTCATTGACTACTGTAAAAGTAGGAACGGTTTTGCATCTAAGCTGAAATAAAAAAGCACACTTAAAAGAATTTACCAAATCAGAAATCCTTACATAAAACTATATTGTAATGCATATACTAGATATGTTCTCTTCTGCATCATCAAAGTAATTGATCGTAGGGACAACCAGCATTGGTAATGCAATGCCAGGAACTGCTGTCGTACACCCCCAAAATACTTCTATCTGTCACATGGGAAGAGAGTAAAAGACAGTTTCTTTGAGACAGTCAGTAAAGCAGGTTTTATTGATGAGCTTTATAACATCACATTAGGATGATTAAAAATAAAATCCAGCTTGAAACAAACAGATTTGTAAGTGTCAAATATGTAAGCAGTAGGGAGAAAAAATATCTTAATAATAAATTATAAATATCATCAGTGCTGTTTTAGTCAGTGGAAGTATATTTAATGAAGCTTATCAACAGCTTCCAACAGCAGTTGAACTCATCATTAATAATATTCATTAAATATGCTTTAATTGTCACATTGTGTTCATTTAACAGTCCCTGTCTATATATAAAGACCTGCAGGAAAACAGGGAATAATTTACAGACCTGAATAGCCTGTGAGGCCACCCAACTGGTGTGACTTAAACCAGTGAGATCATGTCTCAGTTATCTTTTTTTAATATCCTCAGATGGAATCACATCCCTAAATGATGGGTATTTGAAGGGGCACTGCTTAATACCATGGGTCTGACATCACAGCAGCACCACAAAAGCTGCAGGATTCCCAGTGCTCCGCTGCTGACACATTATGCTCTGCCTGTTAGGGGCAAGCTCCAGCAGGGTGTTGAGTGCCATCAGAGCCATCAGCCAGATGTGTGAGCTCCTGTCAGGAGGTAGTTAGCACTCTTCAGTACTGGTTATGGTGTTTGACAGGGTAGGGGAAGGGTAGTAGGCACTGGCCTAAAGGAAAAAGGGCAGTATTAACCCTTAAAGGAAAGAGCAGATTTCCATCTCCCTTAGTCACCAACCTGGAAGAAAAAGCACAGGACAAATCACTGTATCTATCATTTCTTGAAGAAAGTAAGCAACAAAAAGTGGCAGAAGAGAAACGGACAAAAGTGTTGTCTTTTGCCGCAAGAAAATGTTAGCAACAAAACTTTTTCTCCTGAGATGAGACAGTATTTCAATAAGGTTACCTCACTACTGAAAGCCGCTACAAGAATTCAACATGATGTGTTGAATCTTCTGTGATCTCAGAAGATCTGTTTTCTGCACATCTTTAGTGATGAGAATGAGGTGCTGAATGATGTGTGCCAGGGATGCCCTACTTGCCTGCCAGTGGCAGTTGCATTTATCTCCCCATTAAAGACAATTGAGTGGCTGCTTCTAAAACTTACAAGAAGTCCATTGCAATTATCTTTAGCACTAAGCTGTTCGGATGACATGTAATCCATGGCAAAATAAGCATTAGGATGCTTGTTTTCTTCTTAACTCAAATTCATGTTTGTATAAAAAAATTCCCAAAGAAACCCGAGGCAGATGTTTAACTGCCCAGGCAGGTTGGCCTCCAATACAGGAAACCACTGAGCATATAGTTCCTCATAATAAAATGGCTAGTAACATGGAATTTATACCAGGTAGCACATCAGTAATGACATTTAGAAAAGTTCTTCTGGCAAACAATATATAGGTTGCAATTGCAAACATCTTTATTGTACAATATAAACAGGATTTCCTAATGCATGTGTAAGTGTATGTAAGTTACGTACAATTTCAGGTATAAAACTTTGCATAATACTGAATATCCAAGTAAGAGGAATCTACAAAAGTAGTACAGAATGTCAATTAGTATAATAAAAGATGTCTAAAATACCTACATATGGGCTACTGAATTAAGAAAAAAAAAAAGAGAAAAAAATATGGTAACTGACTCGTTACTTCTTCAGACTTTCCAGAGGATATAGCTCAAACGCTCTCCCTCAAGCACAACTGCAGTCCATCCAAATACTCAGAAAAATGACTAGATGTATCAGAATATCAGCTGGCTCAGCAGGGAACTCATGACTGAGCTCCAATGCAGAAAAGGAAAAAATCCAAACAAACAAAAAAACAAACCTCAACATATAAATAAATGAGGTGGGAACAAGGCCAGGCTACAAAGGAAGAACACAGAAACATTGCCCAGGAATACTGGGATGGTCTTAGGAAAGGAAAAGCTGAGCGAGACTTGAAACTCTAGGGATGTCAAGGGCAACAAGAAGAGCTTCTGCTGCTAGCTACTTTAGCAGTAAAAGAATAAACAAGTATAATGTGAGCCTGCTGCTGAGTGGGGAGGGTGATTTAGTGACAGTGGATGCAGATAAAGCTGAGGTGCTCTACACATTCACTGCCTCAGTGTGGGAGACATTTGAATCTTGAGACAGGGTTCAAGGTAGGGGAAGAGGATTGAGTCAAGGATCTCTTGAGAAATGAGTCCAGCTGTGTCCAGGATACAGCATACTAGGTTGTATCATCAGGACCATAGCCAGTAGACTGAGGAAAGTGATTCTTCCCCTTGCCTCAGTGCTCATCAGGTCACACCTGAAATAGTGCATCCAGTTTTGAACCTCTAGTACAAGAAAGATATTGATAAACATGAGTGGCCAGGAGCCAAGAGAAGAGACAGCTTTGAGGGATGTAATAACAGCCTTTCAGTAGCTCTGAGGAAATGCTCAGGAGATGGAAGCAGGTTCTTTACTGAAGGAACAGCAGGAGAATGATAGACAACGCTTTAAATTAAAATAGGGGAGGTTCCATCATGGTATAAGGAGAAAACAGTTTCAGCACGAGGGTGACTGAGCACTGGAAAAGGTTGCCCAGAGAGGCTGCGTGGTCTCCATACTGGCACCCAACTAGACTAAGCCCTAAGCAACCTAGTCTGAATTCTGTGTTGCTCCTGCTTTCAGCAGGAGGCTGGACTGGATGACCTCCTGGGTCTCCTCCTGGCATAAATTCTTTATTCTATGAAAATATGATGGTTATAAAAGACACATCTAATGAAAGGACTTCTTTACTATACTGGAATGGTAAAATGTTATATATTAGTTAGAATATGTGCCACGCTAACAGAATGCTTTCCGAAAGCAAACACGGCTGAGCGATTGCTATTTAAAGATTGCCATGTGAAACAAAGCATTACTTGTTATACAGATGTGCCAGTTTCTAAAAAACAAGACACAAACAGAGGGTGAAATCCAAGAGAGGAAAAAGTTACAATCTAAACTATGTTATGAGAATATCCCTGGTTAATATATCAAGTTTAGAGATGAACTAGTTGAATATGAACAGATGAGCTATATCCTGCAGAAATGTCCATTTTTCCCATTGGTAAGTTTATGTAACTCTCACAAGTATTCAGGATCATGGAGGACAGGCTCCATTATACACACCTAAAAGTCTGAAACAAGCTAGAGCCTGATGAAATTTCAGTTATTTGAATGTGTGGAGAGTGGGAATTTTTTTGTTTGTTTGTTTTGTGAGAAAATAAAGCCTTTTTTATTCTAAGATACATGCAGCACCAGTTAAAGGCAAATAATGCTCAGATAAGATAGAGTTTTGCTTTCTTTGAAAATGTCAGTGTGGCTCAAGAATGATGCCTAGGCTCTGTAGCACTGATTCATGGTTCTCCTGAATAAGTGCTACAGCCATCATGACAAAGTCCAATGTGAGACCTGCAAATGATAAGCTCTTTCTGTTTGGAAAAAGTGTGAGCTTAGCAGCCACTGAACTTTCTTAACCATGCCTCCTACATTTTTTTCTTTGTCATTTATTTGGCAGTTCTATTTTCTGTATCAAATTTGGAAACCCTAAGGGCTGAACTTGATACAGTGCTTACATGGGAAAAAAGATGAACAGCACTTGATTCCACCTTTGCATTCTTTAATCCTGTGGCAAGAGAAGGAAACACTTTTCCCCCCTTCTGCTGTTCAGAGTAACCCCAGCTTTCTCTAACCCCATTCTAGCACTCGAGGATTATTACAATGTGTATCCTGTCTGACAGACAATGTCATTTTTCTAGAAATTATCCTTTATTACAGGCAGGACAGAGACATGTACACAACTGCATCATCCTCTGCTGTCTCTTTTCTGAGGCCTGGCCTGTGGTCTGAGACATTAATTTAAGAATGATCCCTATTAGTGCAATTCCTATTAAAGATGGTTTTACAGACCTATTCCCTGTTGAATACAATTTCATACTCTCACTGTATTATCCATTTCTTGGACTTTATCATCTTGGGGTTGGGGCTCTTTGTGGCATTTATTTATATAAATACAATGCTCTTGTCTATACTGGGAAATGTTACAAGGCAACCTTGGTGTACTGTTTTAGAAAAGAGAGGAGGGCACTGCAAATATACTGTAGAGAACGATGGTTTGGAGCTGTGAGCACATCAAGAATAATCTGTCTTTCAAGGTAAGAGACTCACTGCATTAGTCAATCAGCTCATTAGGAGTCACTTTAATTTGCTGTTCAGTTCAGGCTTCCTGTGATTGAATGTATTTAATAAGAATAATGCTTTACTAGTAAAACTGTTGTGAACTATAGAATATCAGTTTGTATTCTATGATTCAGTGATAGGGTAGGAGGTAATTCTGACAGTTCCTCAAAGTGGTTGTTAAACCTCTTGAGAGGGAGAAATGCCCTTTTATTTCATATATATACACACACATATATATGACACAATACATATAATTAAAAATGTGGTCCTAAATTTGCTCTTAGATGTAAAAGTTCAGGTCAGTCACTTACACTGAAGTAATCAAACCTCAGTGTGATCTTCGTACCTGTGATCCTTTGGATATGTCTGATATTTCAGTGCCTGTGACCCCTAAGGGGCAAAAAAAAAAGTTTGGATAACCTATTTTCCAAGTAATAATCAAGTTAAACATCTAGAATTGTTTCTCCATCATTTGAAAATCTGATTGATATATTTTCTTAAATTCCTCAGAAAGTCTAAATAAAGTGCTTTATTCACAACTTTTTTCATTTACAAGAAGATGATGCCAAGGTGAAAGGAAAAGGGATTAAGACCAAATATTACTTAAAGGGGGAACAATTCACTCAGTACCCATGAAGCAGGGACAAGTGCTCTTGCACATTCAAATGTGAGGGAAATCATGTTTGAAGTACGAGCAGCCACACAGAGTGTATTTATCCAGCTAATAATTATGTTTTGCATATGTCAAGTTTTGCAGAGACAGGGACGCTAGTGGCAATTCTGCTTCTGCAGGATTTGTGGGTGGTTTTTTATAAATAAGGTCAAAAGACAACCAGAAATGAATGTAAATAGACCTGCATGAAAGGCTCCCTCAGCTGTAATATTCTTGGTTTGTGTAGTTTTTATAAAATAGAATTGCATACCCGTCAGCTAGGAAGCAGTTGTCTGTGGACCATGTATTCCTTCCTCTTTTCCCCTCTTTAAATAAACAGTAACCGGAGAAGGGGGATGCCACCCACGCCTAGCGCCTGATCTACAAACATCACACGGATCAGACACTAACTCTGCTTGTAGCTGCAGTAGCAGTTCGTAGTTTTTAACTTTTTAAGCATTTGGGAGCAGCCCTGTAGACCCCAGATCTACTCCTGACATGAGAGAAGGGATTTGCAAGTTTTAAGGTAAACAACGTCGTAACACAGTTTTGTGGTCACCCACAAACAGCACTCAACTCTGCTTTACCCCTCAACAAAACTTTGCTTTGAAACTCCATGGGTAAAACACTAAAGCACTTCCGTGCCACCTCATATTCTTGTTGCCATACGCAATCAGTATAACTTACAGAAGCACTAAGGATGCTCTCAACTGCCGACCAGCATGGATGGACTGGCTCTGGACTGACATTATGCACCGACTGTCTTTCCTACCAGTTCATGAGCCACTCCATTCATCCAAAGAGAAGGCTCGGATATTGATTTATAGAGACCTGGTTTCCCACTTCAAGGGTGTTATTCTCTCACATAATATGGTCTGTTGTCCATGACTCCAGAAATAGTCCTTTTGGGAAGTGTTGTCATGTCTTTTCGACAGACTTTGGTGTTAAATTGATTCCTAGTATATTTTATCATGCAAAAATAATGCTGGGCACTTATGATGGAAAAAAAGGAACACATTTTCCTTTCTTTTATTATCATTATTTAAAATGCTGTGGACTTTAGGCTGGCTTGCCCTTCCCTCCTTCCTTCCTTCCCTCCTTCCTTCCTGTTTGTGAATTGAGAGCCATTTTTTAAGCAAGTAAGCAGAGCTGCAACATATTTTACCTTAAATACCATGACAATAGGATTTATGGACTACCAAGTCTCATGTTCTTTTGAAAGCATGAAAAGAAATGCTCTCTTGTACAACAGCCATAAACATGCAAAATACTAATGAGATTATCTGGCATTTTTTCCAGAGAGGAAGGAGTAAAGCAGATTGGCACAAATGAGTTTTGAAAGGAGGAAATTTGCAAGCTATTTTCAGAGATACGCTTGCACTGATTTGAATGAAAATCAGCAGAGAATGCTCTAAGAAATAAATACTCTCAAAAGGGCACTGACTCCAAAGTCTGAGAACAGCTGGGAATAAGTGCTTCAGAACATGTGTGTTAGTGATGAAACATATTTACATGATGATTAACTGCTTTTCAAGCAGCCTAGGTATAAGACAAAGGCAAAACCCCCACTGTGTATCTACTCCTGTTCTGAGGTCATCTCTGCCTCTTTACCCTGTGGATTAAAGTGGAGGATGGTTTTGTCTGTGTTTTGCATGCTTCTTTCTGTTTGTCTTTGTATGCAGCAGCTCAGATCCAGCTCATACTAGTTAGCAGTGGCGTAATATGTCTCTACCAGCAGTGCTCTAATGCCTAAAGATCAGGATTTTTAGCGTTGCAAACATTAAACTTTGCAGTTCAATTCTGTGAATGCTGTGGATGCACAAGCCAAGTCTTGTACCTGTAGGTATTGACACGTAGCTCTCAGGCCTTTAGGAGCAGAAACAATCTGTTACTATATAGTCCCATGCATTTGCTTTAAAGAGGTCAATATTTCATAAATAGATACTGTCACGTATCAGCGTATTTGGGTATTGTTACAAGTCCTAATTTCCTGGTATTTGAAGTAAAGTCTTGTTGGGTTTCTCTGAACTGAACTGACTAACCATTTAGGCAAGACTTTCAGGTTTCCCCTGCTGCCTCATGTGGCGAATCAGGGATTTATGAGGTCATGGCAAAATGTAAAAGAAAGGATTTTTATTGACTATGGTACTATGGGGGAGCAAGGATGGGAAAGCAAGCAATTTCAGGAGGCAGGGAAGCACTGAAGGCAGCTGTGATTTCTGCTCTAAGCTTTCTTCTGGTCATTTCCACTCAACTATCAGCAATGAAATAGTTGATAATGTTGACCCTGAAACACCAACTTTAAGTTTTGATGATACGATGGCTCTTTATTAACAATGAGGCTGGAATATATTCTTTTTGTGGATAGAACTTCAGTGATATAACTTAGGGCATTATCAAAAGTAGCTATAATGAGATCTATAACCTAGAGTCTGGCTAGTGAAATAGAAAAAGGCAACAGGACCTCCCCTTTGTACTGTTTACTTTGACTTTTTTTTTCAGGTTGAATTTTAGTATCCTTTGTGGTGATCTTTACTGATGATGATCTCAATTTTCACTGTGATTACAGAATTGAAGAATTAAGAAAAATAGAAACAAAAAGGCTGTCTTTTACCAGAAAGTTGGTGAGGGAGCTTAAAGTGGGGTATCTATGGAAATGCTGGAGGTCAAAAAGCATTTTGGGACTAGTTATGGTGGTAATTCTGCTTTCCAAATGAAATTTTAATTCAACTTCTAGGTAATAATTCAGATACATATGTTATTTCCTTTAAAACAAAACCAATATCCTAGACTAAAGAGTTCAAGCTACCGAAAAGTATACCACCAATGCTCCTCACCTCAGAGATGTGAACTTTCAGAAATGCAGACTGTATGAAACCAGCTGTAACTATAGAGCCACGTTACCCCACTGTCCTTGTCATGCATCTGCTCTGCCTAGATCTAGGTTCACAGCTACAGTTCTGATTGCTTTTGAGATACGTGGTTTCCAGAGTGAGTTAGCAGTTTCCATAGTGGGTTTGGTCTTGCTACTCTGAATCCTATACTGCTTGATTAAGCTTTTTTACATACTTATCTGGGAAGGTGGGAAGAATATGGACTGTGTAGCACATACTGAGTCACACAATAAGTCAAATATGTAGGGAACACTTTAAAACTGGACTAGAAACCACTAAAATAAAATCTAAACCACACCACTATTCTCTTTCTATTGTCTGAAACCAGAGAGAACAGCAGAAACATTGATACTATTCGAAGTGCAATGTTCTGAAGTTTGTATAATACCAAATATGCATAAGGCTGCTACTAGAAAAGGAGTTGCTCTTCCCCCATGTCTATTGCAAGGTATGATGCCCAAGTTGGTTTCTGCATCTCTTTTTCAAATATGGGCCAATACGGTGGAGAAGAGAAAGAACCAATTGATAACACAAATTAGGAGTATGGAATAACTCTCTTATCAAAACGTAATATTAAAAAGGATGCACACCGAAGATGTCAAGAAGACATAATAAAATATGTGAAACCACATGAAAAAATAGACTGACAGCTTCTGTTCTTTTTGTCTCATAACCCCAAACCAAAATAGCTGTTGCTGAAACTGAAACGAGCATATTCAAAGCAGACAAAAAAACTTTATCAGACAATGCCTACTTAAAAGATGAAACTCCTCTCCACAGGACATTAGAATTCTAAACATCTTAGAAAAACTTTAATCTTGTGTATCCTATAACCTTCTGATGCCATTTGACTCCAGAATGTGACACCTTTCTTACCACTGTGGAACTCTCTTTTCAAAAGTCAGCAATCATTGTAGCTCAAGCAAGGGAAATTTGGGTCCCTTGATTAGTGTAAGTTGACCCTGTGACTTTCTGAATCCTGCTGTAGAACTGTGCTATGGAAGTCCAGTGGCAGAAGAGTTCCCTCTGGATACTGTACTGCAATGAAAGACTCATCCACTAGCCTGCAGGTTTTTCCTTTGTGCCGTGGAGGAACTTAAAACTGTCAGAAGGGATTTTTCCAAACTGAGAAAGATTATTTTTTTTCCTGTTAAAGACGCAGTAGCTATAATAAAAGCATTTGTATTCTTTGTTATTTATTAAAATTAGATATATCTAATCATACCTTTCTGACCCTAAACACTGACAAAGAATAATTTTAAAGGTAATTTAATTTTTCTTCCTTTTTATTCAGATACTATGTCTCATCAGCAGGAACATATGAGTTGTAAAAAAATGATCTTCTATAAAAGCCCCCTTCTTATTGAAAATAAATTGATCTTAACCTGAGAAGAAAAAAGAGAATATACTGGGAAGCAAAGGAATTGCAAAATATGGTTGAAATTGGCCCATAAATAAACCTACTTAATATATCTGAGAGCTGCTTTATCATAATCATTAGGTACCCCATGTGAAACATAAATAAGAAGTGAGCCACAGTTCTGGGCAGGCACAGGTACCATAACTGAATGGGGGTGGGTAAACGAGATATTCTGATCATCGTGGTATCGGCTCGCTGCTGATGGTGTGCTCCGTTGTAAAAACAGCAGGACTGAATAGGACAAGGGACAGTCTCTTAGAACAAGTATTAAAACCTAAGGTAGAAACATTACACTACAGAAAAGGTCATCCACTTCCAATAGTTCAACATCTTCAGTACCACTCTGGATTTGATCCAAGATTCTTTTTTTAAGGATGTTTGGAAAAAACTTGCAGGAAGACAGGTTTTTGGGACAGCTTTTTGTTGGGGGTGGGGGGAGGGGTAACACTTTATTAAAATGCAGTCAGACAGTATTTCTTAAACCAAGAACTCCTAGAGCAGCAGGGTTGTAGGTAGTGACTTGATTCATTGATATTTCCCATGAGCTCTAGTTAAGGCATTGAACCTACAATCAAAACTGCACTTGCTGACCCTCATGTTACGGCTTATCTAAAGGGACTTGACATACATGCAAGTGTCTTTCTCTTCGTTTGTGTGTTTAATTGAATGGTAGGTTCACAGCATTTATAGAACACAAACAGGCAATAAAACGCATATGCTGGCTGAAGTCTAGATGATGACTGTTGAAATGAAGTCCTGATTTTTCTATTTTAAAATGAAACTTAAATGATAATTTTCACTTTGTTTCATCAGTATGTTTACAAATATTTTCTTATCCTCAAAAAAGAGCTTAAAAGGCTTTTAAAATGCTAGTTTGGAATTTTAATGTGTTTTGAAAATACAACTATGTTTAATTTGCAGTCAAATGTAGCAAATTACATTTCTCAAACTGGGTAAGTGGCAAGTAATTTGTGAGGTTTGTAAACACTCTGCAAATAATTGCTTAGTCTTATCTTTGCTCAAACTTTTATATTCTTCTGTAGTGTTTCTTGTCCCTAGAATATTTGATGTGTATAGGGTAAGCTTAAATGGTCTCCTTACCTCCCTATAACAGGCATACTCTGTAAGCTCAGATATAGCCCAATGTTGCCCACAAAGCACAGAGTAAAAAGTAAAAAAGTATTCAGTGATACAACCCTTTCTGATTATGATATATCCATTCTCAATCCCAAAATAATTATACTTTTTATGTCAAAAGCTTTACAGCTTTACCACCTCAAGCAATATTTTACAGCTGTCAAGAATGATTTATGCAATAATGACTTAAACTGCAAAATGGAGTCCTCAAAGGAAGAGCTGTCAAACATTTTCACCACAAATAACTTTATTAAAATAAGAATTGATATTCTGTATAAACAACATCTCACTTCAACTATAATACAGATCATATGGCTATAGGATTCGTGAAAATGAAGTTGGGAGATAGTGAGGTATGTACTATACTGCTACTTTGATATCAGAGTATAATTTTTGAATTAAGCAGATGTTAATGCCTATCGGGCAAGACTTTAAAAAAAATCTATTTCAAAATAATAGTTCTTGTGATTTGTCTGTATTTATCTGTTGTGCTTTTTAAAAGGGATATTTACATTAACAAAGAAATTTAGTGAGTCTTTAATCCCGTGAGCACCTCCAGTGGTTTGCAGAGCTTCTTGTGTGGTGAGAACCTATAAATCTGGACCCTTAGCTTTGGCATCCATCTGTTCCCATTAACCATTTTTATCAGCAGTAATTAATTCTATTGATAACTATGTAATCACCTACTGTGGCACTACTCTAACAGCACAGAGGACAGGAACTTTGTCTGGGTTGTGTAAATATCCTTCTAAAAGGAAAAAGGAGTGAGGGGAAATTAAAACTCAGTGTAGGCTATATTAACAATCTTACTCTGACACGAATACAACAAGAGGAGGCAGGAAGGCTTTTAGCTGCAAACGTTAAAAAGTTCTGTGAAGGTAGGGCACCGGTGTGGTTGGGACAGGGCCTGCTGGGTGCATAAGTAACGCTGGCATCCCACCCCCATGCCATCTAAACAATTACACGAAGCTACCACAAGTATCCTCCCACTCTCCTCTGCACCCTCCCACGCTGCACAGTGGAAAGGGAAGCGCACCCAGTCTACGTAACATGTTTTATAAAACCACGATGCATCAAATTTGCCATCCCCTTTGATCACTGTGTCTTCTGTCTGCTGTGTTTCAGGCAGTGTAGATTCAAGCAACTGTCATTTTCTGAAAATCAACCTGCTACAAATTTTTTTCACATCCTTCTGTCCCCTTTTCTTCAAGCACTTGATCTGGCCTAAAGATTAAAGCAGTGAACGAACAGCAGCATTCAGTCTTGCATCAGCAAGATATTTAAAACTCAGAAACTTGCACTTTCTTTCATCTAGAAAAGTGAACTATAGACCAGCAGCGAACATCAGAATCCTAATTCCCAGTATGTATGCAGTGTCATTTTTCTAGTGCAAGAATTTCCTTTTAAGCTGAACTTTAAAGCCGTGACATTTTAAAACTAAGTGAGGTGGTATTTAGAATTAAAAAGAAAAAGCATCAGTTATAGAGTGATTCCCTTTCTGATATCTGCATTGCTGGACTCCTGATGACAGATTAGCTTTGTGAGTGAGGGTATGTATGATCCCACTGACATTTGCTCTACTCTGAAATATTAAAATAATTTTTAATATAATCAGTGGCTTATGTAGAGTAAATGGTAGTGTGATGTGGAATAAGTTTTTATCTGTAATTCACTGGGCATTTATTCAGGACTGTGTAATACGGTCTTCAGAAATCCCTTTCAGTGGAACCTCAAGCAATCCACACCTTCATGAGCAGTCTTTCTCCTCTGCATGTTTAGCATTATGTTAAATATTATACAGTGGGTGGCTATGAAATGCAATGTCAAGTCAAACTTGCAAGCAGTGTGTAGTTCATTGGGGTAACTTGGGTTACGCACATGGAGAAAGTTACATTTCTAACCGTGCTGGGATTGACCTCTGAAGGTATTCTCATACTCGCTCACAGCACACAGTACGAAATAAGCCACTAACCAGGCACTAAACTCTCAGATTTTTAGAAAATTCATTAAATTCATCTTGCTTTAGAAGCTGGACAAAATCCTTGTTAGATATCATCATTCTATATATTGTTATAATATGCAGAGTATATTATATGTAGCACATGTATATATATATATGTACTCTATACATTGCAAAAACAAATTTGCAAATTTGAAAAAGTGAGGTGAGGATGTAAAGATGAAAGCGAAGAACATTTTTTTCAGTAATTTAGAATAACTATAGAATATGACATGAATATGACTGACATTTATTACATCCAACATATAGTTAATTTGAATTTTATGATACAATATAAACTTCAGGTCTTTTTATCCCATGTTGTAAAGAAATTGAACATTATATGGAATGAAACAAAAAACTGCATATAAAAATGATCAAGGTGTCAGACATTTACACATTTAGTGTCAGAGTTGTCTTCCATTTTGTCGAATTTTACCTGTAATCAGTGACTTGGTACTTTAAATTATATTTACAATTTGAAATAATTTACCTGTATTTTTTAAATTTAGCAGTGCATATAGCGCACATGGTGAGTCCTGTTCCCATTTTAACAAGTAAAATTTCAATGAATTCAACTCAGATTTGTCTAGAACTGTTTTCTGTACCTTTTGAAATTCCTTAACCTTCAAATGTATGGCCTAGCAGTTTAAAGAAACAATTCACAGAAGTGAAATTACTGAGAACCCTTATACATAAGATAGTTTAGGCTGAATAATCCACAACTTTCATTTATAATATGCTTCAAAATTCAAAACTATTTACCAAAGATATGGCAATTTTTACAGACAGTTTTCCTTTGGTTTGCCTCGAACAATTATGTGTTGTATGATGCCAGAATTCAGCATTTTAGAAAAATACATATTTATGGTAATTGACAGATAAGCAGTACTTTAGCTGAGCGCCTTTCCCTCCTTCCTAATATCTTGCGAGACTGAAACACTTTTAAATGACCAATTCTCAAAACAGTGCTCCAGGCTGTGAAACTTAGCAATGACATTCTTCTTTTGCAATATTATTTTTAACACACGCCAAGTTAAAACAAACACAGGCTCGATGTGTAAAAGACACATGGTGTCAGGTCTCCTGAGAAATCTATGTTCAAGGCACAGCTACAACAACAAATCTTGACCAAAATCTGCTCCAGTCCACCGAACCAGAACTAAGAATAAAGGACTCTACTGAGAATGTGCTAAGAAGAATATGTTTAATTATTGGTAGTGTGGGTGGAATGGTTGGCCCGAGTCCTATCGGAATTATACCAGCCTAAGCTAAAAATAATATTACTTAAGTCTTTCCAAGATAACAGAATTATTGAGAACAGGGTTTAACTCTGTGACTTTAAAATACGAGAGCATCCTTTGCATGTGATTCTAAAATTGATGCAAACAACATACTGGCACTTCTCCAGAACTAATTTCAGCTCAGCATTTGAATATGAATTTCCTTTTCCTTCTCCCAAGAGTGTACATAGCAAGGGACAGGATAAGGTACACCACACTTATCCATTACTTGCATTTGTTTGAAAGATGGATGTTTCTGTAAATAATACTGGGTAATTCAGAAAAAAACCCACTACCCAAACCCCTCATATAACTATTATGTATCATAATTAATTTTCATGCTTATGCTTTTTTTTAATCTGCAAATACAGTCATTTATTCATCTTATGCTCTTAACAGGAAAAAAGCATCAGCATAGCAGATTTACCCATTCTTCCTTACATCAGCGATAGTGTTAACAGATATATATTGAGTTTTCAGTGAATAACAGGGTAACTCTTCATAGTTTAGCCATCCCAAAATTTTTACTCTGACAACATAATTCTAGGACAACTTCTGCGGTTCAGTTGCAGGTAATCCAACTTCATGATATCTCATCTCTGAAAAAGTCTCGTCCCTTTCTTTATAAGCTAATATTTTATTCACGATAGGCCAATTTTTGCTACTTTAAGCCTTACTATCCTTTTTCTGGTAAAATGCTGCATTTAAATCACGATCCAGTTCCAATTGTGTGAGGCCGGCCGAGTTAAGCCCCCTGGAACTGATACACCATTCCTACACCCTGCAAGATGAAACAGGTCATAAAAATTACACTCACAGGACGTCCCCTCTACACCTTTGTTACCTGCTCATTGTCATAGGGCGGTTTACTTTATGAGATTTAGATCTGCTTAAAACCAGCCAAGAGGAGAACTGTTGTTCAACAGTTGCAAGCACAGCGCCAGCTTCATTCAGCTGTCAGAGTCAGCGCACAGTGATACACTCCACACACCCACTACTCTCAGGGCAGATTCCCGTACTGGCACACAGAAGTGTTCTTCACTGGACTTCAGAGAAATTACAACACTACTCCAGCAAAGGGTCTGGCCACACTTTTACCGATCAACTGATAACCAAACACAAAAAGTCTTGAAAATAAAAACAGACTTTACCATCTTTGTGATAATAGGTGACTTCTACTTTCCTCTCCTCTGACCCCAGCAGTGCTTGAGCAATTTGGGCAATATGATGTCTTTTGGTCTCTGGCCCATGAAGAAAATCACAGGTGCAAGGTTTCTGCATGACATCTGGCCTGGAGAACCCGGTCATCTCACAGAACCCATCATTGCAGTAGATGATAGCACAATTCTGCACTCTAGCATTAGCAATGATGAATTTTTTATCTGCAATAAAAGAAAGTAATGCATTTTTTAGTACTCTTTCAACATTTTGTAAAGTATCGATGGCATGGATGGATGCTAAACAACCCTTCTTTTCACTGGGATGCCTGAAATGCAGAGATTTTCAGTCATTTAATGTAGATAAATTGATATGCAGCTTTTAAAGAAACTTCAATAAATGTAGAATAAAGATGAAGATACTTGTGTTTTAAGGAAATAAAACCAGATTATGACTCCTTTTGTCTTCAAAATTTTGTGGTTTTTAGCTTCTCTGAAACCCAGGTGATGAGTGCCATCCTGTCAGACATAACTCCAGGTAAGTCCTTGAAAAGTTAGTGCTTTTTTTATGGGGGGGGGGGGGGGGGGAGGTGGGGCCTCGGGAAGGGAGCTCTACTCAAGTCAAGGGCTTCCTGGAATAAGGTCCTACTAGCTCAGTCTGCTCAGTAAGGATTTTCATTGAGAAGAATGACAGCAAGTTTATAGCCAGTATTTTAACAAAACTGTCTAGAAAAGAGCATGATGTTTTTTCCTCTGTGATTGTTTTAGAAGTTACATTCATAAAAGAAAATATTCCTTAACTAAAAGTAAAATAAAATAAAGGAGTACGAAGGGACTTGAAACCCAAAGATTGTGATGTTGGAAACATTTTGCACAGTCCGCTGAAGTTCTGTGCCTCAGTCCATCATCCTTTCCCAAACCCTCACCTGACAGGAAGGTTCAAAAGTTTCCAACTGTTATTTCATTTGTTTCTGTTTACCACTAAAGTACACTATTCCCATTGTAATTATAAATGTGCAGCTTTGATACATTTACCGTTAATAACGTGCATTTCTGCTTACTTAATCACACTAGAAGGTCCCTTGCTTTATAAAAGCCTTTTTACATGGCACCAAGTTAGCAGTACAAGTCTTGAAAATTTTGAAGGTACTCTGTCTTTGAATACAGTGAAATATTTGGAGAGGAAAAAATAATATTCATTCTTGCTTTTTCTACTGTCTTTCAATCACCCTGAATTTTCACTGTCACTTGCCTAGTTAGTATGTAGTGCTTTACTCTCTCCAAAATATATACACTTACTGCACAAAAACTTTACCCAAGTACCAACACTGACTTAGAATTTAGATAAATTAGGACTACAAACACCGTCTTCATTTTTTCTCTCAAATAATATAAATATTAAATTGGTAACATGGGTTCAAGTATAATGAAGTGTACAAACTGGAGTTAGCTGTAAGGGTTTGCACCAGCCTGATTCTAAAAATATGCTAAATATTTAAATAAATGTACATGTATAAAAACTACTGTTTCTAAATTAAATTCATTTTAAGCATCAAGTGTTCCTTCTTACTGCTAACAGTAAACCAGAGTTCCAGGCAGGAAAAACACTTCACGTTCAGCCTCCTCGACAGGTAGTAAACTGCTGCGTTGGAAAAGATCTCACAGACTCTCCCTGAGGATGCATTTGCACTAGTTTGATAGATATTTTAGGCTTGCATAAACAAAGCAGAAATATTTGACAGCTGTATTAAAATGCAGCCATGACAACAAGGTAAGAGAGTATTTTCCCTTTAATAACTTCTCTATATATTATCTGTTTCCTAAATCAAAGTCTGCCTGTTCTGCTTTATTTCAAAAAGACAATGATAATTAATAACAACAACAACAGTAACAAATCTAGCTGGTATTTTCAGACATTGCATAGGCAGCAAGACTACACTCTGCTTTCAAGAGCCATCTCACCAGTTCAGAAGAAGGTAGGAGATATAACTTCTATAGCTATGCAATATGGATACAGTCAAAGATAAAAACTATTCCTTGCAGCGGGGGAGGGGGGAAGCCAAATAATTCAAGTCGGTAATCCGTATTCCAGATCAAAAACAATGTTACTCCTGCCAGGGATCCCCTTCTTACCTCTGGGATTTTCTTTCCAAGCTCCAAACTTAAAATAGTCTGGAGCTGCTGTCCATTTAGTCACAAGCAGAATCAAACTATTGTAGCAAAATAGATAGAAAGAGAGAACTTACTTTGCCCTTCAAATTTTCGTATGATTGTACCCAAAAATGTATTTTGTGGTGCCACATGACCTCTGCGAACAGGCATGTTTGTACAGGTCTTCGGTTTTCTGTGCCCAGTGACTTCTCCAAGGATCTCCTACACGGCTCCAGCCCAAAGCACCGAGCCAGCTACCCTTTGTGACAAATCATCGTCCTCTGGAGCTCGGAAATCTCTTCCCATTAGCACCACGTCTAGATACACGCTTTTCCTATCGGAGTCAGATCCATTCCCCAGTTTCTTTCTTTTTCTTTCTTTCTTTCCTTGCTTTCTTTTCTATTTTTTTTCCCGGAGGAGCTCGGACGCTATTGTCTGGGGCGGGTAGGGGTGGGGTGAGCAGGAGGACGTGGGGGGGAAGAAGACTACAAGGGTAATCGATCTCTAGCACCAAACATCGCCAGTTTTCCAAAGCAAATGGCTGTGACCCGGCAGTTTCCGACGCTGTAGTGATGGTTAGAGGGCTGGAAGACTAATGTTGCTCCGCTGCCAGAGGGAGTGACGTTCCCCCCCTCCGGGCTTCGCCACGGCGCGCAGCAGCTCGGATTACTCAAGCGTGGCTTAGCAAGAGCCAGCCAATAAATCTCTTCAAAACTCGGCGACAAACAGCGGCATCAGCAATGAGCTACACCCCGGCAGCACCGCGACGTGCCACATCCCCCACTGCTGCGGCTGCAGGGGGGCAGCGGGGACCGAGGGCGCTGGCGGCGG
>VWZZ01006915.1:843191-910517 GCA_013399095.1 Psophia crepitans | reverse complement strand
CCACCCCACAGGTATAACTCGGGAAGCTCCCGGGGGAAGCGAGTATTGTTTTCAGGCTCTAATTAAGGCCTCCTGCACTAGCCAGCCGGCAGCGCGGTGTGCGTTCCGCACGGGAGCAGCGAGCATGGGGGGACCTCGGCGAGGTGACACGGGGCGGGAGCCGGGGGTGACCGTGCGGTGCTGGAGAGGCATCTCCAGGGTAGCGCAGAGCTGCGGCGGCTTCCTCATATTCCTCATGAACTCGCAGGGAAAAAAAATTAAAAAAAAAAGCAAAAAGAGAGAGGCACCTGCTCGCCGTTCTCCGTGACCGCCAGCGCAGGATATTGAGCCGGCAAACCACCGCCTCCCGCCTGCTCTTCCGCACCACGGGCAGGTGCTTCCCTATTCCCGCGGGCTTTGCCCGGGTGCGGCCTTTGCCTGACTGCCACCGTGTGCCACCCTCTGTGTCTATCAGAGGGGCACCGTCTGTTGAGTGTGTGGGTGCTTTTCTGGACTAATTTCATTTAATCTCAGTGGAATCATTCTGGATTTACACAACTGTGAATGGTGTCTGGAAACATCACTGATACAGACATAAATCGTGTTTACAAGGCTGCATAGTAACTGACTGTATACTAATTACGAAGCCTCAGCTACATTAAGCGATATGTAATCAGGTACATAATCAACCTTAGGAAGGGAATGTGGCTTATTTACAGAAGCAAATGTAATCTGTGTGCTCAGAGGTAGGAATCAAAAGCATAACAGCCATATATTCCTTGTGATCATAAAATTTGGAGAAGTACAATATTTTTGTGACTCTCATCAACACCAGAGAATAACACTCTTACGGTATTTTTACTCACTTTTCATGTCGTTTGGACAGTGAATGAGGCTGCAAGTTGAATTTTTCTCTTTCTGCTTCTTGTTTTGACCAAGAACACCCATATATTGCCCTGAAAATGTATTCAAGTTCCCAAAGACGGCAGTAAAACCTGTGTACATAAATTGAGAGGAGCATATTTATTTTAACACTTTATGTGATACCTAAGATCTAGTCAAGCCATAATGGACACCAGTGACTTTATTCTTATTTCTACATTAAAAAAATACCACTTTGATGTTTCTATAAAAGCTATAGAGAAGAATCACAATAAAATTGTGATCTGTGCTGAGCAACCTGTATTTGTTTCCAGTATTGAACAGTTAGTAGCAAATAAGATCAACTACAGGCCAGCAGAGCCCACAGTATTTGTGCTTCAGGCTGACCAAAAAAAAAAAAAAAGAAAAAGAAAAAATTAAAATCTTACTGAAGCACCACCTTTTCATGTTAAGTTTGAGAGGCTCGTTATGTTTGCCTGGAAACTGAAATAGCAAGGGCCAGAACTCCATGACTCTGGAAGCCCTTTTCTGTTCTGTCTCCTGATGGTAGCTAGAAGTTTGATGTTGGTTATGTGAATATGCATTAAGCAGAGTCCAGTTATTTTTTTCCCCCACGTTAGATAGTTTAGAACTTGATCAAGACAACCCCAGTCAAGATAACTGCTGCTGAAAGACAAGATCTGAGATGTGTTTTTAGCAGGGGATGAATTCAGAAGAATGATGGGATGTAATAACTACATGAGCAATAGGTGGCATCAGAAAATCTTTCATCTCGGTGATTTACACCCCTGCAGTCTTGCAGATGATCTGTTGCTCCTGGAGTGTTTAATACTCCTGGTGCATAATGCTTTACAATTTTCTGTAGCAAGCTAATAGTGAGAGAAGTGCAAGAGAAAAATATATTAAAACTGGACAATTTGCCACTAACACAGAGAAAATAATGTGAAAGAATTTGCATTTGATTGGGAAAATATGCATGCAAGTGGGAAAGTTTGAATTTATCATAGATCTGCCTCTCTAGTGTGATGAAAGAAATGGAGAATGCCATGGAGATATATGTTCTATCTAGAAAGTTGTACAGTTGCCAGCTCTGCAAGAGACCAAAATACCGAGGGAGGGTGTCTCCGGAGTGAAAACCCACCCAGCAGGACTGATCCCTTGTCCCCTGGCCCCTCGTGGCATTGCCCCTCATGGCACCACCCTCGCCACAGCCCAGCAGCAGCTCCCCAGTGAACCCTGCTACTCCACAGCTAAATTATACGTGGCATTTCCTGGCCTCAAGGATAGCAGCTGATTTTGAAATCATGATTTCAAGGTTTTTGCCGACATTTTAACTACTTCCTTTTCAAGATCTTTAAGAGGATTTAGAGGAATGTGTGCCTGGAGATGTGTTATTGATCTATTTCAACATCTTGGCATTTAGCTATTAAACCTGTTATCATTAGGAAATGATAATGGCTCTAATCTTGTTTGCCATCATATTTTTGGTGAAAAAAACTGTAAAAGAGACAGTTTCAGTCCAGCATTCTTATCATACTTGACTATGACTTTTACTCTTTAATGCTGCAGGAGACTCTCCCTAAGAGAAATGTTTTCCCTCCTCCAGCTTAAATAATCTTTAACTATATGTTGTTACTTTTCAAAGTCCTATGATTTCCATTTCATTATTGTAACTATTCAGTTATTCTACAGCTTGCCCTGTTGTAGACAGAAGTTTGTTACTGCATTCCCATCTGAATGAACATTTTTTGTATTGAAGCAATATAGTGTAAAGTCTTGATAGTCCGTCCTCCCTCCCTCCCTCCCTCCCTCTCTCTCTCTCTGTATTACTTTTACCATGTGTATCACGTGTGCCCTGTCACTTATTCATCCATCTATAGTATATATGCTTCCAATTTTAAGTAAGGCTGGGAGTGACTTCAGACCTATCAAATGAAATATTGAAACTTTATTTTGAACCTGATTTTATGCTAAGATGGCCTTTGTGATTCCTTGACAGATTTATGTCTTTTATCACCTTTTGGTTTTTATCAGTCTTGCTTCCTTTCTTTTTTCTGTTCAATATCTTTCCAAAATGTCAAGTTGTAGCTCTAGATTTTGTTTTAATTCATCACCATAATAATGATCATCAGTTAGTTTGTGACTGGCTGGGCTTTAAGCACAGACAAGGTATGCGGTTCCCTGGGACTGCAGACTGCCAGATTACCTCTGTTGGAGAAGATAGAAATCAGCTGTTGGGTCATCATGAGCAGCCAAACAGCAAATCTCCACTGATGCTACTGGGGGAGAGGTGTAGGGTGTGTGTGGTGGCAGTTACCAGAGCTGGCTCCTTCCAGCAGTAACTTGTCTTTGCTTGCACTGTGCTGATGTTCCAGGACCAGTAAGTCTTTTCTAATTATACAGCCATGCAGTCGCCTACATAGCAAACCGGGAATGTTTCATTATTGTTGTTACAAAATCCATCTTGAATTAGGTCTGATTATGGTTATTTTGTGTTTCAGTTTTGTTCTCTAAAGACAAAAAAAGGCTCCTATTTCTGGCAAGACCACTGATGTCAATGAGATTGCATGAATGTGATTATTGTATTTGGCCTTAAGGTTTACTTCTTCTTTGTATCTGCATATGGTCGCCTCAGTTTTCTGGATTTCAGAGATCTCAATGGGAGAAAGGAAATCAAGATTTTATTATCACTGAAGGACAAAGTAGGTGTCTACCCCAAATTATTCTCTAAAAAGTGGTTATGAATTTCTAGTTAATTTTACAGCTTATTTAATCCCTCCATAACACACAAAAAAGTTATGTTTATTTTTTATTTCACTCAATGTATATTTTACATGTAATCGTCTCTGAGGGACTGTAATTTGATCACAAGAATATGAATTGTAAATGCAAAATTTATAATAGCAGAACTTCTGTGAGCTAAATTTCCTAGGCTGATAAAGGTAACACCACATGGCAAAACAGTGAGACAGCAGGCAAGTCAAGTTTTTCAGGAAGGATTCATAAAAAGTTAAGTTTGTTATTCTGCAGTATACATTGCTGTTATTACGTGCTATGTTAGAATGTCTAGGGATTCAAAACCTCATGACTTAGGATCATTTTGGAAGTAGTATGTACAGGTCATGAAAACAGAATTACAAAAAGCATCAATAAATCCATCTAGTCGATGCCCTGCCAGTGGATTGTTCCCTTCAGTATATTTGCGTTTGTATTATTCATTTAGGATTTAAATTATTCAAGCAATGAGGCTTCCACTTCTTCCTCTGAGAGACTCTTTCAGTATCTCTCTGTCTCACCACAGGGTTTCATTCCCTCATATTAAGCCACAGTTTTGGTGTGGGCTCTTGCTTTGGGGGGTTGCATTATTTAGCTGCCGATGCTGTTGCTGGGTTCTTGGCCAGCACTGGGGTGCCTCGCACTACTCCGTGCTGACCCCCTCTGGCCAATTAGGAGTGACAGAAATGACCCCAGCATTGCTCCGAGATTTCCCGGCTAGATTGCAGCGCTATGTTCGTCCTTCTGGTAGCCATCATTCCAGAAAGAACGTTGACTATAATTAGGCAAGACATGAAACATACTTCTAATAATTTATTCTTTTCCTTATGCTATATATATATATAGGAATTTCAATGGTATGCAAAAGCAGTACCCTGTTCCATGTATTTGTGAGGAATTTCATACCATGTGAAATATAATTGAAGATAAATACGTGTGTTCTTTGTAATCCATTTTCCTTCATAGCAGAAATTCAGGGATGATATTTTGGAATAATAATTCACGTAAGAACTGTTATGACTAGATCATGTGTCTGAAGTTTGGTCTCTTCAGAAGTGTATGCTTAACAAATATGGAGTGAGCTGGAAAAAGGAGCAAGTTCTGATCGGTGTGCATTCATTGTTAGAGCATGAAAAAAGTAAATTATTACCTGTAAGTTATTAATTTAACAAGATCCATATATTTCTAGAGCTAATTCTCTTTGTACCCAAGTTCCCACTGCTTTCTCCACAGTATATTCAAACACTGTGATAGGACTGGCATCTGTCAGGTGAAGTTCAATCCTTTTCTTACCTTCTCCCTTGGCTAAACTGTATAATTAGGGTTTCTTCTTCTACATCTTCATGTTCTGCGTGTATTTTTATAAACAATGATGAAAAAGTGCACCTTGTATTTGGAGCGGGTTTATGGTGATTCCTGTCTCTCATCCTAATGCCAAGGAAAGGTAGAGCAGTGGTGTAGAGATTCCTGAGTTTGTAAGGTTTCTGATTTTGATGAAGTTCCTCCTAGTTCAACTGCAGCAGGATTCCAGGGCTTGTGTCCTCAGAGAAAACCATGAGGTGAGGTAGCCTGAACTAGCCTGAACTAGGATCTTCAGGGTGTGTAGCTCCAGCACCTTCTGTGGAGGCACAAGTTCCTTTCACAGAGGATTTCAAACTGTTCTCATTTCCAAGCAATAATAAATAAAAATGTGCCATATCAAAATCTTTCACAAAATGGAATCACTGTCCCAACCAGCTCTGTAGACGCAGTACCTTTCTACTGGTGGGGTTAACTTCAGAGAGGTCACAAGCTGGAGAAGATTATTTCTATTCCTCCGTCTTTTTCCTTGGATCAGGCCATGGCAGCTGAATTCCTGCTCTGATAGCATCTCCATATGCTGCTAGCTTAGCAAGCAGTAGGTAGCCAGAGCTCCTCTTTTCCTTTCCTCTGCCCGGCAGCGACTGGCAGTGAGGCATTGCTGAACAGTTGTAGGGGGAAAAGGACAGCAGCCGCTCTGAAGCAGCTTGGTTCATGTTAGACATTTTTCTTGGGACCAAGAGGCAGCGAGACCTTTTATCTCCTACAGACAATAACAGATTGGATGTGTTTTCAATCAGTAATAATATATAAATTTCTTCCCACCATAGGTTCACTTTAAGACCAATAAAATGCAGTTTTGAAGCATATAAAGTACAAATAATGTTAACAGATTTTTTTATTTTAATAGATAAATATGAGTTTTGTTTTGCTTCCTTTCCTTGGGCTGTTCTGTTATAATTTTGGATCCATTTCTTTCCCTTCTACCTAGAACTCTTTGTGCCAATGTATCCTATCGTTTTCAGCTTTCTGTCTTCCCTCCCTGACTCTTATCTACTGGGAGACAGAGGGAGAGAGAGAACAGGTAAACGGAAGTATAAACGGACCAGAAATTAACTGTCTGATATGAAGAAGGGAGGCAGAGAGACAGTTTCATAATCCAGGGTCAAAGGGTACAAGAGAAGAGACTGAAACTGGCCAGAAATTATAACTTGCAGTAAACATTATTAAAGCCAAAATCAAATTCAAACAGTTTAGGGGGAAAAAAAGATTTATTTCCACCAACTCTAACTACACTTTCAGATGTTTAGTCCAGCTTAAGTGTTTCCTGAGAATGATGTTTCTGCTATTCCTAAGAATGATTGTTATATAGAATCGTAGAATCATTAAGGTTGGAAGAGATATATCCACAGAGACCTTGTAGACCTCAATCAGAGAGCAGTAACCTTGATAAATTTGGATATGGTGTCCCAGAATGCAGCATAGCAAATAAATTCCTGTTTCATTTGGATGAACAAAAAACCCACCAAAATCGTATGAGCCCTTGGTGCCAATGGCTCCATGCTGACTTGATGAAGGTGATACTTTTTTTCTTAAATATCTTAGTAGTAGTACATTCTGTTTCTATGTTAATCAGAAAACCCTGGCAGCAGAGTATGCTTTTTCATTTTTAGTGTTCTATACCTTCTTTGCTTGTTCTGCATTCTGTTAACATACTTTACACAGTCACTTCATCTAAATAAGGTAACTGCAGTTTCTACACTGCGCTCACTTAGTCATTAACAATTTTATTATTAGCATATTCTAACACTCAGTTCTGTAGGCGAAGCTTTCTCCACCTGGCATGTATATTTTCTCCCTACAACTCTATTTTTCCACATTTAATTTTTCAGTATTATTCTTACAGTAATAATATTTTTCGGTAACTCTGTAGAGTCCAGAATCATACAGAATAATTATTCCTGACACTATACTTATCAGTGCTGTTGTTCACATTGCTGTCAACAATAATCTGCATATATTGAGGTCACATATTTCTTTTTCAATATTCCCACTTCCCTTTCATAATATCATAGCGTGAGATCATGCCCAATTATATTACAAAAATTGGTGTTTGTCTAATTCATTTGAAGAGATACCCATATCCTGAAACAGCGTTTTCCACCACAAAGGTAGTGTATGAGCTGATCTGCTGTCTCTGCAGATAAAATACATGCAATATAGGCCATGTTTTCAAACCCAGGTGCCTGTCTGAAGCTAGCATCTCCAGAATTATATTGATGCAGCTGCAAACGAATGGTTAGATTTTTCATCAGTGCTAAGGACTGTATTCAATAACCCTGCTGAAGCCAATCTGAACTGCAGGTACTTGGCAAGTGAGAGTTTTACTCATAATCTGCGATGACAGAGAGGAATGCTCAAATGACATATGTTGTTCTGTGAAAGGGTCTTTTGCTGCCTAAGATAGGAAATCCAGGAGAGATTATTCAAATAAATTCTCTCTCTGCCATTATGTCTATTTCACTGCAATACAAGTAAGATATACATTGTCGGTCTCCCCTTTCTAGGTTTTCCAGCACTTGTTTATCATCCAGTGCAAGTTTGGCGGGATGAATAATAATTTCGGATGAAAGTCAACTTTTTTGCCTGTAAAGAGGAATAAAAGCATTGCTATATGCAAAAGCATATTCTGAAACAGCAGGATTTCCTCATCATAAGCATTCCTTATTTTGCACCCTTTCTATTTATCACTCTTTGTTATTTAAGACAGGTACATATTAGATCACATTAGAGATATTCATCCTCCTGATGATTCGGAACATTTTTACTATTTATATACTACTTATTTTCATAATATGATACGCAAATTATTCTGGTATGCTTTTTGAAAAAGGTCTGTACATTCTGCAGCACCCACAGTGGGCACTCAGAAACTGTGCTCTAGTGTGGTAATCAGGCTATTCACAGGTGCTTTTAAAAGCCTAGTTTAAAAAAAATAAAAAAAAAAAATCAATGCAAACATAAGTAATTTTTATGGAATTTGAGCTAGATAAATATTGTTTTACCCATTTCCCTCATATATTGGGTCAATAGCTGGAAAGAAAGCATATGTGGGATTTAAAACCCCACCATGTTCTTGTGTCAATTTAGGACAATAATGTGCAACTCTCGGTGCCTAACCCAACCAGAACTTCCACATCCTGGAAGATCCAGGGACAGATTCACATCCAAAATGCTACTGCTGAAAACAGGCCTTGTTTCCATCTTCAGTTCCAATTTATCATGAAAAGAGATCAAAACCTTGAAGTTATATTGAATATTGATAAGAAATATTTCCCAATGACATTTTCAATTATTCTCAGTAAAACATGATTTATTTATTTATTTCTGGGGGAATACTGGTGCTTTGGGAAGCATATATGTCCATATATACACCCTTTGAGGCTGGGGGGTGCCAAATACATCTTCAGTTTAGAACAAAAATTTAATCCCATTTAGTGCTGCAACAGTCCTTTCTCTGCGAATCCCATGGAGACCTGATGATTGCCCAGAGAAGCTGTGCAGCTCCCTTCCTTGGAATTTCTCAAGACTGAACTGGATCAAACCCTAAACCACGTGGTCTCGCACCTCATCACTGACACTGCATTGGGCAGGAAGTTGCACTAGATACCTCCTGAGGTCGCCCATAACTGTATTATCATATGATCCTATGATGGTATGTTTGATATTTTCAGATATACTGAGACTTGATTTCTGATTATCTGAATGTGCAGATGAGGTATAAACTCTGCTACTTGTGCTTTCTGCCTGTAAGATCGTATGGGGGGGGGGAGGGGGCTTGTGTGGCTCCCTGAAGTGCGTGGATCCATTTCTACCATTAACAGAAGTTATCAATGGTATGAATATAATTTCTGAGGCTTGAGGTGTTCGGTAAGTGATACATTATTGATTGACACTTCACAAGGCTCCCATACACATGTATGCTAGCAGGATACTTGTCTGTGATATCTGAAACCTATTCAGACTAAACATTAAATATAAAAACACAGCCTTTCCTTGTACCCTTTGTACTTCTTTATTAACTATCCAGACAGCAGCCTCATTTCTCCTGGCTCTCAGAGCTCCTTTGTGTCAGCACTGCTTTTTGCTAATGAGAGTTAGATGTTTTACGGTTATTCAATGATCTGCCATAAAATACCTCTAGTTCTATAATTTTTCCTTACATTCAGGGATAAGACTTATTTCTCCCATAGCTCCCTTGTAGTAGCCTAGCACAGGAACTTTGCTGGTCCTTCTCACAGCTGGACATGTGTGGCATCATATCTTGGTTACCAGATTTCCCTCTTTTTATTGTGCCTCTCTATCCTCAGCACAGACATGTTTTTCTTTCCAGTAATCATGTGAGCAGGGTAATTTGAATAACTGCTGTAGAGATAAAGACACAAAGAGTTTGATTTAATTTTGTTTTAATTTTATTATACGACATGTAACTTGATAGGGAGTAGTAGAATCACAGTGCAGATGGTAAGTGGTAGGCAGATCTTATTACCTGGAACGATTGAGCACTGTCTGCCTTCTATAGTTTTAATTGGCCTTCCCCCACCTTAGAGAAAAAAAAAAATCACAATGTTGCTCTTAATGAATTCTGACAAAGGACAGTAAACTAACTTAGTTCTAGTTCAGTTTCTATGGCAAGCAGTGAGGGTGGGTGCACCAGCCAACGCTCAAAGGACATGGGCTGGTGGGCAAGTGATAGCCTACGTGTGCACCTTATAATAGTTTGTATTGGAATAGTCATGTTTAAAAGACTAAATAGTCATAAGGGAACAATTTATTCATATCAGTTCTCATGAACTAACTTAAGATCCAGGTTCTGTCACTCAACACCTTCTGGGATGAATGTCTCATTTGTGTCACTTGCTTTACCCTGATTAACCTCAGGACTGTGTTATGGTCTCTCCTGTTGGTCTAGTGAACATTCTACTGCCAGAAAGAACCGCTGAAAGTGAAAAAGGGGAGAAAAAGAAGACAGGAAATATCAATATTCTGTTTTGTATTAATATTGACAGGTTTACAGCTGCTGCTACTTGAATGCACATGCTTTCTTGGGTGAATTTCAGACAAGCCAATTAATACCAGTCAGTAGAGCATACCTGCTTAGCCAAAAAAACTGCATGCATTTTTTTACCCCAAAAGGAAGTGAACAGCTGTGGATCTTGGGAAGCCTTATCATTTTATGAATATAAGCATGTATACCTCATTGAAACCCTTCCGAAATAGTTCACGCTTGAGACAGATCATGGGGTATGATAATCCGATAGTGGAGCCCTGGCTATAGGACCATCTGCTCTTTCTATGTGAAAACACCTCAGGAAGGATGGTAGCATTATGGTAGTATATGGCAATCACCGCCAAACAGCACATCGAGTTCAAGCCAAAACATTTTATTTGAGAACATGAAATGAAAAGAAGTAGTTAGATTAGGGAAGAAATTAATAATTATTTTTGCCTAAAAGTACATTGACTTAAAAAACTACATAGCATTATATATAATCAGGTTTGTCAACAATTATATTTTATTTTTTATTTATTTTTAAATCATTTAAATCTCTGGTTAAATAACAAATTGGCAATCACTACGGTGTTTAGTGATTAGAGTCTGCTATCTTTAACACCTACTAGCCAAACTATTTATTTTACCTTCCTTTTTACTCTCTATGCTATATAACATCTCTCTACAGTTTCTATGTTTCTTATGTAAAAAACACGTGAAGGGATAGCTGAGGTTCAGATATGTAGTTTTAGGATATTCTGCAGTAGGAAATTTTTGAAAGATATCAAAAGATTCAGTTTTTAATGATCAATTTTTTTTCCTTTGTTTCTGTTAGCTAAATTATTGTGAGACTGATTCAGTAAAACAGAAGAAAATTATAGGACTGGAGTTTCATAAAAGAAGAGGAAAGACACGTACTTTTTTCCACGGGATCTTAACCTATTATAAATCTCTTTAGAACTCTTAAGTTCCCAAGGATAAATATCCCTCTCCTCCCCCTCTTCCCATGGGTTTGATATGTCAGTCAGATTCTAACAAGCAGCATTCCACTTTTTGTCTTGTGCTTGTGTTCATGTAGCCTTTTGCAGACTGTGTTTATTTTTAGATGGGAGGTATTTACATGATTTTCTTGATATTGTTTTTTTCTCATTCTTTTTCTTAAACACTATCCTGCTTTTTTTCCGTATATATTAGTGTAAATCAGACTTCTCTACTAAGAAAATCCTCAGCAAACGTGTTTTAGACAGAATAACACCTAAAAACATAAGGAGCACACAACAATAGACTTCCCTGCAATCTACTGCTATTAAACCATTTCAATACAGGAAATCAGGAGCTTTCAAGCTCACATTACTCTCACACTTCAAGTCATTTTTAAGGGACCTGATGATACCCTTTCTCTCTAGAGAGCTCTGTGAATTAAGAATAATTCCACTGAAGTCAATGCTGCCATACAGTACAGAATTAGGGTCATAAAGAGGAACAATTGTTACCTGATCCTCTGGTGAAATGGAAAGGTGCCATGGGATTAGACATTAACTGGGTTATACATACCCCAGTTAATAAAAAGATACCAAAAATGTTTTCTTTTGGCCTACAGCAGTAATTAGGCATTTGGGTTTACACTAAGTAAGATTTCTGATATCTAGCCCAGTTTCTAAAAAGTTTGCCTTCTAATCGTAAAGCACCAGCCAGTTTTACCAAGGATCTTGGTGGCAATGTTTAGACACCTATTCGTTACGTGCTGAACAAATGTAATAAAATCGTTCTCTGTTCTGAGGGAGTTCTATTTCTACCTTTAAAATGAGGTGGAGGAAAAAATGAAAGAATCCACCTGAGATGGCAGCAAGAGGCTGACAAAAATGCCTAAAAAGACCTGAAAGTTCTGTTTTAATTCATTTTTTTCTTATAGGTTAGCTACATATTCAACTTGCTGCGATTGTGATATTTTATCTTGCGGTTACTTGAAACAAATGAGCAGGTTATTAAAAGCAACCACAGTCCTCCACCTTCACAGCCCAAATGTTGAACATTACCATTAGATGTGCATGTCTGCCTCAAGGGCGGTGTTTTCTGTGTAAATTCTGCCTACTTTTGGGTGTATAATCACATGGTTATTCAACCTCCTCGCGATAACAATATCCCTATTATACTTGTATTCGCTTCCAAGATAACTATATTATAAAAGCAAAAAACTTACAAGTTATACAGTAATCAATCCTTGAATGACAAAGTACCTATAATTATGATCACAGGAACAAGTAATCTACAAGAATGTAATTACTCTGGGCTGCGTTCATCAGAAATCATCCGTGAAGGCCCGTGGCAGCTACTGAAGGTCATGGATCATGGCTCAGCCAGGCTAGTCACTTGAGCTTGGCCAGCTTTGTGTGGTTTCCCCTCTCCTTTTGCACGCAGTTGTATGCTAAGCCTGTACACCTGGCCGCAGTAAAGATTTCTATCCCCCACCTCAACCATTGCCGAAGTCAACAGGCCCTAATGTGTCCTACTGATAAAATAATTAATTTATCTCAAGGACAGCTTATGAACTCCAGTGTACATTATATACACATCTGCATGCATTATATCTACTGCGTGTACTATGCACTGTAATAATGTGCGTATGTATATAAATACATAATACTTGTGCATAGTATATGCTGTTACAGTCTTCTCCTTAACATATACCTGTTTCTTCTAAAATGATAGTTCTAGCTTGAGAAGTGATACAAACTGTTGATTCCTTTTTATTTGCAGGACAGAAAGATTGGAAGCAACATAAATATTTTCCTGCCTTGTTTTACTGTTCTAGCTCATAACTGATTTATAGGGGGCTCCACTGGCCACAGAGGCCTATCGGCTGCATCAGTTCATTCTTTTTCTGATTTTTTTTCAATTTTTCATATTAAAATAAACCGCTCATTTTTATTTAAGTGCTAGTCCCAGATATTTCATCTAGATTGCACTACAAGTTCCCACCGAGTCCTACAACCTCGCATACTCAGATTTAACTTCAAATATCCTGGACATAAATCATAACTTGAAGTGCAATATGTGCATGAATATTTGCAGGTCTGGAACCTAAATACAATCTCTTACAATAGTAAAACAGAATCTCTAATATCTTAAGATAATGTGAAGGCTACATCATTTAATTTAGTTAGTTAAGAATGTCAGGAGACAGAATATGAACTTTTGTCAGAGAAATTGAATTGCACTCCAGTGTATTTTGCGACGGTAATTGCACTTTGTATGTATTTTATGGTGGGTCTCCATTTAACAAGTTACTAACTGTATCAGGTTTCTGGATTCTGATCCTGAGAAGTGGCAGGGAACTGGAAATTTTTAAAAATGGTGATAGGAACAACATAAGTCAGGTGTGATGGTTGCATTCTGAGACTTGTATACTCATTCTTCCATTTCTTTGGACGAAAATTCACCTTCCTAGAAAGACAGGAAGTTTCCTTCACTTTCTGGTTTTGGTACCAACTCATGCCTGACTAATTTACTGTCACACTGTTAACCAATGCAGGTACACATGTGTACCTGTACCTGTTAACCATGTAAATTGAGCTTTGTTTCTCTGAAAAAGAACTCAAGGACAAAGAGGGAGAACAAGAAAGTGAGAAAGAAAAAGAAAATGAAGTGTGATAGCAAGGGCACCAGCTTTGCTGGAAAGCTGCTGCTCAAGCACGCTGAATGGAGGCAGCAGCTTTACGTGAGCCCTTCTTTTTTAGTCTACTTTTGTTAGGTTTTTGTCTTGGAATGGTAACTCAAGTTCAACAATGTCATGGAAGATCCTTATCTTCTCAAGATACAGGGGGGATGACCCTCTCCATGGGTACCAGTTAGACCCACAGTGCTGGTGCCAACAGCATTCCTGTAGGCAAGTAACATGGTCAGACAGTAGAGCTTGCTTCAAGTGCAGATTTGGAGTCACGCCTGCAGAGCAGTGCAGATTTAATTTAAAAGACTTAGCACCAGGATTTCCTTGACTTTTAAACTTTGCCCTATTAAACTAACAGAGGTGCTGACTTGTGTCCAAGTACACTGACACCCCTGAGAAGAGAGAATGTGTACCTTCAACACTGATTTTGAATCCTCATCTTTAAATAGAAATGCTATTGATGGAGGGAAAAGCTGTCATCAGATTGCTATGCTGTTGCTATAATCTGTTTACTGTAAAATGGAAAATGACCCAGGGAAATAAATGTGCTATGCAAGTCTGGGTAAGAAAGGTCTAATAGAAAATGTTTATTTAAAGAGAAATGTAGTTTTTCCTGCATGTGTGCCATGGATTTTAAAAGACCTAAACCATGACTGCAACTGTGAAGGGAATCCCAAAGAGCGTGTTTACTAAAATCTTTGCATGTTTACATCATGTCTGCTGGGTGTTTACATTCTTAAATGGCATGTACCCAGGAACCTAAAAAGAAACCAAGCAGTGATAATTTAACATTTTGAAACGAAGTGCGTAGGATCTGCACTTAAAAGCAAGGCTATTGCCAATTCAATCAGTCACCAAACAAAGGCACTGGAAATAAACAGGAATGTAGTAGTGAAGGTGAAGAATTTCATTTTTATGCTCCCCTTGCTTATGAATAGACTCACTATACAAATGGCAGCAACATGAAGGGAAGGTGGAGGGTGTGAATATTTTAGATTTCATGTGATTGTTCTCATGATTTAAGTTGTCAAGGAAAAAAAACCCAAACAAACAAGCTGGTAGGGCTAGCAAGGTTAATCCTACCACTTACTTGGATGAGCATAAATTAAAACTTTCAGGTACTTGTGGCCATGTATTTATGTATCACACAGATTTCTTCCTTTTTTATGTCAGTACTGCCTTGGTTCTTGGTTCATATCAACATAGAGCAAATTAGAAAATAATTTCTTTTTTTTGTTTGTTTGTTTCTTTTCTGGATAGACAAATCATTTAGTATTTTAATTCATAAGAACCTGAAAATTACTTTAAAGATATTGCTTTACAGTACTATGTAAAGAGTACAAACATTTGGGCCTATGAAAATGCTATTCTGTGGCATTGCTCGCATTTTATTCTGTAAACATTCTTAAAGAACTGGATCAAATACTCAGTTTTCAATTAGAACACTAAAAATTCACAAGGAGTTTCAGATAAATCATGCTAACCACTATGAAAATACATTAAACAGCAAAGTGAAATATGAATAAGACACTCCTTATAGATTCATATTCCCTAATTATCATCTGAATTTTGTCGTAGTAACACAACATTAAAGACAAACATTTTCTCTGACCTATAGAGTTAAATATTAGCTATTATTAGATTAAAATATAGGCAAAATAAATAGACTCCCATTTTGATCCCAAAACAAATGTGTGGCAGTGAATAAGTGAAAGTCAAACTGTGCAGGTAGAGTATTTCACACAAAGGAAGCATAGAAACACTGGGTGGTAATAGACAAAATGAGAATTCTCTGAGTACGTGAAAAGAATACGGGGAAAAAAAGAATAAAAATTGCCAAAAGGTACATTGCGCAGATGGCCAGGTAAACAAATTAAGTGACTTTTTCTATCTATCTGGCTGAAGTTCTAAACAATTCAGTGTTATTCAGTGGTGTGAGATACCTCTAAAATGTCCAAGACCATAACAATCAATTGAAAACTGTGACTGATTAGGGATTTAATGGGATTATAAGCGTTATTCATGTTTTTCTCTCCCCTATGGCCATCCAGTCTGACAGAAAATCCATTTCTTACTACTTTAAACCCCTAAACTTCACAAGATATTTAAAGAGTAGCTTTATAAAGTGCATCCTTGTCTGGAATAAAAGCTCACAGATGTGCTGATTTCAATATGTCAGTTTGTATTTTTCAGATACCTGGTCCAAATCTTTATAGCAAAATAAAACTTTGAAAATGTGACCACGGGAAAGCTGACACAGTGATGGCTCTCGCAAAGAGATTGAAACAAGTCAGTGGCCTAACATACGTAATCATACACCCCCCATATGAGACATCAGAAGATAGAAATCTATGGCTATATCAACACTGAAACGTAGGTGATCCAGCCAGAACATTACTGTAACGCCTTTGTAATATCCAGTTTTGGATTAAGGCAAAGCATTTTTAGATTTTTTTCAAGATCATCAGATTTGGAAATCATCTAAGAGTACTTAAGTGTCTCATCCTTCATTAAATGAGCTAAATAACTCTTTCTCATGATAGCAAGACAAAGCTTAATTATTGAGTTTGATAACAGTTTTATGTAGTAGCTCTGAGATGGTCCCACGGCACCACTGCTTTGGGGTGCTTACTTTCACATCATGGCTTCAGAACCTGGCACCAATTAAATTTGTTTCCAAAAAACCTGGCCTTTCCCATATCTGTCTCCTCGTTTTGCTCCTGTGCCGCCTACTCCCGTATGCCAGCACAAGTGTTCATGTACTCACAGTCCAGGTTGAAATCAACCTAGAAAAAGAAATGCTGGAGGCCAAGACTTTCTCTTCTAGCAGGAATGCCAGGTTACGTACATTTAAAGTGACCATGACACTTAAGAAATGTGAGTGAGACACTGGGGAGCCCTGTTATTACCAACCTAAGGAGGGGGTTTCTGCTGTGCATCAACCTAACTTCTGTGTTTCAAGAACAGGAAAAGCCTCATCACCTGTCCTCCTGTCTCCCTGACCACCTGAGCTGCTGTAGCTGCTTGTTAAAACTAGAAATGCTTGTTTCTTCCCCCAATTCCTCAAAACTGAAGGGTTTGTTGTCTTTTAGAAGGAATGAAAATGCCCATGTGTTTACGGGAAAGGACGAAGTCTTCTGCCTTTATCACACCAATGCGACAAAGATGTGCTGTCTGGGTGAGGAGTTGGAAATACAGTATGGAATATCCCGAGCTAACACGACTTAGCCCTGACTGGTTTAGACTTGAAAACAGATTTTAGGACATTCTCTTTAAAGATCTGCTTATAAGATAACAATACGCCTGATGGGAAAACAGCTGTTAAACACCTTTCAGAAGGGAAGTTGAGTAACCCATCAGACAGAAAGTACTTAAGCAGATCAGGTTTATCTTTGGGGTTTTTTTTGCCTTGCAAGGTATGCTTACAAGCGGTATTTTTAATGGGAATGAAGCTAGAAGAGAGCTAAGGAAAGAACAAAGGTAATTCTTTGTTTATGGTTGGAGAAAGTTTATTTGGATAACAATAAAGAAATCTGACTGCAGATCACCTGCTCTGACCCACTACCTGACCTCAGGTAAGACAGTGAGATTAAAATCATGTAACTGTGGCACGTAGAAAAAAATGTGTAGCTAGATATTAATTTCCTTAGGAAAGGAGACAGGGGAATACTTAACATCTGCTCAGAGACATGACAGGTAGTAGAGTTGGTTAATTATGCAAATATTTGTGGATAATTTATCTGAGATTGTTAGAAATAAGATCTTGATTTTTTTTATTGTTTGATGACTATTATGTGCAGCACGTTTATGGAACTGGGAAAAATTATGAATAATGATTGATCAGTATAATTACTGATTATATTAATGGACATTTTTATTTGAATAGCTCTGAGAGATAATGCATAATCTTTCAACAATCATGGTTGTCAGTAATACAGAATAAACTATTTGTAGCCGTGAAGACAAAAATAAAAATATGTATATAGATATAAACGCCAAGATATTTGGCTTCTAATCCAAAGAAGTCTGTGGTTTATTTTTTTCTTGACTCTTTCTTCAAAAGGCACTAATTCAGATAATATGTATTTTATGGAGAATCTTATATTTGTCATGAAGTGTGTGATGATACAGTGAACACACAGCCTTAAGAATTGCCAGAATTCATGCTTATTTATGTAATATATTAAAAACTCATCAGGAAGCACATTTATTCAGCAATAAAGAAGTATGGACAAGTCACATGCTTATAATGACAAAAGTCTCCCTGAAGAGATAGAGAAGTCCCAAGGTAATGAGAATATAAACTTCCTCCTGCAGAACAATCTAACTCGAATGGCACTGGCCCTTGGAGCGTGGGAGCATCTGAGCTGAGCTTCTGCAGCCATCGCTGCTCTATGGCCGCATATCCAGCTTGCTCTTTTTTATTGGGTTTTAAGAATGAAGAAGGGATAATGGAAAGTCAGCTGCACCAGCATTTACCCATCTAATGTGTTTGGTTTTTTTAAATCTTTGTTCCTTAATGGCATGGCAAAGCAGAAAACAGCACTGTTTGTAGGCACAGACCCCAGTTCTCCTCCTGCTAACACTGAAAAAGCAGCATGATGAGGTCAAGAAACAGGCTGTGCTCGTTCCCTTGTCTATAACCTCTCCAGTGTGTACTTACTGTGCAGTCTGACAGTCATCTCTGTGTCAAATGCTCTTCTGCCTGTAAGAAGGAAACTGCTTAGCATAACCCCTGCCTTTAGAAGAAAGATGGCATGGAATGGGTAAAGAAGATGTAGCCACCACACCTCACCTTTTCTGACAGAGCCCAGGCAGTGTATAATCTGGGGGGGGCAGCTGTGCTGCTGCGCACTCTCCAGTCGTACGGCAGCTGCACCCAGGCTGCTTGGGGCCTTGGCTGTGGGCTTGACAGACCTGCATTCGGCTGTCCACAGCCGGGGAAACCAAAAGCCAGTCACCTTCCTGGGAGTCTCTGTTTTCTGTTAGTAAAATTAATGTATTTTAAAAATAAGGAGACATTCAGACATCCCAGTTAAGAGGGCTACGCAAATCCTAGAGATTATTTGTTGGTTTGTTTTTTTTTTTCCTGAAAGCTTGGTAATTACTTGGAAAATTTATGCAGTATCTTTCAAGTTAAATACTCCCTGTCTGAAAGTGAATGTGTATTGCCTTCAGGAAGTGGTTCTGCTGTCTTTCAGTGGGGTCTGCAAAGGAAATACCATCCTTAATACTGCTTAGTAACTATTAATGTCATAGATATACAAGGACAGAGAATCAACATTTGGACTATTATCCTTTGATGATTTTTAAAGCCTTTGCTGTGATGAGAGTAAATAGAAACTTTCAAATGCTCCTGTGTAGGCTTGTATCCACCAGGTTCCTAAGATCTCTTGGAAAGGGAAGTAATTTTCATTTAAATAATTTATTATCAGAGTCACAGTGAACTCTACATCTGAAATGCAAACTGATTACAGCTTGCCCATCTGCAAACATTCAAAAAGGCTAAGTCAGGATAAAAAAAAAAAAAGGCAAGTTTGGTTTAAAAAAGATATATTAAGAGAAAAATAAGTTTATGGTTTTTTATTTACTTATCTCTTTTGAAGTCTACACAATGAACTTTTCACTACCGATGTGGTTAACTACATTTACCTGTCAAAATGGATCTAGTGTTCTGACATTTTAAAGCATTTTCCATTTCATGGAGTTCAAGATTGACCCATTTCCCATTTTTCTTTCCTTTTCTATTTTATCAATATAGATTCCACATTTTTACTTTTCATTTAATGAAAACCCATGCAATTCAGTAACAAGATAAGGCTTTTAATGAATGAAGATTTTAAAAATATGTAAAATGCATTGAAAATGTTGAAAAAAGGAAAAGTGAAAGAGTCATAGTAACGTTAATAACTTCTAAAACCTTGTTTTTTCCCCCTAAAAATCTCATGTTGGGGAAGATATTTTGAGCAAAATAGGTCAGCCAACTTTGCATATAATGCCTGCTAATTACATGTTTCCTTACATTCTTGTTGGTCTTTGTGTCTAAATATGTGAGTGTATCCTTCTAAAATTTATTTGCTTTGATGGACAAACTGCCTACAGGATAACTTCCTCAGTGGATTAAGTCGCCCTGAAGAAAACAATATGTATCTCCAGAGGTGAGTGACTTTCCCTGTTCTCATGATAATTTTTCTGTCCCATTTTTAATTGTGACATCTCTTTTCTGGAATTGGAGCCTCCAACTCAGAAGCCTTTCTGGTCCTTCATCTCAACAGAGTACTAAGGAAAATGAAATTCCACAGTGAGCCAGACCTTAGTGATTTGCTTTCAGTGCGGCGAAGCACTGTCCCTGCAGAAAGGACAGAGCTTCCTGAGCTGTGCAATGCAAACTTCCGAGCAAAGAACAGTTTTGTGCTTGGTGGTCAACCTGCAGTTCTATAAAACCTTCCCAAGGTATGAAGAAACGTTTCTGAAGAACATCAGAGTGCCACATTTCCTCTTCCTTGGATTCTACAGGCAGGATACTGGATGTTCCCTTTTAAAGCCTTTGTGCTATTGATTGTCTTGTAGGGTTTGTCCCTGTTTTACAAAAAGCTGTTTCCTCATGTAGTTCTATGTTCATTATTCTCTTTACTTCTGAAAAAAAAATATTAACTTCAGAAGGTCCCAGGCAGAGATTTATCATCCTGGATCAAATGAGTAGAAACTGATAATTCAGAAGTTGTTGGCAAGCAAACAGCAGGCCCATGCCAGGTCATGTTCCCACAGGCTTCTCTGATAATCACTAATTGCTCCAAAATCATATATTCAAAACAGAGAAGAGAGCTGATTTCATAGAGTGACATCAATTAGAGGAAGAGATGACACACTGCATCAGCCTGCCCATCAATACTATGTTTTTCTATTTAGCATTGGCATGTTTATTCTCATTTTAAATAATGGAAATGCTGAAGCTTCTGCCATTTTAGTAAGGAGACTGTTCCTCACCAGAATATAGTTCACTCTCAGACAATTCCCACAGACATGAATTTTCTTCTGATTTTCATACTCTCTTGTACTGGACTGAATAATTGCATTTTCCTCCTTGTTAACGCCCTTCGATATCTTTAAGCATTTATAATGTGTCCAATTATTTGTACAATGGCAAGCTATACAAATGCTGGGGGAGGATCTTCTAAATGAAAAAATGGGAGCTAGGGATTGATTTTCTGTAAAAGCAGAGCACTTAACTGCACAACACTCTGCTCTCTCCTGGGCCAGATCCAGGAAAGGATTTAGGTACCTAAGGCAACAGTTGGGTGGATAAAAATTATCTAAACCCATTCAGCCACTATTTAACCTTTGGGGAACTGAAATCTGATAACGAACTCCCTGTTCCGTCTTAAAATCCCTAAGCACCTAGGCTTGTGCTTCTGTGGATGCTCAGACCAGATGATGTCTATGTAGTCATCTTAATACTTATTTTCCTTCTAAAAATGACTGGAACCCCAGAAGTAGACATTCCTTTGCTTGAATCTACTTCGAGACCTAACCTAACCTAAAAGATTTCTTTGCAGCATGCCAAGAGCACGTCTACAGAAACAGGCTGCCTCTTTCTGCCGTCTCCCTTTCTTTAAGTTAGAGGAGAAAATGACGATGCTGTTCACTTTTTCTATCAGAATCTGGAGTTCACCAGCTCACACAGTAGCGTCCGGGTTCAGTTTTTTCCTCGTTCAGAGAGTGTTAAGCACACAGCTTCTGTCTCAGAGGGAAGTGCTTTCACCTCTATCAGGCCATCAGCTGCATCATCAGGGAAGAGGAGAAACCCTCGTACCTTTCGGTTGCGGCTGTGCTGCCGTGGCAAGGAGTGCCAGGGTCTCTGGCCAAGGAGACACTGTCATCCTGTAGCCTGCGGCGTTCCAGATGGAGCATCTACAAATCATCCCGACCTGCTACATGCAGATGCCAAGGGAAGCAATATGTGAATTTGGGGGTCCATTACTAGTTTCAGGTACCCAAAATGTATAATTGATATCCCTGTGGTTAACCTCTGTCCTCGAGCTCGTATGGCTCCTTACCTGTACTTACTTTATTTTTCTTCTGGAAATATCTCAGATTTTAAGCAGGTAACTGTAAGGTTGGGGGAAACTAATATGAGCAACTCTTTCTTTCTTTTCTTTTCAAGTTCTACTCTGGATTTATATTTTAAATTTTTTTTCTGAACATTTCAGCCAGCTTTACACATCAGTTATTTCTATTTGAGCCTTTGATCATGTTTAGATATAATTTTCTGGGGCATATCTTGCCTTTGTACATCTATTTGGTATTGAGTTTTAGCAGAAATTGAGCAGTATGTACCTGCTTATTTTATCCCTGTATTACACTAAATATTTATGTTTGAATTGTTACTCAGCCTTGTCAAAAATGTCTGTCTTCACAGATTTCTCCTTTTTCTGACATATTTATTTTGAAACTGTTTTTCTTGATACTATTAACTTGTAATTTTAAAATTTAATCACAGTTGTTTTGTTAATAAATATATTATCTTCCTGGATAACCTCTTAGACTATCCTGATGCATTTACATGTACTAATAACCCTCACTTATGACTTTATCAGAATCATTTCATGCAAGCCACTTCAGGTCGTTTTATGTATAACGCATGCTGAAGTGCTTTTAAAAGGGCTTTCTAAAATTTAAATATATTATAAATTTAAATATATTAAATCTACTGCCTCATTTTCCTCTAGATGTTCTATCAAGAAAATAAGTAGTGTTGATAAAAGCTGTTGTTTGCAAGCACATGTTGAATATAACATGGTATCCTTGTTAAGCTAATATGCATTTTGAAAGACACATGTTAAATATTTAATGAAAAAGACAGAACATATGCACTGGGGCTCTGTTGGGTAAAGCAGAGTAGTAGCTAATTTACAAGGCTTAATTCTGATTTTAGAATACTGCTTTTATCCCAGTAAAAGGTGTTATTACTTTGTCAGGGTGCATCAAACAAATATTTTAAATAAAATAGAGCATCTGGGTTGTTTCCAGAAATCTCAGTTTGACTATCTATTTATTGTTACTCACGATAGACGCTCACTTTCATAAAACAGGAAGCATTTTTTTCTCTTTATGTAGAGAACTTCAAAAGTTAAGTTTAATGCGGGCAAATACCAGCATTACATTGTAATGTCTATTTCCTTAGAATTACCTTTATGTACGGTATTCTGGGGAGGAGCTTGCGTTTCACAAACTCTTCCAAAGGAGCCAAAGACCAGCTGTGTACTTTCAGACTACAGATAGTGCACTGTGGATTAAGAACTGTTATTATTGTGAGAATGAGTTATTGGATGTTTTATTCTTTAGAATAAAAACCCTGTGCTGATTTCTTGTTAAATTATTATTTTTCCGCAGATAACAGCAATTTGAAACCTCCATTCCAACATAGGAAGAAAGTCTGCCTATAATGAGGGAAGAATTAGAGGTATTTGTCAGCTCATTTTTTCATACTGAATTCTTTCACTGCTTGTTCTACATTTGTCCTTTTTCAGCCATTTTTGCTTCTGTCTTAAAAGACAGATCCTCCTCCAGCAGGAGACAATGAAATCTGACCATTAACCATGGAGGAAATGAAAAACCATCCCCTCAGAAATCATTACAGCCTATTCTTTTTTTCTCCCGCTGCTTCAGTCTATGGTTTTGGTCCTTCATAACTCTTCTGTTTATTGTTTCAGTTTGCAACTGTTCCCTCATGTTTTGGCTCATTGATTTTGTCTCCTTGCTTCTCACAGTAGCTATACCGCTCAAACACTCTGTTTTCCTTTCTGCAAAGGAAGCGGATATTTTGCTGTACAAACAGGTTGGTTGTTGGATTTGGTGCGACAGCAGCCATCAGCCCTCAATTCAGTAAGGTTAACATCCCGTGAACTCCAGCTTTAGTCTACCACCATTCCCTCTCACGTCCATGGCTTATGAGGGGATCATGTTTTATTTGCTGGATTTATCAGTGTTTTCTTCTTCTTCTGGTAATTGCCTGACCTGCTATGATTGTTGTTTGCAGTGTTTACTGACTCACAGATCTTTCAGCCTACCTTATCTCTGCTCGCTCTTATCAGAGGAGGCTCACTGACACTTTGTTTGGCCAGTGCCCACACAGAGACATCTCAGTAAAAGCTCCCATATTCTAATGACGGTCACTCTGATCTCTGTAAGGTTTTCTGGCTTGTATAGCATTCAGGGGGGAAAAAACCTCTCTCAAATTAATGGTATGTTTCATGTGACAGTGTTCTTTTTTTAGCAGCTATTTAAAACAGAAAACACTTGCTTTGTTTCATATCCCATGACAGCCATATGTTTTTGCTAAAAACCCCAAACTGACCTAATTTTACAACATACAAAATTCACAAAATTTGCTTGGAATACCCCCTTCCCCTCAATTTTAATTTTGCTTCAGAAAATGTTTTTGTTTATCCTTGTACTGCAAAATGCAAAGTAAATGCCATTAGTGCCTTTACACACTGTGCTCTGTGCAATTTATGCTGAGCAGCAACAGACTTCAGCAGTAAGTGGCCACATAGTGCGATGAACAGTTATATAACCACAGACAGTAATTGGATGCTATTAATGAGAATTTGGGATAACACCATTTTTTAACCTCAGACTTAGTTAGCTTGTTATAATCTCAATTAATGCCATATACACTCTTTTTAAAATGTATAAATTATTTTCCTAATCTCCAGTTATGTCCTGCAGAATCACTGGAACAAGGACCTCTCCCTGTTACCCTGATTTGTCCAGCTGTCTGAGATTATGTAGCACAGGCATGGACTTTTTGATGATGCCTCTGAATACAGACAGGTGAAAAGTTATGTCACCTTATAGGCAGCTCTGAGAAGAAATTGTACTTTTCAGAGTCCTAATTCTTTTACCTTTTCCCCTTCATTCCCCCTATCCCGTCAATAAGCGTCTGTAGCCCTAGAAAGGGGTGGCTGCTTATATTACACCTGCTCAGGTAGTCTGTCTGGCCAGGAGCCACAGCAGGGCAGAAGCAAGCATCCGTTCATATTTCATTTTTCCTTGCTGTCAGTTTGCAGAAGGGAATAAACGGGGAGCTGGGGTTAGGCCCTGCACCAGAGCCCTATTTTTAAGGTACTTTCCAACATGACAACCCTCATTCTTCTCTAACCAGAAGAAGTGATCTGGAATGCTGGCAGCTTAAAAGGACACAGATCCAGCATCTGCTGTGGACAAATAGACACTTCTTAGCAGAAGGTGTAGCAAAGTAAAAAACACCTTTGTCTTCAAAATGTAGAGTTTTTCACTGAAAACTGTGGCGTTGCCAGGTGAGTGCGAGCGTGATCTGACCTGATTTCCTGGGTAACTGCAGTTACTGCAAATGAAGCCAGTGGGAGCTGCAAGTGTTCAGCACTTTGGAAAATCTGGTGTCAAGTAACAAAGCTGAACTTGCAAGGAATGGTTTTTAAAAGAATACCGGTTGATCAATGTTCAGTTAAACACCTCAAATTGTGCTGTATGTGATCACATTTAAAGGACTTCATCATTATAGCAATCTAATACAGCATTCCAGTTGAAAGAAAGAATTCCAATAAATTCAAGGTAATTTTTTTTACTGTGTTTTTCTTATTTTCTGCTTAGAGTCACTGAGCTCTACCCGATGCTGTCCTCGTTTTGTTAACCAAAGTCTGTGTCTATAGAAATCAGCTTTTCGAGGAAGATTATTACAAGGTGAAAAGCCTGGAATTTTGGATAAAATGCCCTGTATTAGAACCTTGTGGAAAGTGCTGAAGCTACCTTCTTGTTGATCCTTTGAGACACTGAAAGAGTCTTGTTTCGTCTAGTTTACTATTACTTGTGCTTTCTGGCCCAGGACACCCAAGTGAGCATCCTCACTCCCCAATGCTTCAGCAGATTTCATATCAAAAAAGGCTGGCACTTTCATTAGCCCTCCACCTCCCTGAGTAGTTTAAATGAAGGGGGAATTTGAACAAAACGATTTAAAATATGGCTACAAGCCTGCTTCTTTGCAGATCATTTTGTGCATTCTCCATTCCTGGAGGCTTTCAAGACCAGACTAGATAAAACCCTGCGCAATCTGGTCCGATCACACAGTTGATGCTGCTTTGAGCAAGAGATTCATCTAAAGACCTCCTGAGGTCCATCCTGACCTGAATTATTCTGTGGATCAACATTCTTGCTTTTAAAAATTCTTGTGCATCTGGAATGACAGCAGGATTTGGTGGGAACTGCTTCTCTTGCTGTGTTCTTCCAAGTATGCCAGGGAAGGCTGGCTTTGGAAGCTCCTGCTTTTTAAGAGGCAAGGTTCCCTTGGTTTTGAACTTAGTAAAAGCTGGGAGGCAGGCGAGATGCCAGGCAAGAAGCAAGACCTAAAGTATAAGAAGTTACATAAGACTTTTGGTATTATTAATATACTAAAGCTAAACTTTCCTTATATTTCAATTGTAACATATGTCAATGATCTGTCTTAACACTATATTTATTTTTCAAGAGAACTGTGCCATCTTACCTCTGAATATATGTATTATTTCTATTTGTCATTTTGAATTAGAACTACCTGCAAAGTGTGTAGTTCAGTTTATGGAGGAGAGGGATTGCAGAAAAAACTACAGGGGCACTACATTACACTCTTTAAAAGACTGAATACTTTTTGAGCTAAGACTCTCAGAAGTAAAATGTCTGAATGCTTCTCTAAATTAAAAGTTACCATAAAGAAAAAAGTCAAAGTGTGAATTCAAAACTCATAAGCTACTCCATACTAACTCCTTTTGCAGATTCTCTTAGCTAGCAATAAGTGTGAAGCAATTTACTCCACTTCCGAAAGCCTCCGTAAGTCCACACCTTAGCTTTGGCATGGAGGAGGCTATCTCACATTCACTGTGCATTGAGTGCCTACATGAGTACCTAGTGTATTGCAAACTCACAAACTCTGATCAATGGTGCTGTGTAAAAAAATCCCCTTGTGTGCATTTTGGAGTATTTAGATACACTTTGGAAAGAAAACCTATGTGGTTTGGATGAAAATAAAAGATCGCCCAGACTCACCATAGACATTGTGCTAGTTTTGGCTGGGAAAGAGTTAATTTTCTTCATAGTAGCTAGTATGGGGCTGTGGTTCGGATTTGTGCTGAAAACAGCGTTGGTAACACAGAGATGTTTTCATTACTGCTGAGCAGTGCTCACACAGAGCCAAGGGCTTTTCTGCTTCTCACGCCACCCCACCAGTGAGTAGGCTGGGGGTGCATGAGGAGCTGGGAGGGGACACAGCTGGGACAGCTGACTCCAGCTGACGAAAGGGATATCCCGTACTGTATGACATCATGCTCAGCATATAAAGCTGAGGGAAGAAGAAGGAAGAGGGAGATGTTCAAACACAAGCCCCATCCCTGACAGTGTTCAAGGCCAGGTTGGCTGGGGCTTTGGGCAACCAAATCTAGTGAAGGATGTCCCTGCCCATGGCAGGGGGGTTGGAACTAGATGGTCTTTGAGGTCCCTTCCAACCAAACCATTCTGTGATTCTATGATTCTGTGAGACTAATGGGGTTTGTCTTCCCAAGTGAGGGTTACACGTGTAGCAAATTCAGATGTCCAGATCCTATGCTACGTCGGGCAGAGGGAAATCTGACTGCTGTGGCAACCTCTGCCTCACCAAGAGCCACAGGAAGAGCCTGGGGCTCCTGCCCTGCATGGGAAGCATCTCTGCCTTTTGTCACTCTCCCGTGTAACTGCAGGTGCTGCTTGACAAGATAAACAAACGTACAGCTAATGGTGATGGCAACAGCAGGGCTCTCTCACCAATAGGTGTATTTTCTGCGTGTTCATACTCACCCCGCAGCAAAGGTCACTGAGGGCAGACTTTGGCTTCAGGCTGTCCCATTCTAAATATACACAAAGCCCTCCCAAAATATTAAAATTGATCGCACGTGAGACAGTATTCAATCAGTTTACTAAACTGATCAGCAAAATTCAGTAGATTTATAACATCAGTTGAGTTTGAAAAACTTTCACAAACTTCCTGTGCTTAATCAGCCTTTTTGATCTAAAAGCTAAGTGGGGATTCTCACTGTGGCTTCTCTTCTTATGAAAATTTCAGCACTTTCTATCTCTCACTAAGCCAAAAATACTGAGGGAACAGTCTTTTTTATGGCATTTTGGCACTTGTAATTCAGACTGGAACCACAGTATGCAGAAAGCTTAAAAACTCCCGGGAAAAGCTAGCTATACTGTACGCATCTCTCAAAAAAATTCTTTCTCAGGTGAAATGGTGATTGTCTTCATAAAACAATTTGTTCAGTCCAATTTCAAAACCATATGATGGCTTGGCTAGAAAAAAAAAAAAAAGATAGGCTATAACATTTCAAAATTAATTATCAAAAAGCTCATATTCTTGAGTATTTAATGTTTGGAAGACGCTTGCAATTTATGCCTATGCTCAGAATGTATGAATAAAAAATGGTCTTTGTAATGAGTTTACAAGCGAAAAATTCAGTCTGCTTCAAGTCAACAAAGTACTTTAGTAAAGCTAACTCCAACTGTAAACCATCAAGAACAGAGTATCCAAAAAACATTAGAATGACTGAAAAATCAGGAAAAAATTAAGAACAATGACAAAAAAAAAAACTAAACCAAAGCAATGAAACTTCTCTGTGTATGAATTCATATTTTCTAAGATTCTTCTTTAAAGGTTAAAAAGTTTATCTTCAAATAAAAACTGGAACTCTCACATAATCACACAACTTTAGGATTGAGAGCTTTCAGAAACACTGCCATTACCCACAGTAAAATTAGAAGAGAGAAAGCATTGTGTATCCTTAACAGTCAGGTAAATGCATACCTAAGGCTTTACAGGGTGGATAGGTACGTCAGGCTAATTATGGCTGTATCTGTACTGCACCAGTGAAGGAGTGGAGATATCAAAGCAGTTGTGAGTGGTGTTAGGTCTAACAGCGCATACGAAGCTGAGACATAGCATTTATTAGCTGAGGTGTAGCAGATTGTGGGACTCCAGCTGCAACAGCACTGTATTGTGTGAGCTTCCTAATCTGTTATCACGGCAGCTATGTGCCATATCCAAGATGTATAGATGTTCTGTATGACTCAAATATAGATGGTCAAATGTCAAGTGAAGTGCCTGAAATGTTTTAGGGGTTGTTTATTTCCATTATTTCCAACATATTTTGTCTTTGAATATAATCTTGCTGTTTCCTTTAGCACGGAGAGATTCCCACAAAACAAAATCAGAGGAGAGACAAGAGGTTTCCAGGTTGGAGAAGGCCCATAATGAAGGCATGAAAATGAGAATGGAAAAGGGATGTTTCGGGAAGTGCTCAGGAGGGTAAGTGAGGAGGTACTGTAGATACATAAAGAGAGATAAAGGTACAGAGACCTAAGTGCCAATATAGGTCTTTAAGTCCAGAGCCCAGAAGAGGGGAAATTTGAAAAAATGTCTATTCCATTATGTCAACAACTATGGGGAAAGAAATCAATTAATCTACATAATGGAAGTTGTGACACAAATCAGAAATGTCAAGCTAACTGTAATAGTAATATAAATGACCATCAAGAGGCTTATGATTGAATATTTTGGTTAATTGCGCTTATTTATATTACAACTATAAAAAATATTTATGTAAAAAGACAAGAAACATTCAGTCAACAGGCAAGAGTAAAAGCAGTGCTGGTCAGTATGATTGGCAGCAGTCTTAAGGCACAGGGTACTTAACCTTGGTCAGTATTCTGCAGGTGTCACTGATGAAAATTTGGGAGGTGACTTTTGCAGGTATTTACAGGTGGGTTACAATGCCAGCAAGAACGGGATGTGCTGGGTGGAAGGATTCAGTGAGGAGGGTGATCGCATGTACGGTAGGAAGGGGAGATGTGTGCACCATGCAACTGGAGAGGAGAGTGGCAGACAGGTTTTCACTGTCACTTCTAAAGACTTACAACCCCTGGCCAATGCGGCCAGCACATCTCAAATGTACAGCGGCACTAGGCATACTTCTCAGGTTAGCCCATGTGATTGGTACTGATCGCCCACGTTAACCCCATTTGCAGCACCTTGCTGATAAGCAGCACTTGCATCGCAGCATCATCACTAATTTTGCAGCCACTCAGGGTTACGTCTGAGAATATCTCTATTTTTTTATGTCAAACTGTTTCACCCCCTCTATGAGCTGTACTTTCAGGAAGGATACTCTGTCCTTGTTGGAGTGTAGGAAGCCAGAGGTTTTCATACGGATCACCACAGCAGATGGGTTAGCTTCTGCCCAGATTCAGGTGCGTTGCAATTTCTACCAATAGCAGGGGCAGTTTATCATTAAAGCTTTTGTGTGTGGAATATGAAAAGGCTTGGGCTAAAACCAAGAGAAGAGCTTGACTTAATTAAGAAGTACCCTTAAAGGCAAAAGGGATTTACGCTTTCACTGTACTGAAGGACATGGTTTAGTGGGTAATAGGTGGTGGAGGGGGATCGGTTGGACTGGATGATCCTTGAGGTCTCTTCCAACCTTAATGATTCGATTCTATTCTATTCTATTCTATTCTATTCTATTCTATTCTATTCTATTCTATTCTATTCTATTCTATTCTATTCTATTCTATTCTATGCCCCCCTGCTGGTTTGCAGCTGTTTTACATATTTCCCTCTTCTTTCAAGCTGAATCTTTTCCTTCTTCGTGGCTCTTTCCTGAATTCTCCATCCCAGGAAGCCACCAGGCCTTCCCATTCTCCCCATCAAGGTACTAGCCACAAGTTCCCCACTGCCACCTCTGCTGACAGTGTCCTCTCCCTGTCCCCGATGCCACCTGCTCTGGGAGGTCCCTGGCAGGCACTTCTCACCATAACCTACGTTCCCATGGACTCTGGCCCTGCAGGGCAGCTTGGGAGCCCATGAGCACCAGCTAGTGATATTTGGACAGTCTGGGAAGATGTCAGGCGCGAAGAATGTAACACTACATGTACACTATGGAGGCACAGCCTTCCAAAAAAAGAGGGTTCCCAACAGATTTTTGTGAATTTACCCTCAACGTTTAAAAAAATAAAATTAAAAGAGCCACCGCAGTTGACAATTAAAGGAACTTACTTGTCCTTATATTGTTTGATTCTAAACCTACTGAACCTCTAATGAAAATAGGAAATACTTCAAACCGAAAGCTCCCTTTATCTGTGATGTTAATAGGGACACATTGCACACTTCAGGTTTTTTCCATTCGTTTGCTCCTAGATAAGCAGTATGCTATTACTCTCTAGTGGTGCTGTCTTCGGGGACTATTTCTGTCCGGCACTTGGGAGAATGCATTATGAGATGTCAGCATGTGTGAGCAGAGATAGTATGGCTTGTCATGTGCAGATAGGCCATATTCTGCTATGAAATGGTGGCTTTGTCTTTTATCACTGTCACAGTCTTACTTAACAAGCTGTGACTCTGCGGTTTGTCGCAAAGAAAACTGTCACCCCTCGATACGTGCGTTGAATGCCCTTTCATCTTCTGTGCAGGTAGGATCTGCCATGTGACATCAAGCAGAACAGTAACTCCAGATGGACTCTGCTAGTGCGGCAGTATATTAACAAAGGGGTTCACTGGCACAAATCCAGACTTTGCACCTTAGATTAGATTACAGGGATGAGGAAAACATATGTAAGCTTTTAAACGAAGCAAGACCTAGTAATATGTCATAAATATAATTAGAAAAGGAAATGTTAGTAATTCATCGTGTTTAAGTGATAATTTATTTATCACGGTGTTATTCCAAGCAACAGATAAATCAATTAGAGTTACTTTTGAAAGCAAATAAATAGCGTTGGTTCAGTGGAGTGATGACAGATTAAGTGTTTTGAGGAACTCAGAAGTTCCGCAGTTGGATTTCTCCACATCATTATGTTTAGGGTGAAATGTGGAGAATCACTGGCCTTCACTAAAGACTGTGATGTTGCTAGCATTTTTTCTGGATCTTAGCACTCTTATTTGTAAGGTCACTGAACAAAGAAACAGTGTCCGTTGCTAGGATCAGAGACAGACACCTAAGGAGAAAAGCCTTCAGCATTTCCAGAGGGCACATATATTAAATAGTTATACAGGGTGTTTAGTGAGTGCTTTGCACCAGAGCCTGCAGGTCAGAATTTTTTCTGGCAGAGGAATATGGACATATTCTGCTCACTTCAGCATTTTGTATGGCCATGGGACATATTATACTGCCAGAGTTGTGATTCTGCAGATCAGATTAAACTACTTTGTGGACATTAAAGTATGAATATTTCATGTGAGCTTTTACAGGGCTGAATTTAAATGAAGGTGATCAAGTACTTCTCCACATTCCTCTTTCCTGGGATTTTGTATTTTTAAACTAGTCTTCCCTTGCATAAAGTTATTCTTCCGTGGGATTGCTTTTAATTGTGTAAGTGGGAAAATCGGAAATATTAACCGTCATGAGGTGCAGGCTTCCAATCCCAGTGCAGTAAAAAGAAGGAGAAGAAAGAGACGTCTGTCAGTCAACAAAAGTGTCTTCTGAGGGTGTATTATTACAAGGAGTGGAAAGAGAGTAGTTTGTCCATTGATGGAAAAGTGCAGCTTTCACATGTAATAGTGCTGCCAGGATTTGAGGGATGCCAAAGAAACCTGTGTGGACGTGTTACCAGTAAAAGTGCCTGCCTGGCTGGTGCTTAAAAATAGAAAAGAGGGTGTTGAGTACATAGAAACTGATGTTGAAGAATCACTAACCTCTTTATTTTAAAACAGTGTCATCTCCTTCTGCCTGATTCTGAGTGTTCTCACCCCCACCAGTGCTCAAAGATTTGAAACAAAATTTAACTCCCTGGAAATGAGGTTACAGATAGTCCCTGGATAACATTTCCCCACTGAGTTTGAATGCACGCTTCCCACTGGTGACTACTTCTAGCTATACTGAAGATCACTACACACAAATATGGACCACACAGATCATTTGGGCTCCTTATCTGGAAGGGAGGGAAATGAAACCACTGGGTTTGTTTCACTTTAAAATCTGTACTCAGGTGAGGGGGCAGTGAATTCATCTTTCCTGTCCCCGGTGTGCTGTCAGAAGGATACCTAACTCCAAGGGTCCCGTCCAACTTGTTCTGAGCCTAAGTTAAGCCCCACTGTAACTTCTGGATGACTTCTTTGACTCTCCCTACCCCAAAACCTTGTGATATGTATGTGCACTAAGAATTGGACTTTGAGACTAAGCCCACATTCACCTCTAGGCAAAACACCTGTATGTTAAGATTAGACAACATTGAAAACAAAAAAGCTGTTTCACTTGCCACACGGTAAGATTAATTTGTCATGGCAGCTCCATCCCCTTGGGCCTTTCTACTTACTACAGGCCCTAGCTCTTGGACTTACCTCTAATTAAAAATAGATTTAGTTTTCATCCTGCATGTAATCTGTTTCCCGTGGAGATTAGAACAATGAAAGCATACAGTGGTGAAAGTCCCATTGCAGCGACTAAAGGCTGAAAACTCCTGCGTCTTTCTGGTAAAAGGCTCAAGAAATGCTGTCCTGGTTTCAGCCGAGAGAGTTATTCTTCACAGTAACTAGTGTGGGGCCATGGTTTGGGTTTGTGCTGGAAGCAGCGCTGATAGTGCAGAGATGTTTTTGCTGTTGTTGGGCCATGCTTACACAGAGCCAAGGTCTTTGCTGCTTCTCGCACCGCCCCGCTGGCGGGATGGTTGGGGGTATGCGGGGAGTTGGGAGGGGACAGGCAGGACAGCTGACCCAAACTGACCAAAGGGACATTCCATGCCATATGGCGTCATGCTCGGTTTATAAGGGGCTGGGGGGAAAGAGGAAGGGGGGGCAGCGGCACTTGGAGTGATGGCGTTTGCCTTCCCAAGTCACCATTACGCGTGACGGAGCCCTGCTGTCCTGGGGGTGGCTGAACCCCTGCCTGCCGTGGGGAGTGGGGAATGAATCCCTTGTTGTGCTTTGCTTGTGCACGCGGCTTTTGCTTCACTGATTAAACTCTTGTATCTGAACCCACAGGTTTTCTCACTGTCACTCTTCTGATTCTCTCCCCCTTTCTGATGAGGGGGACGGAGCGAGCGGCTGCGTGGGGCTCAGCTGCCAGCTGGGGTAAAACCACAACAAATGCCAGTGGAAGATTGTGTTTTCATCTTTTATGGTCGGACCACTGTGGGAGTTGCGCAGTTTATGGCATGGGTGAGTTGTGTAGCTGAAACTTTCTGATGTGAAAGTCTGCTGCTGCATAAGGTTGGGTCACTAGTGAATTTTGCAACACTGAGTTTAGATATTGATATTCCCTTTACACTGCAGACAAAGAAGGAGGATCCACAGAATCTGGCATTGTGAGGAGGAACCCCCTTGAGGCTGTTCATGGAAAGGAGAAGTAAGACTTACCTGTTTCCCAGAATCCTAATGAACTTATGCTCTCTTAATCCCAAGTTTTCTCCTGGAAGGAGACATTCAGCCCTTTTCCCAAACACCAGCTAAGCTTTTCAAAACCCGCTGGCAGTGCTGCAGCCCGTTTCTGCAATAACTCAGTGAGACCCTAATGACTGGGGCCCTTGTCACGCATACTAATTGTCATGCTTCCCTTTTCTGTCTCAGAGGAGATTGCATTTCTGTGTGTGCACAAGTATGCAATGGGCAAAATATTAGTGCTGTTGCAATAAACCCTGCGTGTGTGTGTGTGTCTCTGTGTGCATGCGTGCACACTCTATCCGATGCAATATTACACACATTTGGTAGCATTCACTGAATATTTTTGATGTCAAAAACGGCATGCCACATATCCGTTATCATTTTTCTGCCCTCCTTTTCGTATGTTGCAGTAAGTCAGTGTACATAATAGCTTTAGGCTATGATAAGTTAGGCAGAAGAATGTTGATTTAAATATATCATTAATTATGACACTGACGTGATGCAGACCTGCCTCCACAGTATAAGAATACTTCCTGAAAGTGATGGTGCTACAACGTCATTTACCATGTCCCTCTCTGGTTTTCAGTTTGAATTAAAGGTCTGTGTTACCCTGTCTCTACAAAATCAAATGGTCCACTGCTTTTTCTCTAGAAAACAAAGCGTTACACCTCTATGTGCCAATTTTTCATTCCAACACGTTATGTAATAGTTCAAATGAAAGCACAAAACAAATAACACAAAAACAGCTGGTGGGAAACTTTACTCAACATTAGGCCCTTTCAAGCCTGAGCAGTGCAATGTGCACGGCTTAATGCATCATAGGCCTTTACTAATTTAAGCCTGATTGTGCAAAAAGGGCTGTGTGGGGACACCGGTGGACAGCTTCTGTTATAGAGTTGTGCTGAAGTTAAAGGTCTGCGTACATTTGCTGCACAATGGAGCCAGGGTTATTTTTACTGCCCATCTTGTGTTGTTTAAAAAGTAATGCTAAAGACATGGAGGTGGAAAACTGGTTTATATTCACAAAATGTCTGTGCAAATAGAAGCATTGGAGAAGAGTATTATTCTCTTGGGTAGCATTCTGAATTTAGATATTAGCATCAACTTTTGAATTTTTTGGACTTTCAGAGTTTGAATGGACAATTATCAAGAGATTCAGAGTTGTAATTAGATTTTTTTCCTGTATTGTGCCCTTTTTGAGCCCAGTTATGTCTCTGATAATACTGCCTTTATGATACTTCTGCATTTTCAAGATTACTGAATAGGGAGTTGCTGACAATTTTGGCAAAACTACCTTGAAATATTGTTTAAGCAGTCAAGAAAAACCCTTGATGTTGATTCTTGATTATGTTCATTTCATGCAGCATTTAATAGAATGCCAGCAGAACTAGATTTAAACATAAATAAGGTAATGCGTAAACTATGGTTTAGAAAGGAAAAGATGTTGTTTATTCAGAATGTAATTATATGTAACAAATGTAATTAAAAGTACTGGTCCAGTATAACTTTTATAAAACTTTTATTTCCTTTGAATGAGAAAGGCCATTTCTGGAAAATAGTCATCTGAGTCATTTGCTTTCTCCAAATGCCTGCAGGATAATTGTTAACATATTTCAAATTACGTCAGTAACCATGACTTCCATGAGAAATTCTATCTCTGTTTAACGTTTACAGCACCATCCATACCTTCATCTGGCCGTAGAGCCGGCTGAGTCCCTGCCCTCATCTGCAACAGGTCGTGTGTATGGGACAGATCTGCAGGGGTGCTGTGGTTGCAGTCGTTGGTTCCCCCAGTTGCTAGCAGTTTCCATGGACGATTGTCTTGCAGAAGTGCACCCCATGGCATACTGGATGCTTTTTGAAGCTTTATGCTGTTTTTCAGCTAGACTCTTAGCCACCGGAAAGGCACGAGAGCGCACTGGGCATCTCTGTTCTGCGTTTGATGTATTTTCTCAGCCTGTAACGTCCCTGAGAAAGAGACTGTCTTTTTCTGTGTCTTTATCCATTCCCTAGGGCAGCTAGAACCCCACAGCTCGGCTAGGGTCTGTAGGCACCAGAGCATAAGTAATATAGACCTGTCATATACAAATGCTGAACACCAAACAATGACGTTCTCGGGGTACAGATCCATTTAGTTGAGTGAATATTAATGATTAGATCTCATTTATAATTTATCTGTTTACTGCCATTTTGGTTTTATTTATCTATTATATAAATACCGATTAAAAATATCTTTCTCTTAAAACAGAAGACAGTTTGGGGTCAGTACAAACATAATAAAGCTGTGTTACATGGTCCTTATAACCAACAGGTAAAAGGTAAGCAGTAAAATTCTAGCTTCCAAAAATAACTTTTTGTTACACCACAGCAATGAAAATCCATTTCAGGTAAAAGTAAGGAGTAAAATCCTGACTTCCAAAAATAACTTTTTGTTACAGCACAACAGTGAAAAAACATTTCAAAATGCCGAAGGACCACTCCTTCTGGTTGTTCTAGTCTTTAGCAGGCTGCCCTTTACCGGAATTATAGATAAGGCTGTTGCTTCCAGACCTAGAGCAGCTGCAGCAGAGTGATCCCCAAGCCATGTTCCCTGGTTCGTCCAAGCGCAGGAAGACCCACCAGCAGTGAAGCAAAGCACAGAGCCAGGGTGATGTGCCAGGCTCCGAGCTCTGCAGCCAGCCCGCGCTGCCCCAGGCTGCGTGACCAGCTCCGCACCTGCCCGGCGCTTTGCCTGCATCCAAGGCATCCTCCTCTCTCCATCACAGATGATGGAGAACTGATGGATTTATTTGGTACTGATTGAACTGATCTATTTGGTTCCTAGAAAGTGATTCCATAGCATTTCAGAGGGCTTGGCAAAATCTATGGCTTTTATACAGTATGTGGGAGAGATTAACCTGCTTTGTACGTAATGAGAACAAAGTAATTTCTGAGGCATGATTTTGGTGTGTTTTGTTTTCCATTTTATTAATCCACTGAGAGGCGTTGGTTTATTTATTGGAACTCTACTTTCTGTAATCATAAGGAATTTATTCTACTAAGGAAAATTGCTTTCTTCAGCCTCCAAACCCGCATCTTTTTAGCAAGGCAATGTAAACAATTTTTAGTGTTTTCTGTTCCTGAACATGGAATTCCTTGTTGTAAAGTCCACATGTGTTATGCTTTTCCCCCTGTTCTTCACATGGTTTTCAAATCAGCTTAGCTGCCCTGGGAAATAGGTCAAGGCTACGTTCAGTGCTGTGCCAGTGCTCAGGTGTTAGTCTTTGCAGGGAGAAGAAAAGCTGATCTACAGGACCAGCCTGGTTTAAACAGGAGGTGAAGGACATGGGCCTTATTAGCTGCAACCCCAGTGTCAAAGTGTTTCTGTGTGTGTCTCAGGCAGAGAAGCCTTAGGGACAAGGCAACCTCCAGAGGAAGTGTGGGCCAAGGTTTCTGTTTTGTCATTTAAGTAATCAATAAATAGGTCAGTTACCTGGCGTAGCTAGACCTCCTGGTATACTCCTGCGAGCCTTTAGGCTAAAAATTCCGTTTGTGACAATTAATTTTTTAGTGAAATTTCTATGGAATATTTTGAGAAGGTAATCTTTTGTTTTCCCACTTCTACTTCCCATTCCTTATTTAAGCTACTGAAAATAGCATATTTGTGTACAATTTTGGTCCTTGCTTGGGCTGAAATGCTTTAATATTTCCCCAAGTGACAAAACTGTATTATTTTTCCTTTTGAGGCATTCTAACATACCCAAAGTTTCCATAAAAGAAAGTTGAAATAAAATGAAAAAAAATTGAATTGTCATTGGAGTAACATTTATTGGTAATGAGGAGGAAATAAAACTTTTTAAAGGTCTTTGAAACTTTTCAGTTTCCAAACAATGAAACCATTGCTCCCTTTTTGGATAGACAGAATTTTTATTTTTACTTCTGCAGCTGCAATTTTGTTGTTCTGCTCTAAGGGAAGGCTGGGGTGGTGCTGGAGCAGGTGCTGTAGGGCTGGGAGCTGCCTTGCAGGTAGGTGGTGCAGGCGAAGGATGGAGCCAGCGCCCCAGGGCTGGTGGGGAGGAAGCCAACCCTCCTTCCCTAGAAAGGTATCCTGGAGCTATGGCGAGGCTTGCTCAGATCCCAGCAGCCACTGGAGCTGGCTGAAACACAGGTGAGAAGTGAGGACAGTCTGGGAGGGAGTGTGAGGCAGGTGCTTGTCATTGTGTGATTGCTCAACAGCTGCTTTTCCTAATGATGAAGTAATTATCAGAGCTCCCCCTCTGAGGAACCTGATTTGAGTTTTGTTTGGTTTTAGGCCTCTTGACCTTATTTGAGGAGCTCCTTATAAAGAAGGTCAAGACGGATCCTTTCTAACACTGCTGATCAGTTTGCGGTCCTCTCATGCTGCCATGAACTGTGTATAGGAGTAAGTATAGATTTTTTTTTTTTAATTTTTTTTTTTTTTTACTTTTGAACAGCTCTAAATAAGAATTACATCTTTTGTTTTAAAAGGTGCTAAAATTTCAAAATCCTATTTTGTTGGGAATATTTTACAGGGGAAAAAATGCTGATGAATGATGCACTTTTTTCACTGACTACTGCCTTAAAAGCAAGTCTGAGATAAGAGTCAAGGATTAAATGCATGTTTGAGACAAACTATTGCATTTCATGTCATGATGATTTTTGTGGCTTGAGCAAAAGAACAGTGTGTGTGGCTTATTACTTTAATGAACTTAATAACAAATACTCTATGTGAACTAGAGAGAGTTCTTGGTTTTCTGCCGTTTCTGTAACAGTAGAGAGTGCATAAGGAATATCTCAAAAACTGAGCGTGAATTTGATGATGCTATTTTATCTTCAGATTGTTGTTTTAGTGGAGATCTGTGGGTTCACAGAATAAGAAAATTGGCTCAGGAAAGCCAAAGAAAATAGGAAAGAAAGTAAGAAAGCAAAACCAAAAATCATAGGTGGATGATACTGTAAATGGATGAAACTGTAAATAATGAAGAACACAATTGCCAGCTATTTACAGACTTAGATCAGCTGAAATCAATAAAAGACAGTGACACTTCAATACAGACAAATATAGAACCAGGAGGACTTACAGAGATGTGCACTTGGCAGTGCTTGTTTGGGAAATGGTGGGGGAAAAATAACAGAGGGGATAAATATGCTGGGACAGAGCTGGTGTAGGTGGGCAAGGTACAGCTTCCCGTGGTTATTTAGCTTTCCTACCAAATAAACACACTTCAAAAACAACATGTTCAGACCCAGTTGCCTGCAGGAAGCCTGTAAGTGTCTATTAAAGGAAGGATTAAGATATAATACTGGGTAGGAAAAAAAAAAAGCAGTTGAAATTATTTGCACTAGAACTTGTATTTCTACATTCACTTTCTGATGGAGAAGTCTGCCCTGCAGTCTGACCTGTTGTTTACGTTTGTCTAAGTCTGGCCAGATCTCAGACTTAGATTCTAGGTCCCTGGCTTTGGGGGCGGGGGGGAAGCTGAAAGTCTAGTTTACTGAGCTTGATGTGCGTTGTGCAGGGGTAAATATTCTGATAGTGCAGAGGATCTATCAGAGAAGCATGGTAGAGGCAGGAACAAAGTGTCACCTGTAACACCTCTCTCACCTGACAGGCTGAATGCCATGGCCTGCCTTAGGAAGTCATGATGTGCTAGGGGTAACCAGAGTTTTACTGTGTCCTTTCAGTTTTGCATCTTGTTGACTTTCTGCTTAAAAACCATGAGAAAAACCTTCATCTGCCCCTGCCCTTACTCCAGTGCCTAGTGATAAGGGCAGAAAAACGCTGCCATTCTCCTAGAATAACATTTTATACTCACTTTGCACAAGCGAGAAAGATTGCCCAAGACTGTGGGTACTGGAGCGAAGGTCAAAGTCAAAAAAAGGCTGATAAAAAGGAGAAATAAAAGAGCAATAAGCAATGCATTTAGGAGAAAGAAACAATACATTATGAGAGCACACTGTGATTAGAACAACTTTCTGCTGTTCTAGCAGCTGAGCTCAGCAGGAGGGAGGAGGGGAGCTGCTTTCTAGCTCCAAACCCACAGAGCTGGGAGACCATTTCCCCCTGCTCCCTGTCAACACCAATAGCCCCTGCATTTTGCTGGGCCACATCTTTAGGAGACAGCTGAGTCATTCTTGCATCTTCGCTTTAAAAGTGTGTTTCACCTTGTGTTTCTGCTTGTGGACGGAGATATCAGTGGTCTTTTGCCTCTTTCACCTGCTATGATGATTTAGTGGAGTTCTGGCAATGAATGGTGCTCTGCTATGGCGCTGTTATCTCTGCTTTGTAGTCTGCTCTGCCTATTTCATGACTGGAATGACTGGCTTTGGGGAATTGGAGCCCATGAGCTGTGCAGGGCTCTGTTCACCTGGACTCTACTTCTTGAAGGAAAGAGGGAGCTCAGCTATTCACTGGAGACTTCTTTTTCTTAACATTATAGCTCTTGTACACCTTTAGTATACTGACAGTAACACATCTTTAACAAGATAATTTTTTTAAACCTCAGCTTTGTAATAGAGTCAGACTATTTGTTACAATCGATTGAATAACACTGAGTCCAGTTCCTCAAGCACTGCTGAGTATCTTCTAAGCTGGCACTGAAATTACATCCCACAAGAGTATGAAACAACTTCTGCCATTGCCTTGTGGATATGACAGGCAAATATATATAGGAAATATTAATTGTGAATTGTCATATGTGTTCTTATGATGAATCCAGCCAAATGCATAGGCCATGTCTTTACATTACCAAGCTCGAAGAACTGAGCATTGTAAAGAATTCCCATGGTATATGCTCAAATATATGTGGAGACCAACGTGTACCAAGATTCTGTGGCAAGTGAGTACCTCTAAAGAGAAACCCAGAGTTGTACAGATAAAAGCATATAGGAGGGGAGCACCTGGGACAGGACTAACAAGAATCAGTTATATCACAGAAACTCCCTAAAAGACTAGAGAAGGAATTCAGATTCAGTTATCTCTCTTTGCGGTTTCCCTGGTGATTTCCTACAAAGCACTGGTTTCATGTGGCCCCTATGCCAGAAATAGTACATCAGGATGTAAAAGAACTCATCTCCTGATAGTCCTCAGGACAAGCTCTTGGAAAGAAGAGAGGGACAAACCCTCTTGTGGCTGACAGCCCAAGCAAACAGTAACAGATGACTTGAAGCCAGCAAAAGAGTGACACCAGGCCCAGAGGCTGCCTGGTTCAGGAGCTAAGTCTAGTAGCTAAAAATGCACCACAGAATTGGTTAAGTGACTATAATCCGCTATCAGCAAACAGTAGAGAGAAAACTTCTTTCATCTGACTGCAATTTCTGCCAGTCTTCCTTGTCCATTAGCAGCACAAATAATGCACACACTGATAGGAGCCATTATAAACATACATTCTCTCCCACTAGGAGACTTAATAAATACTGGTAGCTCCTAAAAATGGTTATAATGCTTATTGATTTAAGCCTTTGAGATTCTACAAAGGAACAATCTGTGGGTTTCATAATGTAAAACTCTATATAGACATCCATATGATTTAAAACACAGTTGCTTCTGTAAATGTAGATGCATTATTTGTATGTGTATCTATTTGAGGTAGAGACTGATGCCTCTAGGATTGTGTGGTTTTGTGTAGTTCTTTAGTGGGATGAGAATTCTGTTAGCTTATGTTTCATTTCTTTCAAGTTTGTTGAGAACCCACCACCTGCATTTAAAAAAATTGAGGTCATAGGTTTTAAATTTGTTATCTTTATAACATGATCTTTAACACACTACTACTTTGAGTAGCTTGGTTGTTGTTTTGGGTTGGTTTTTGAGCATAAACCTAGAAATATTATTTTTGTAAGATTTAAACTCTTTTCTGGAGACTAAGATCCCTGTCGAAAGCCAGAAGAAACTCCCAAATTCCTTAGCCAAACTGGTATTTGGGTAGTATATGCTGAGTAATGCACAGAGCCAATAGTGGAACTAAAATAAATGGTGCATAGTGATGAGCCGATTGAAGTACTTGCTACTGTAAAACCAGTAATCACTCAGTTAAAGACTGTATCATAATTCAGGCTTCTTGAGCTATTCTTTAAGGTTACGGTGAAAACCACATGTTTATCAGTGTCTCCTTTGGGGGACTGAGTCTCAATAAGTTTCAGTCTCAATATTCTTTACCGATAGTGTTTGAATAAATTAATGTCTGGGTAGTTATAAATTCACCTGTAGTTTATATGTAAATCTATGGCAAGGTTAATATATAGTAGAAATATAAATATTATTACAATAAAATTGTTGGAGTTTTTTAGTATTTAAAAGGCTGACACTTAAATAGTTACAATTCCTGTAGCTGCTGGGGAAATTCAGTTCCAGTCTGAACAAACAGCTATACTACTGTGTCACCTGATGCAGCAACACATGCTGGGTCGCTGGTGAGAGTAGTGGTGGGGACCTCAGCCCTCTTAGCTCTTCACCTTCTGCCTTAGCAAATCCACGTGAGGTAATCTTAGGCCTTTCCTGTTGTTCATATGACCTGCTTTTATCTTCAGCTATGTCCAGGCAGCCCTTGCTAAAATCCATTATAGCTTGGCAGGTCTGTCTGAGAGCAGCCTGTGTGGGTTAAGAGCTCTAATTAGTCACCCAAGTTTGCATTCTGTTTGTTACTCTACAGAGATGGAATTGATGGGACGCTTCAAAATAGGAATAACATCACTTTTTAGAATGAAGCAATGGTAATTTTAGAAGAGGGGAAAATGGAAGATACAACTGGTTGCACAAAACCCCCTAAGTTACCAGAATGGAGGAAACCCCTTCAAGAGCTGCGTGTGTGTGTGCAGCAGCTCTTACCCGGGAGGTGGTGGGATCTGCCCCCACCAGAACTTGATAAACCTCTCTTAAATATTTCTGTGCTTTTCTGCTTACTGGTGTGATGTGGTGGCAAACAGCAAACCTGTTCACCTCTGCTGTACCCTGTGTACCTCTCCTGAACTACAACTCTCCTACAAACTTGTGACAATGTAGTAAGTTTGTACAGTTTTGGGGGGTTTCCTCTTTTCCTCATGAATGTTGAAATTATTTATGGAGTCCTTTTGCATCTGTGCCCCAGTGCTGTAGCCCTGAGTAGTGCTTTGGCTGTCTCCCAGCCCCACAGAAAAGGACAAATAGCAGTTCAGGCTGACTGTGGAGGGTGAACACCTAGGAGAATGTTAAAGGTAACAAGGCAATTTTTCCTCTTTTCATAAACATAATGACTAAATACTGTGTCTGGGTGACAGTGGTGTCTACAAGAAGTAGAAATAGTTTGAGTTTTACTACTTCGAGACCAAGTTTGTATCTGCTTCACCCCTTCTCAGCTGTGTGACTCACCCAAATGTTTGCTAGGCTTTGCTATAACTCTCTTCTCAGAGAGAGACACCCGACTTTTCAAGCAGAGAATTCTTGTAGTTACAGACAATCAGGTGCCTGCCATTATACTGGGATGAGTTAGTCCTTAGACAATTAAATTTAACTTCTTGATCTGATAAAACCCTTTGTGGACTGTGTTTGAAAATGTTTGACTAGCACATCAAACTTGTTGCATCCTAACACTGCAAAGGTTGCGCAGAATTTCTTGGCAAATGAAACAGTAAATAGCAGAAATGCTGTTGAATCTTAATCACCAGTAACTAATTGAAGTGTGTGCCTGATTATAGAACAATTGAATAATCGCACCTCTTAGCCTCACCAAGAAGTTGCCATCTGGGGTAGGAATAGTGGTTTGCTGGCAAAACCAGATGGTCTTCACATGCAGAAAGAACCTGCTTTTCATCAGTATCATGACTGCACTGCTAATTAGAGAACAATGAACAAGGCATAAGTTAAGGAGGAATTTCCAAATCTAGATTAGGTTTAAGAGATCTGTTTAGATAATTTCAGTGCCAGGGTTGGAAATCGTTTGTTAATGCTGAAAACATGTGAGTACTATTTAATGACTTGATAGTCCAAAGCCAACATAGGCCCTTAAAACAAGATACAAATGCACTTTAGGTGCCTAATTAAAAATTATTATGAGAAAATTCTTGACTCTTATTGTCTCCCTCATGCTGGAAGCTCCCAAAATTCATGATGTTCACATTACTACACCACTCCCTCCCCCAGATTTCTGACTAAACTCCATAGCTAAAAACAAAAATTAAAATTTCAAAATGGTGCCTGACACAGGTTGTGAGACCCACTCTGGAAGACAAATGATAATATTCCCAGTGCACAATAAAGTGGATGCCTGCAGAGACAGGGGTATTGATCACAAAATACAACCCTGTCTCAACTCCATTTCCTTTTGCCTCAGGGTAGGGGGGGGAATAACCCTTTATCAAAAACCCTAAACCAAATCAACCAAACCAAGAACCACCACAGGAGAAAGAAGAGATGGATTTACTTGGTAAACAGATATTAACGCCTAGTTCTACAAGCTTCCTACTCTATGAAGGTATTTTGGTGGATTGTCTTTCTTGTGAATGGTAAATCTCATTGGGTCTTCATTCCACCAGAAGTTTTCTCCAGCCATAAAATAGAGGACTTGGTCCATTTATTTGGTACCTCCAGAAATTTGGACCGTGAGGGCAAAGAGCTGCCTCTACAGGTGGCCTTTGGAGTGTATTGTGCTCTGCGAGGTCTGGATTTATTGTTGTCATGCAGATACAGTGTACTGTGTGGAGTTGCCCTACAAATACAGGTGGTTATGTCTTAGAAATTTTGAACAGAAACGCATAACTCCCTCCACTAACTCTAGATTTTGAGTTCTACTCGAAGGTAAGAAGTTAAAAGCAAAGATTTTTGAAACCTGCTGAGCATGTCTCTCACTTTTCTGTAGTGGTTTTTTTTTTAGTTTTTCTTTCTTTTTAAACTTAGTATATGACATTCAAACTCTGAGATTTTTAGATAAAATCATGAAGAACCAGATATTTTAACAGGTTATTTCTGTAAAATGCTCAAACACATTTTTCCTTAAAATCTTGAAGATTCAGACAAGAATACGAATCATTTAAGTTCTGAGATTGTTTTTTCTCAAAATGGAGTCTTGTGGTCCAGCTAAACTAATGTTGTTCAGATACACATACCTTGCATTTTTACAGATCTTTAGAAAAAAATTATACAGCACTTTTTTTAAAGACTTCTAAGCTGGCAGTTATCAAATAACTTTCTTCTTACCTGGTTTTATAATGTGGTTTGGTTCCAGTCACTCTCAGAGTGAACTGGATGTAAGTTTTGCACACCATCACCACCACCCCTGATACCAGGAACCAGTCTGTACCTTCAAAAAATAAGGGTTGATATCCCTCATGAATCTTTCATTTTTCTAGGAATTGTTAATAATTCTTTACTTATTCCAGCACCTATCCCTTCTTTGATTCTAGAACTCCATAGGGTATGTGATTCCTTTGGAAATTATTTACATGTGTTGGTTTTTAGTTATTAAAAAAAATACAGGTAATAGTCTAAATTTGATATGTACCAATTTCCTACGATGTTAATTAAATGTCAGAGTAAGTGCTTAACATAAGAAATCAAAGCCTCAGTGCCTTATTCTGTTATTCTTCAATGCAAATGCTATTGTTATTTAATGCAAATATACTTTTCCTAAACAGAACTGCAATGCTCACACATTTACTGAGTCTCACCCTTAATTTTCTGGCCCTGAAATGGAAAGTAGATGAAGGAACAACCAAAGAAAAAATTAAAAGATGTGAAAGGTGGTCACAGCTAAGAAATGAGAAGCAAAATGTTGGCAAAAACTAAGGGTTTTCTTTTTCTCACTTTTTGTTATACAGAAGCTAATAGGATACAGATCTCTGTCCAGAGCTACTGGTAAATGGATTGACTTGCAGAACTGAAGCAGTACAGATGATCTGTACAGACCCTACAAAAAGAACCTCTGATTTGTTTAAAATTGTCAGTCTGAGGTCTGGTAGTAGTATTATGTATGATGGGCTAAGGGTAATACTGACTAATGCTTCTAGAAAAAAAAAAATCTGTCCTTTAATTTGTTGTGTCAGAAGATGAAGATGGGGAATTTATAACAAAAAAAAAATTAAAATAAATTGTTCTTTCCTTTTGCCATATTTCACTCGGAAATGGAACAGCTTTGAAACTAGAGATGCTTTTAACCCATTGTCAAAGCTAATAGTAAAATTTATCACCAGTATTTACTCAGGTGCTATAAAGCTAGAGTCTGTGTAGCCTGTTAACACTGGGACATGAATTGATCTCTTTCTGTCTCCATCATGTTCTTGAGTATGCATCAAAAGAGGCTGCACAAGAGAGTAATCTCAGATGTTTTTCATCTTTGTGTTCTGAAAAGTGAGTGCTGCTGATTTAATGGACTGGGAAGGGTTCTTGAATCTGAAATAGCGATGGATAGCTTTGTCAAAGACTAATTTGGTATATTTCTGATGTTTCAAGTAGGGTTCCAAGGATGTTGGAAGGGACCCCCTTTCAATTGGAAAGCTTAAACATGATGGGTTTTGTTCTCCTCTCTTTGAAGTAGACAAATACATATTCGCTTAAGAATGTTTTAATAGTATACATGCATGCACACTTGCATGAGGTTTATTCAAAGAATGTTCACAAGAATACAGAGTTGATCTCTGGAAATGTCCTGTGCTGTTTGGATCTGACCTCTAATTCCATGGATTCCCTACGTCAGTCAAGCCACAGGCAGGACTATGCCTGCGAAGGCACATGATATGTGGTATTTTTTCCTCTCCTGCTGTCTGCTGTGTGCCCCCAGTATTTATGAATTCAAACCCTGCTTGGGTTATTCAATCTCTTTTAAATACTAGCTCCAAATCCTATTCCCTTTCTTCTGGCTAACATGTCATCCATGTGTTGTCTTCCTCCAGTATCACTCTTTGCCCAGATATGCTTTTCAATTATTTTTTTTTCTATCTTTGTGGCTCCTCAGTAAAATTCTTCTGCAGACGGGAACCTCCTGCAGCCCTAGGGACTCTGGTCCTTTTGCTGGTATCATTGTGTTTTGCCTCAGTAACTCACAATTCTCCCTTTGCGTGCTAGTGCCTTATCAGCTATAGCTCTTCTCATGCCTCCTGCTATTCTTGGTCTTTCTTTCCCTTTTGCTCAGGGCTGGCCCCACTCTGTGTGCTGCACATCAATCCCTATTTTTCTTTTAATGGATTCTAATCCAATTTCCCTGCACTCCCATCTTTCCCCTTTCTCGTGTCTTTTCTGTAAATGAATACGGCGATGGCTCACTGAGGTCTGTGGAGACACAGGGCACGTGCTCTAAAATTCGTACATCTGGCCTTAGTGTTGCAGGAGACGACTTTCTTGAGCAACTTCTACTGAAACCCAAGAAACCCCTACTGAATAGGAGCAGAATTTATCAAGCCTTTTCCTTATGAGACTTCAAGTTTTTGGTCAACCTCTTGGAGACACTAACACATTTCCGAGACAAGTACATCAAGTTGGGGAATGATGAGTTCATTTGTTTAAAACATAGACAGGAGAGTGTACCTGACTTTCTGAGGCAGTCAAATCATTATGATATTTCTTCAGAATACCTAAAATGGAAAATTACAGTCTAAACTACAAAAAAGTTTTCAAAGTTATGAGCAACTAAAAAATTAAAAACAGGGTCTTAAAATAGGAACTGTTAAGCAGTCTTACTAATAGCTGGTATTACCAGCCCCACCTATATAAAATATAACATTGCTGTCCTAATAGCCTAAATGCACTAAATACCATTAATGTAATCTTGGTAATTGCTACCAGAAAGATGTGGCTGCTGTTTTCTTGACTTTATTGATCTGCCAAAATTATAAAGTGGCAGTACTTTATGTAAGCTTTATTTAAAAGCATAACTGGAGAGTGATGACAGAACAGTTTATATACTAATGTGGTAAATATAGCTAGAACTTTGTTCAATATGCCAAGGAAGGAACAAGCCACTAAAAATGCTATTTATTCACAACAATTAAAGAAAAGGTGGTGGGATTTTGTTCTGGTTTTAACCTTTAAATGGTGTCCCTAAAAAGAAACCTATATGTTGGGGCCCAGAAGCATGAAAAAAGTACTTTAGTGATGAATCCACAGTAAATTTTGAACACGTTTAGATTAGCTTATGATACAGCAAAAGTGGGCCAGGAACTACGATTGTTTTTCTTTTTCTTAGGGCTACAAGCATGCACTTGAACATCATCTAATTTTTAATAATTTACTATTTTTTAGTACCTTCCTTTGTCTAAGCTTTGGTTAGCATCAAGGCTCAGACTGCAATGTTAAAGCACTCAGACACAAGGCCACAGGAGAAATGTATTTGCTAGTGCAATTACCAGTTCAATTGATCCTATTGTGTCGGTGAACTTCTTCACAATAAATTTAATAACCTTGTCAAGGTGTATTTCCATACTGCACCTCAGAGTTCATTTTATATGAGAACTTGCCTTCCTCCTCCCTACTCATTTAGCACAGAAGTCTCCCAGCTGCTATTATACAAACAATAAAAAAAAATAGGTCACTCTCCTGTTGAAGTTCAACATTTTGTTCCATTTATTTGTTGCCTTTTGGTTTGTAGAGGATGTTGTTCATGGCAGAGCTGTTTTTTTTCACAGTAGTTTTATTCTTTATATCCTTGCTTTCCTTCTGATGTGTGTATTCTCTAAGCTTTTAAAAAATGACTACTGAATAGAGAAAGCTGTAAGACTTGAACCTGTGATATACCTTAGATAATCTTAAAGATGATGTTCTGTTCCTTGATATTTTAATGAAAATTTAGACTGTGCAAAAAGAGAACATTTCAGTGATGAGACATCTTGATAAAGAAAAAGTCAGGAGATACTGGGGAGCCCACTGAGACCATCAACGTGTTAAGCAGCACCTTACTCCATCAATACTTAGGGGCATGGATATGTCCATTTTCCTTCTTCTGTAGTGAAAAATGTGGCTCAGAGACTTGCAAGTTATTGGAGGCCCAAAGAAAGAAAACTGCATCGGTCAGTGCAGTGGATGTTAATTAAGTATGGAGAGCAGTAAAGCTCCATTCACACTTGCACCATTTGTTGACGCCAGTGGTTGGGCTGCCAGGTGCAGAGCTGAGCTGTGCGCTTTTTTGTTCACAGCGGAAACATGCCAAGATGTTTTCTAGATACTGCCCATGAGCATTAGACTCATAAAGAGGGTGCTAATGACAAAGATTCAAAGCACCACTGCCTGTTTTTCCCATTCCAGTTGTCTCTGTGGTTCCTATCGAATCTCATAAGCCTGTGTTAGTTCCCCTGCTAGCAGAACATTAATGAAGAATTTGCATTTCATAACAAAATTGGGATAATTCCTTGTGATTTAATTAAAGAATTTTTGTGTGAAATCAGTTCCTGTTAATGACCTAATCAGTTGCCTTGTGGGTCATCTGGTCAAAATGGCATGGGCAGATTTGACAAAAACAGGCTGTTCAGGCAATTAAACTGTCATGGGATAAGAGGGAAGATCATTTTGTGGATTAATTCCCAGTTAAAAGCTAGAAGCTAGAGGGTGGGAATAAATGGTCCACTTTTGCCTAAAAGAGATTATATATGTGATCCCATTGGATTTGTGTTGCATGTTCAATGTCTTCATACATTCATTTTAAAATATGAAAAGGATAGGCAGAAGTGTAATAGGAGAGTCTAATACTTTAAAGAATTGCAGCAAGTTCCTATAATTGGATGATAAGCTGGCGGGTGGAGATCAATTTTGATAAATGTAAAATAATACACTTGGAAAATAACTCTTATAAATGCATATAAACAATGGGCTCTAACCTAATATTACAGAAAAGATTTTGGTGTCATTGCAGCTATTTCTCAGTAAATGTTAGATCATTGCTCACAGCAGAAGAAAAAAAAAAAAAAGAAAAATTGAGTGCTAAGAATTATTATGAGAGAGATTGATAACAAAATAGAAAAGCACTGTTATGCAACAGAATAAATCTATGGTGCTCCCACATCTTCATAGCTGATTCTGATCACCTTATCTGAAAAGATTACAATAGAGCTGGATTTTAAAAAAAAATTGATAAAAGATGTGAAATGAAGCCTGTGTAAGGAGAGGCTAAATAAGCATTTCAGCTGTGAAAAGAGATGATTGAAGGAGGATAGTGGTGTATACAACTGTGAATATTCTAGAGAACGTGAAGGGAGTGGTGGGGAAATGTTCAGTTTTTCTTATGACAAAAACAGAATAAAAATGTTCAACAGCAACTTTACAACAAAATAAAGTATTTGTCATGTGACATAGAATTAAATTGGAATACCCTTTGACAGGAGGTTGTGATAGCCAAAGTGTAAATGGGTTCAAAAAGAATTTGGCAAATTCATGAAGAATAAATCTGTCAGTGGCTGTTAAAATTATGGTTTAGATGCAGTCCTTGTGTTCAATGTACCCTATTTTTACACTCCTCCTTGGACATTGCTACTGGCCAACAGAAGCAATTAAATTCTAAGCTAGCTAGACCTGAAGTCTAACATGGCTTGATCGCCATCATGAAGCCTATGGACTTCCTCCAGGGATGGCAAATCCTGGGGGAATGCACTTCCTTGATGAGGGCAGTTTGTAAAGGCTTTGTGCATCACTTTACTTTTGCTGTCCTTTGATAATTAGAGAGATAAAACAATATGCAAATCACTAGTTAATAAATAATTACTGCACATAATAACAGGACAGAATGAGAACAAAACCCATTTTGACATGTTTCCACTGCAGCTGAATACAGATCTGTTTCATCAGCTGCTTTATTCTAACAAGTGCAGATACACGCCATCCTCTCCTTTCAATATTTGTTCTTAAAGAGAAGAGTCCTTTTCTGCACGGAAAAGGACACTCTTTCAGGTACAACTGCTGTCTTTAGTTTGTTTATTTGCCTGGCTTGACAGTCAAGAACCTTTAGGAAGCTGTTTCATGGTAGCACTTCACCAGCACTATATTCTGGTCGGCAGTGAGGAGAAATAGTTATTTACTTTTCTTGTGTTCCTATGCTGTAATGATAAATCTAGTATTTTCCCCAAAGATGCACTGTGTGACAGGTATTTGAAAGTGCACGTAGCGTTGAGCAGGTGCTGGACTTCAGCGGCGGTAAACTTTGAGGGAGGGGAGAGGAAACATTTGCACCAAGGAGTCCCTTGTGGTTTTCAAGAAGAGAAATATTTTCAGGCTTTATACTCCTATAGTCTCTGATGTCTGGAACATCGTTCAGCAGGTATAGCGGCAGCGCTACTGTAAATGTTAACGGTCCGTTGGGCTCTTTGGCCCTCCCAGCTCCGTACTCCAGTTTCAGTTAAGATATTTGATGTACGATCTTCTCCCTCTGTTTGCTTGTGCTTTTTACTCAGTTGGAGAAAGTAATCCATGACTAATTAGACACCGAATTTCAACCTAGTGATTTATTTAAATAGTTTTGTAATTCATTGGTGTGAGCATTTCTGGCCAACATTTTGTCACAGGAAACATTTATGAAGAAACTGTTTAGGCTTGTAGGAAGAGCTGTTACGAAGGATTTAAAGATGTAATCTACATACAGTAGCAGGCTTCATGCAGTACGCAGGGATGTGTCAGTACAGCCTGGCCCAGACAGAGCTCCCCTGCGATGCTTGGTTTAGGAGGAAGCACTACCCTGTGTCTGAGCTATTGCCATATTGCTGCTGACAGATTATATTACTTCAAGTATAGCCCACAACAGCTGCCTTGCATCCAGCTAGGCAGCTAATAAGGACAGGGAATTTCAGATAACCTTCTGCCTGTATGAAGGCATAACCCATACCTAGAAGTGGAGGAGGCAAGGAGTAGTCAGTGCTAGCCAGCATAAAGCTTTGGGCATGTGTAAATATCTTGAATCCTGTCCAGCTCTCCAGCTGAGTTATTCCTTGTTCAGGGCCAGAGTGAAGGATCCTACAAATAAGATCTTTGTCTACGCTTCTGAAAAGAACCCCTTACAGCTCCCTGGGAGTAGGGGCAGCAGCAGCTTCTCTCAGTTGTTAAAGACCCTAAACAAGCATGGGCACTCCTAGTCCACACAAGAGTGTGTGACTGAGCACAGCATTAACACTCATGAGCTGCACTCCTGATGCCAAAGGGTAGGTCAAGCTTGTTAGGATGCTTAACTGAGTCTAAACAGCTTAACTAAAAAGCATAAATGCAGCAAATCTGATGCATCTGAATGCAATCTGAATGTTATGTGGAGGAGCCACGGGGATCCCACCTCTGGGGTTTACAGATGAATATGCTCTGTGTGGCAGTTCACAAGGAGTGGATTGAAGTTCTCACAGATTCAAGAAATCTACGGCTGGATCTTTCTAAGACTTTTTTCAGATGAAGTGCCATTAACATCAAGTATAAAATTAGAAGACTTTAATTGCTAGGCATTTAGAAAATGCTTATCAACAAAGCTTATAAATGTGGTTAACTTAGTAGAAGAGAAACCTTTGGGATATCTACATTAAACGCATTAACCCCCTTAGTGACAGTCTCTGTCTAAACCTTTAAATGTCGCAACGGTTCCATCTGGGAAGCATTGGCCTCTGTCAGTTCCTATTGAAAGAATGCACCTTGTATTTACACAGCCCTTTTAACTGCAGGATCTTAATGCACTTCTACTAACTGTGCCTCTGTCCTAGAAGGCCACTACTTTGCTACAGGTAACTACAGAGAATAACAGACAGCTACTCTGTGTAGTCCCTTTAGACATGAACTGAAATTGCTTCAGAGCATCTTAGATCATGATTCTACAGCTATTTGTCTATGACTTGACCACTGGGACCATGGTGCCCCTCAGTCAGTGTAAGCCACTGCTGTTGCAACAACTTAACTTGCAATTCCAGAGCTCAGGACAATTCAAAATGCCAAAGGTCTGTGTAACTTGGGCATTGGGCAAGGCTTAGGCTCCGAAGTGCCAGGGAACGCTGTAACTGAGCCCCACAGTCAGTGTTGCCTTCCACTTTGACACTTAAGACTTGTTAAGTGCCTGTGCAGATGTACAAACTTACAAAGGAGAGAGAGCACCTAGTCCCTTTTGCAAATAGGGATGAAACAGACATTTCTAAGTGCCAGAAGCGTCAACCAAATTCCCCATGTATGCCTGTGCTTGCTGGTGTCTTCAGCAGTAAGCATGGGAGAGTGGAAGAAAACTTGCTTCTGCCTTCTTTACTGTAGCCCAGTGGCCAGAGCATGTGCTCAGAAAGCAGGAAGTCTGCTTTACATTTCCATGACATCTACACAATAAGAATGGGGGAATTTGCATGTGGAAAAGCAGTTAAACTGTACCAGGGAGGAGAGAGTGAGATAAAGTGTATGCACACATCACCTTATGGCTTATTGCTTAAAGCATTCCTAATTCATGGCCAGGAAAGTCTCTCTTCCAAAGTAATCCTGTTGTCTGAGTGTTTTTTCTGACGAATGTTTACTAAAAAAAAAAATACATGTAAAATGTAATGTTTCTCAAGGACCGCAGATGTTCCTTGAATTAGAAATAAGCACCTATTTATGCAGGATGTAGCCCATCTGAAAGGCAGAAGAAGGAAAACAGGAATCTGCTGCCTTGAGACCAAAGCACAATCAAATCTGTAGGATTCATTGCACTGGAAATTAAACCTTAAGAAAATGAAGGTAACTTACGTGTTCCAGGCTAGAAGTTAGTTAATGGAGGACCTGGGAAGAAAGACAGGACAAGTAAATTGTGCTCTGTAAATCACATGAGAGATCTGTAGACTTCAACAAGAGTTGGTAGCAGACCTTCTGGCTAGCTCTAATCAATACCAGATGCACATATTGTAGCTTTAAAGGATTTGGGATAAAATGGGGAAAAATGAGTGTGTATTAACTAGGTTTATGACCCTAGGTTCATGACTTCAGATCTGTTTAGAAAGGATTTGGAGCAGACAAAGAAGTACAGCTCAATGCAGTCTGGTGCCAACTGGAAAGGTATCTGCCATTCCTGTGTACTGTAGCCAATAATTTGCACCACGTAGTCTGCTAGAATCACTGCAATGCAGCGAGGTGGTTTCCAAGCTGAGCTGTGGCAGGACTATTTTGACTGGCTGCATTGCTAGGGGCATTTCACCTTTTGTGACACCTCTCATTTTGTTTCTTCCATCCTTGAAAGATATGTACCAGTAATTTTGAACATGAAAACTCTGTATTTATGTCCCTCCTTACCTGGAAATGCACTCAGCCCTAAGGACTCCCTGGGTCAGATTGCCAGGGCTTTTCATTTGACTGTAGGTTTACACATTTTTCTTTCACCTGTGCAAAAAATTCTTGGAAGCTGCTTCTGAGACCAGAAGTTTCTGGATAGGTTGCAGCCACAGTGTGCACACGGAGTGCTGAAAAACACTTTTCTAATGATGCATAGGCTCTCCTGTACCAGCACGGAAACTGTCATTGTGATCTGAATAATATTAGAGATGGTTTCAAGTGTCTGAGCCAACAATTCTGAGTTGCAGTTGGTAAAAGGAGAGAAATATAATTAGTTACAAATGTTGGTATGCAAAAGAACATAGTCTGTGTCTCCAAACCAAAAACTTTAGAATAATTAACTGTCAATTTCATAATGCTCCAGTATTTATTGGTTGATTTGAGGACTACTATTTCGACTTGTAGTCTACTATTTGCTGATAAATCAAAAGAAATTGAATTGCACTCACTGTAATATATTCAGACCATGTGGGACACAGAGATGGATCCCACTTGAGGGGCCTGAGGTTGTCCTGGATTCTGTGTTGCACAAAACTGGACCAGGAAGGCCTTGATTTTTAGCACACAACTTCAAACCTTTCTGCTTACTCTCCTTGCCCTGAAGGACTGAGCCAACCTATGCCAATATGATCAACAAGTACATTTCTTAGAAGGCATGGCAGTGATTGGACTAAGTTGAATGAGCAGTCATGGATTTCTTAATGGTTAGTTTAGAGGAAGCAAAGAGTGAAATCAGAGTGGCTTTCTGAAGAGGCAACAGTAAGGACAGTGAGCGAAGACACAAAACCCAAGGTCTGCAGGAAAGAGGTCCATCATGGAAAATACACAAATAGGACAAGTAACGAGGCATGAGAGCAGGTGTCAGGGAAGAAGTGCTCAGCCACACCACAGAGTTCAATGTCGACCCTACACTGGCCATAAGTTACTAAGTGTGTGAAATTGCAAATAACCAGCTGGTAATTTGGTTCAGTAAATCTGTAGAAATAAAGTGGAAAAGGCATCTAATATTAGAGATCAGAGTAGGAAAGTCTTGAATTTGTTTTTCCTTCGTCAGGGCAATACACAGACCATGAACTGCTGTCCGGAGTAAATTAAAGGTTCCTTTAAAGCACAGACCTGCCTGCTGCCGTTTGTGATGAAATTCTGCCTTCATTCTCTCTCTACCTCTATCAAACTTATGTAAAGAAGAACTTTTTCCTGTGAAAATCAGGACTGACTCTGGCCTAAAATGTAAAATTTCTGAATCCTGTTTTACACACAGAAAATAGCATCAATTACATATAATTTTTAATGATGATGATTATAAATTGCTGCAGCTAAGAGATCCTGTTACAAATGAAGCTTTGGAAAGACCAGACTGTCATGTAATGTGTATTAAACTAATAGCATGGTGGCTCAGTTCAATAAGGTACAGATTATGAATTAAAAATCAATAATGGGATTATAAGCATTCAGTTACAGGGTTCTTTTTCTAATTATCAGCAATCTGTCATCCAGAAAGTCTACGATAACTCATCTGAGCATAGCAGTGATGTATCTGCTGCTTATCACAGAAAGCAAGCGGACCCTCCCCTTTCATTTTATTGTGTTATGACTTACATAGTCCTGTCTCTTTTCCACTGACTGAAGGGGGAAAACAAATCTCTTGAGAGATACAGACCTGGTTTTACCTTTAGTATGAAAATAGCTCTCTTGGAGATACTGTACCTGAAAATAGGCTGAAATAGACTGTCCTTATTGTTTAGTTCAACTCCTCAGCCAATGCGAAGGGAAATGAGATCTGCATTATGTTCCCAGTTCTTCTACTGACTCTATTTCTGTCTCTTATTCTGCCTCTATGCATCTATAAAATGGGCACACTACTAGCTGAAAGGAACTGAGCAGTTTTAATTAAGCCTTTGAGAAACACAATGATAATCAGTACTGCTTAGTTCATTGTGTGGAGTGATCATCTCTGGGGATCAAAGAAGAAAAAGGCAAGGACTGGAGTTGGGGGGCTGGGGGTGTGGTGGTGGGTGGGGGAAGGATGGTGGTCTTACCTCCAGGGACATATTTTGGAGGTCTCAAGGAGCACTGAAGGGTCAAGGCAAACAGCTGATAAAAATCATTTGTCAAAATAAACTCACAGATAAAGCAGAAATGCCAGAGAGAATGAGAAGGGAAAGTTGAGTGTCAGGAATAATTTTTGTCACTGCATGTTGTGGCCTTAGATGTTAGACATGGGCCAGTTGCTAACCTCTTTGTTGGTAATGGAAGAACCCAACTATTTTCCCAAGCTTTTTCTTAGGAAACAGACTGAGTGATGATGACTGGGTTCAAAAGGTGGGATTCTTTTCTGGGAAGGGTTAGGGTCAGGGTTCTGGGAAGTTTTTTATTGTGACCATTGGATTAGCTGGAATTTTGTATGTAACTTTAAATGATCTGAGTATTTTCCCTAGATCTTTTGAGAGGCACATCTTAAAATCTAAAGAAATACTTAGAACTTAACGTATATTCTATTATTTATTCTTCAACTGGAGATTTTTTGAAAAGCCACCTAATCTATTTTGGTCCAGAAAGAGTGATTAAAGGTTAAACTCTCTGGTAATATTACTCCTGAGTTTAGTTGGATATTTTTAAGATACTCATTCCCATGGCATCAGTGTTATATCTGTATTGTTGTGCCTAGTGGCGTGTGGCTGAAATTTTGGGGTGATAGTTAATTTCTTATTGGCATTGCTTTTTGTTATGCCACTATTGACAATTTACCAACAGCTATTTGTCCACTTTGAAACATGTCATTTTGATCCCATCGATCTACTCCTTTGTGTTTCAGTGTGTCCCCTGTGTCACCTCTGTGATATGGGTGCATCCATCAGTTTCGTGTCACGTGGAACTCATGATGTTGCTTCCTCATAGATAAGATTTTCCATGTTAGACTGCTGAACAGGGTATCTAGGTACTCAGATACCAAGACTGTGTTCACAGCATCAGGACTTGAATAGAACAAAGTAAACCTGGTTTTGATGACAGTTACAAACACTCATGAATTTTGTCTTTGATTTATTTTCCCCACTGCTTCTGAAAGACTTTCTGGTGCTGTCAGCAATATATTTTGCCCAGTTACACACACATTTTATCTGATATGAGTTTTGCCTGATGAACTTATGACAGTGTCTTTACTGTGCTTCAGAACTGATGCTGCAAACACAAACCAGTGTTGGGCTGAGCTTTGCAAGGTGAGGTTTTAACAGGAACACTGAGTCAGAGCACCCTTAGTCATGTGTCTAAGGTGAATTTGCCTCTGGGAGAGAGTCATTTGCACGAACAGCTTTAAGAGTCGCCTGTGAGGACTTGGGGTCAGATATGACTTGTTCATGTGGCTGAGACAGGGATCAGTTAGGTCAGTTCATCACTGTCCGTGCTGCACACGTCTCTGCTTAAGCCTGGTACTGGTAAAGGAGAGCTGCAAACCCTGCATAAGCTTTTCCTGAATAAGCTGGCTCAGAAAGCATTTGTGAGCTGTTGGGGTGTTGCGTTTTTTCTCTTTTGTGGTTTTTTTTTTGTGTGAGAGTTTTTGTGGTGGTGTGTCTTATTTTTTTTCCAAAGACAATGCACATTTACCTTTGTCAAATTTTGTCACATTACAAAATCTCAAAGGCAAGCAACTGTATATGCTTCCCTTCTATTTCTCTGTTTACTTCTGACAAACCCAGGGTAATTTTTGTCAGCTCAGTACTATATTTTCCTCTTCTCCAAAGATTACCCCATTTTCTAGAGACTCAGTGAAGTTGCATGGCAACATTTGAGAGCGCTGAAAGGTAGAAAGTAACATAACATCATCCACCAACTAAGTAAAAGCCACAACAAAATCACAAATAGATGCTTTATAGAACTCTGCTTAAATGAAAAAGGTCGGATTTTTTTGAAGCATGGTTGTTGTCTTGCACCTGTAACTTACTGGCACAGCTGATGTCATTTAGGCTCCGGTTCAGCAAAGCACTTAACCATGTTACTTAGTCCTGTTGACTTTAATGGGAAGTAATTACATGTTCCAACAAAGCACACACAGAAGTGCTTGGCTGAATCAAGGTTTTAGATGACATAATGAGAACCTGATTAGGAGGGAGAGGGGGGAAGCTGAATTAATGCTGTGCTCAAAATCAAGCCCATACTCTCTGAAAATACATAGTAGGAACTCATTTGTGGCAGTGTTCTCCCTGCATTGTGGCACACATTGGTCTCATTGCTATACAAAAATGAAGAAAATAAAATTCTAAAGACTGTATCCGTGCTATCACACTCAGAGGGCACATGCAGATTGCCACACTGTAACCACTGCAGTGATTTAATTCCAAATTATACTGGTTCTTTCTTCCCGTAACATTTTTTCTTTTCACTATTCCATTTTTCATTTTCAAGTGGGGATGGTATTCTGATCTTGTACTTACATGGACTGCCATTTTGATTATGTTTGTCAGTGCTGCTGTTGATGTGAGCTGTATTAAAATAGCAATTTGAAGTAACGCTGGCACCAGACAGTCACCACTCGTTAGCATCATCTCCAGTAAAATCTTACAACAGAGCTGTAAGACTACCTGGTTCATAGTCCTCAAATTGTAGTATGGTACAGACTGTCCACATAGTGCCACTGCAGCTTCAAGTCACTCCTGTTACGTTATGCTGAGTCTAATTTCATCTCCTTGAGAAGGTTTTATTACTGAGCGTAGAGGAAATCCTGCTGACTTTATATCCCTGCTGACACTAATGGTCCTACTCGCATAGCAGATTTGGCTCAAGGTATGTATGGGTAACAGTATTGCTTTTCTCTTAAATTCTCATGGAAAGATGCTGCTGGAGATGTGGCTGAATTTGCACAACTTTTTTTTTTAATGCCACAGAATCTATTGCTGATAAACCAAGAAGGAAAAAGGATTTCTTTTTTTGGTGTGTGTCTAGATGATGCAGCATACTGTGAGCTAATAACCAAGCTGACTAATTCTTCCATAGTGGATTTAAAGAGGCTATCAGGGTTAATGGGATTATGAGGGTCTTGATTTCTGAGAAACACCATCAAAATTCAGTGGAAGAGCTCAGTCCAATCCCCATCCATCTGTTTATTGGTGAGGACCTGACTGGTCATATAAGGTAGGGGTTGATGACTGCACTTATTTTGTAATTCCCAAGCGACATTATTCAGGGGGTTGCTCTTCATCAGTGATCTCTTCTGATAGACCATCCTGCTGAGATAGCCAGAGTCTTCCTACCAGACCTGCAAAAATATTTGGGCTGCCTAAATTGAAAACCAGGTCACGGGCTGGTCCCTGCCTTCCCAGCACTGCAGCACCAGAGCAGTTTGTGTCACCCCCCGGTCAGCACCCAGCAAAAACAGCCCTGCCCATCATGGTGGCTGCTGGCCCTGTCCCCGCTGTCCCCTCATGGGGAGCCAAGTGGGGGCTGCTCCCACCAGCACTGCTGCCGGTGCACAGATGATGAGTACAGCACGGGGGTGGGAGGTGTTTCTAGCTGTCGTGCTTTCCTGCAAGGTGTGTTAGTTCAGAAGGAGCTTGGCCCAGTAAGGGGACCTGCTTGTGCAGTGAGACACCCCCAGCCCTTCCGGCTGCTCCTAGGGCCAGTGCCAGAGTCTGGCCCTTTCTTTGCCTCTCCTGTCAATCCATTGCCCTTCTAATGCTCTGCATGTTCTCCTGTAGTCCTTTATATTTTTTTTGAAGCCTTCCACTACTATTTCGTGGGGGCAGTTACAGACCCACTTGCCATTGTGCAATCAGAAGAAAGCTTAAGGAGGGTTCTGGTAGGTCTGATAGCTTACAATATTTTGTTCCAAAAGTTTGGGGGAGACCCATAAGCAATCTCTCTTCTGTCAGTGCAGCAAGGATGTCGTCTTCTTGCTGTGACCAGGATGGTTACAGCAGCACTGTGCTCATTTTTCTTAGAGGAAAAGTCCTTCTGGCTCAGACTCAGCAGGGGACAGTGTTCTCATCTACTGCATGCTGGGGTGGAGCTGAAGTGCTTTCTTTAAGGAAGAGGTATAGGAGAGTAAGGTTGAAAATGCGGGTTTCATTGATTTAATTGGTGGAATGGAAGAAACAAATAATCCATGGGGTGTTTTATTGTTGTTTTGGGGATTTTTTTGTTTGGTTTTTTTGGTTGTGTGGTTTTGTTGTGGGTTTGTGGGTTTTTCTTAAGTGTAAAACACCTTGGGACAAAGTAATAACTAATTTCAAAATGATAGTGTTAACCATTCTCCACTAGTTTCCAGGAAAATGGGTTTGGCTGTCTTCCTTGCACAGCTTCCAGGGCTGAGCTGTGTCCTGCTCTGCTCAGGCAGGCTGGAATTTGTGGGAAGCCGTGGGCAACTGCCTGAAGACGAGGGAATCTCCGGAGAGATAAAATGACAAGGAGATGTAAGAAAGAAACATAAATCCCAGTGACATTGAAAGAATGACTCTCTCAGCATAGCCAGACAATAACGTAAGGCCATCTGTGCTGGGCTATACAACCTAAGGCAACGGGGAGGGAACTGGGGAGCGGGCACAGCGTGGCTGTGCCCTTGTGCAGTTACGGTCTGTTTGTTTTTATTCTCTCCTCAACTTAAAGCTACTAAGTACTTTGTACCACTGCCAACAAGACAGTGAACTAACAGCTATGCGAGTTTTTTACTTCATTCCACCACAAAATTTTTTCTTTAAGGAAGGGTCCTGTGTGCAGCTTGTGTGTGATGCTCAAGATAATGCAGATGCTGCTGGCTTGCTAAATGGGCAGCAGCATGTGCTTCTGTTTCTTCCCTAACAGCTACAGCTGTGAGCACACTAGCAGAACTGAGAGCTTACTATAGACACAAGCTTCTAGAAATATGTTAACGAAGGATGGTGGTCTTAACCACATTCTTAAAGCTGTTAAACTCAGTATATTCAGTTAAATTCAGTATATTCTAGATAGGAAGTGACACATGAAAATAAATGGACATGTTAGCAAGAATATGTAAAACACCATTCTCTTCCTGATTTCATCAGTCATGTTTATGACATTACTGTGGCTGCTTTTTTATAGCTGGTGCAAAGCTTGAATCCTAATCTTGATGGGTGTTTGCTGTGGTGTGCGAGCGCTTTGGGTTTTCCCTTTCTGTCAGAGACTATTCCCTCCCTGCTGCAATAGATCAAAATGAGAGGACAGGCAGCTGGTGCCCTTCCCTGACTGCTCTGGCTGACATTCCTGAAAGTTGAATTAGGGACAGTGTTATTTACTCTATCTTTTGCTGCGCGGAGAGAATAAATTCCAGCGTCCCTACCATGTGTGTTGTCTTGACACTTTGGAAAGAAGAGGCTGCATTTCTACTGAGGCAGATTCTTTACCATTGATGGGAAATTAATGATGGCAAGTAAAACATTGCTTATTAGGATTAAGTAAAATGATCAAAGCCTGAATGCTGTTTACTCCCATGCTTCTAGACTGCTGTGAGCCCTGGATGTTCATAAACAAGTAATTGCTTTTTACTTCAAGAGATCACTGCACAAGGGGGAAATGGTATCACACTCCATTGCAAAGTACTCTGCAAACTATTGATAAGAAGTACCACTTCAGGATCCATTTTCTCCTACATTAGTAGGAAATACATTAGTATTATATATACACAAATCCATTAGTGTTTGTAGAACTAATTAAGCTCCATGACTTGAGGAGAACATGAAAAATAAGCCCTATTCTTGTACACTATTATTTTCCCAGTAATTTAGAACCAAAATTCTGTAACGCCAAATAGCACGATCTAGTCTGTATTGTGACCCTTACTGACACACAGAATTCCCACTTAGTTAAATGAATTTTTGTGTAAGTGCTGAGCATGGCAAGGTCTGATGCTTTTTAAAATGTTCGTATAAGAGCTGAGCCGTCTCCAGTGCCCATCAGCAGGAGGAGGAACACATATACTAACAAGGCAAAAAATAAACCACAGTTTAATGAGTTGCAAAAGGCCTAGTCTCTATGCTCTCTTAAGTAGTCTATTTTAGAATGGCTGTTGGCATCGTCAGGAGGGTACAGCGCAGGAGACTTATATGGTTAAATTTTATAGTAGTCTAATAATGAAAAAAGCATGTGTAAGACCTCTTGGCAAACAGCCCACAGTCGTGGCAGTATTCCTACAAGTAAAGCTGCACGAGGGGAGAGAGAAAGATAATTAATGGGAACCTGCTTTATTTGCCAGGAGAGATTATTCTTATGCTGGGAGCAAAGGGTATATCCCTGAAAAAAATATAGAGAAAATAGAGTTGTTTTGTGGTGCCCTAAAATACAGTTTAATGAAAATGAGAAAATAATGGGAGGAAAGTCACTTTTATAGTCTCTGGCCAGCTGCCCAAATATGAGTAGAGATGCACTGGCCTTGAGCTGTGCTTTCAACACAACTCGTGGAAAGCTAATTGTTCTTGCACACGTTTGCTCTGTTTCAGACACATGCTATTTGAAACAGTGTTTTCTCTTTTGCTTTCTGCTCCTTCCTTGCTCTCAGTTTGTGGAGAATTTCCATGTCAGAATATTATTTCTTGAAGTGTTTTCTTTTTGCAGAGCAGTGTCTGTTGTTTTCCATTCTCACTGGAGTGACGGTAGGAGTCTGATGAAGCTTGAAGGTACCTGGAGTTATCTCTGATTTCCTAATCCTCAGGAGAACCTGTTTGGCAGGGCTTGCCTGAACTGCAGAGATCCAGCTCTCAGCTCTGTCTCAAGCAACCAAATCATGCCAAGCCTCATTTTATTTCTTCTTAGCTTGAAAATGTTTGACTCCTCTATCCAGTTTATTAAACTCAGGAACCCCTGGCTGTCTGTGTGACCACCTCTTCTCTTTTCTCAGTCTCTCTTTTCTCCCTCCTGGACATTTCCACGAAGGTAGAGGAACAGACACAGAGATAAGGTAAATCAGTGGCATCAGTTGAACCATACTTATTTAATCCATTAGCAGGTTTTTTCCAGGCTTTTTTTGTGTGTGTCTGCATAGTACCATAATTAAAATTATACTGTACAAGTAAATGATGGAATAGATTTGTATATTTTGGGGGATATAAAATAAAGAGAATCCTCCACTATAAGCAAAGTAGAGCTTAGAAAGAGGAGAGTGATTTCTGATCCAGAAATCCAGTTACATTCATTCAGCTTTGCACCAGAGTCCATGATAGCAGATCAGGATCCCCTGAATTTCACATACATGTGTGTCTTCAGTTGGACTTCATATTTCTGTCAGCTGAAATTTTCTTCTGCTCTATCCTGTACACTGCAGGCAGAGATCTGATGTCAATGCTATTTTGAATGATGGGTCAATGCTAAAGCTAGAGGAAATTACTGAAATAATTCCCACTAACATGTATGCAGTGCAGAAATCAAGGGATGAGGGACAGAGGACCAAACCAGCACTGCCCCAGACTGGCAGTGTGTGTTTACCTGGTAGGCTAGATACACTTTGTGAATCATTTTTTGGGATCTAGAAAGGATGGTATTAATAAGTATCATGAATATTACATCCCCCTCCTCAACTATGTATAGTCACTGACCAAGAACTTGCTGAGTGAAAATGGTCTTCCATATTTTTCTATGAACATCAGTTTCTGGAAACCTATTTCAGGTGATCACTGGGTTTTCCTCTTTCAGAATTTGATCTACCTCTGTCTTTTTCAAAGAATATGACTGTTGTCTGGAATCAAATTTATGTTATTAATTAACACATTTCAGGGAATTAAAGTTGGAAATAGTGCAAAGCTCTGAAGTCTTCTCTTCTGCATGGTTAACTATATTTTAATATCAAGATTTTAAAGAGGTTTGTTACTGAGACTTTGAATTCACTTACTTTATAGCTTCTTTGCCTGTATTGTTCAAGACAAAATTATTCATCGTTTTGCTTTAGCAATAGAGAAATCCCTCCTAATGTTATTACCTGCATGATGCTGCTTTAAGTGTTATTGGTGCCAGGAGAAATAGCTGTGAAAATATTATGAAATGCCATTGGCAAATGTAATAAGTAAAATTTTTCTTGACACTTTTCTTGCTGGGACTTCTACTTGAATCTTTCAATATTTTACAGTGTTCGTAAAGAAAAGATGAATAACTTTGATGTAAATACAAAAAAAAAAAGGAAATACAGGCAATCAAAAGTATAGCAAAGCATTGTGTCAAAAACATCCAGTTAGATATTTTTGGTTTGCATGTGGTGAACTGTGTGATATATTTTTGAAGTGAGCTCTTCAAATGGCAGAGCTGCAGAAGGCACGTCTGTGTTAGTTCATACTTCTCCTTGCTGCTTTCCCACACGGAGCTTCTGTGACAGGCAAAGTACTAAATATGATCTAAAATAGTCTTAAATGTACGTAGCTAACTATTTTATACCATAAAACCAGAGATGTTGAGGACCTATTGGTCCAATCTAACCAATCCAATGACAATCATAGGGTTGTTTTCTTGAGATTTGGTCCTGGTTCTCCAGAAGGCTACCTGGCGCCATTTCCTCTGGGATGTGGTCTCACTGCAAATTACTGAGGCAGCAAGCTACTTCTTAGTGCAGATGAACAGTAGTAAATATCTCATTTTACAGAATATGTGCTTACACATGTAGAGATTTTCTAATTGTAATTTTTTTTGACTGAGATACATATGTTCCCATGTCTGTGAATTGCTTCTCAGGTGAAGCTTTCCTGTTTTTTTCATGCGCATTTATTTGTAAGATTTGTGTTAGTTCTCTGAAGGACCCAATAGACAGTGCTCTGGGTCCAGCCCGATCCCAAAAAAGGTATTCGAGGAAACAAGATCAGAGGGCTAATGGAAGACATCCAAGAATCGTGTAACTGTGGGCTGAGAAAGCGTTATTTGAGGCAATTTATATGATACATATACATTAGGAACACAACTTGACCCAAAAGGGGCTTTATCAAGATATCTAGGACCTTGACTTTAAAAACAGTTACAGCAGACTTCAGCCTAACTGTGGAGCCATTCTCACTTTATTCTATTTCTGTACACGTTAACAGGGATGTGGAAAGGTTGTTTGGTATTGCCGCTGTTTTGTTTAAGGTTTTTTCATGGTTTTCTGCTTTGTGCCATATCGACCTGCTGTTCAAAATTGTCAGCATAAGTTTTGATCTGATGTAGTTATGCCAAAGTGCAATCTGCACCAGACCAAATTTTCTTTTTATATCCTCTAGCTGGGTCACTATGCCTGCTTGTTCTAGTTGTTCCTCTGAGGGCTTACAGTTTACTGTACCTTTACCTTTTTGTTTGTGTATTCAAAATTATTGAAAAAGAATATTTGGTCTAGAGAGATCTGGGTGAGATGCTTGTGTGAAGCTATTCAGTGTCTCTGAATGTCACTCAGCTATAAAATTGAATTACAATAATTTCCTAATCTAAAAGTAAAACAAAATTCAAAAGTATTTGCAGTCTGTACCAGCACAAAGGACATAAATGCTTCAAGGGATAGATGGAAATGTTCTCATTCAATTTGTTTCGGACTTGTTTTATATTTGTTTAATTAAAAGTCCAAAGGAACCTCAAAGCCTATGAGGCAATAAGTAGAATTCTTGCTCATTCTATTGTCAAAATTGCTGGGATCCTTTCAGCCTGCCTGCTGAATAAACAGATCTAGAGATCAAAATACTCTATCCTGAGAGCTATATCTTTTTTTTTTTTTCTTGAAGGTTCTGCCTCTTTATTGCACTCTGGTAACAGCTCTGTAATTTGTCACAGCAATGAAGTATTACTGAACTGATTGCTGTACTTCATGTTATCCTCAGCTTAGATTCTCTAACAAATAAGACTTAGGTGAGCTGCAATAATTACAATCAGTTGCTTTCTGCTTGCGCATGCATCAATGAAAAAAAAATAGGAGCCTATTTTCTGTGCTTTGAAATTTGATAGTCATTGTACTGGACACTTTGGAGAGCTGATTTAATAAGGCACGTTAAGCAGTCACATCATAGCATATGAGTCATTTGAATTCCTACTGTACAGCAGCTTGCTATCTTAGGTAAATGCTAACCATATGTTTGGCAAAGGTCATTAATTTTTGGAAATATTTGAATGACAAAGCAAATAATGAATTGTCTGAGTTAGCCGTTCACTGTTCTTTGGTATGTTCTCCCAATTTGGCTCGTGTTTTGTGAGATGTTCTTGTTCTCGGACATATGCTAACTTTGTCACAGCGACTAACATTATTATTTGAACTGGAGGCCACAGCCGAGATCATTGTACTTGGCGCTGTACTCGTGACAGTAAATGTCAGCGAGCCTTTAGTTCATTGAAGGCAGAAGGTATACTTGAGAAGATGAGAAGAAATAGTGTATGTTCTACTGTTAGAGCTGAAACTGAAGCGAAGAGCGTAAAAATGTTGCAGAAAGTCTGTATTTTCTGAGCCCCCTCACCTAATCAAAAACTGACCAACCAGCAGAGGCCTTCATTTATATGCATGTTTAATTATCCAGGTGTTCTGAATAGGTGACACGGATCCTCTGTCTGTACATTCCAGTAGATTAACAGAAGAGGTTTTCACAAAACAAGAAGAAAAACCCTGATACTTTCCTGGTTGGAACACAGATTTTGGTGGCACCATGTTCCTTTTGTTTCGGTCAAAACTATTACATGGAGAGCAAGTTCAAAAGTGAAAAGAAGAGGAAGCAAAACACATTAAACCTCATCTGCCTGTGTTCTTGGTTTTTAATTTGGCTGCTTGCAGGAGGAAATTAAAATCCAGTTGGAGCTCCAAACTGTTTCTACATTCAGTGCTGCACTGACACAGGATGCTGGTTTGAAATGAGGTCTAATTAAACCTGAAGTGCTTTGCTGATATCTTATTTTTAGGTGCAGTTCTATGACTTACGGTATGTTTTTTCTCTGACCCTTTTCTGTGGCTTCGTGTGTGTGTGTCTTTACGCTAGGTGTAGTTTTCAGGCAAGCGGTGGAAATAACAAAGTCGTTCGTAATTGTGAAAGGGTAAAGGATGCCACAACAGCTATGTCAGAGGGCCTAAGGCAGGCAACAATAAATCTACCTTTCCGAAACAAGAAATCTGTTTACAAAGAGAACATACAAGGGAA
>VWZZ01006915.1:743598-843130 GCA_013399095.1 Psophia crepitans | reverse complement strand
GGGGGGGGGAGGGGACGGACATGTGGGACAACAAATCTGAAAATGAGACTGCAAAACTCAAAAGGCAAAGATACTTACTTGCATGTGATGAAAGAAACTGCAAATGTAAATAAATCAATGAGGCCAGGCAGGAAGGATAAATTCTGGAAATGGGACAGAATGCTAGGGGCAAGTGAGATGAATCAAAATTATAGTTGAATTGGTAGATGTCAGGAAAGGGAAGACACATTTTCTTAAGTACCAGGTACTTGAGAGAATGATAAGATTTTAAGGGTGAAAGTGAGTGTTTCCAGGCCATGTACTCATCATGTACATTGGTTGAAATGAGGCAATAAAAAAAGGTGTGTTTACATTATATATATATAAAGGCATTAACTTGACAATGTTTTTCTGGACAGTAAGGCAGCAATGAAGATTGCCAGTTGGTTCTGATACAGTACCCTAAATATGAAAAAAGGAAGACAATCATTAGTTCCTTATTCTAGAAATATTACTCTTCCCTAGTGACTGGAAGTAGATAGGTATCATCTTTTATTTACTACCATAGTTGGAGAATAATGGTAGATAAGGGTTAAACATATGTTACTAGATACCTTTAGTTCTGCTGACTTTTAAACATTTATTTGTATATTTATTTTAATGCGAAAACCTAGTCTTGAGAGTGGCAGTATCAGACTAATATCCTACATATAAAACACTTGCAAGATAGCTGAAAACCAGGATGTTACTAAAGGCTTTCGAAGCTGCAATACTAAGTCATAACTAAAAAGGGAATTATTTAAGAACAAACGGTAAGAGTTTCTTTTAATAGTGGGATGATAACAAGAGAGCACAACTGCAACTGTTACTTAAACATATTTTGGTATTAGAAGGCGCTACGGGGAAGCCTCCCATGGCAATTCTATTCTGTCACAATCCTGATTCTGCCTGTGGTCTGATGGGAATAGGAGAGATTGAGAGAAGTGGTCCTTCTCACCCGAATCCCTCCGAGTTTTCCTCCTGTCGAGACTTATGCTTGTTCAGACCTCGCCTGATACAAGACAAAATGCTTTTGACTTAGCCACTTAAAAGGAAGTCTTCAAATCAGTTCATGCTCTCAATTAAGCTAATAGGCACAGTCTGTAGTAGAATCACATTTGTAAAATAGTTAAGCTATTTCTTTTCCATCTAAATGGGAATTGTTTTTGGGAGGCGCTTGGACGTTGTCACAGCAAAAGTCATATCTATCCCAATTAAATAGAGAAGGGAAGGGAACTTTCACAGAAGTAATAGAAGGAACTAGTGTTCAGGTGGGGTCACCTCTGCACGATCTATGGGCAAAGTTTCCAGGTTAGAGACTGCAGAATGGATTAACCCTAACAAGGCGCAGAGGTTCACAGGGACTGTACAGTCCCACTCAGATCATCCTTGATCAGGCGCAGGAAGAGCTCCTCTCCAGACCAGTACAGACATGTTCGCACAGGGTCCTCTCTGGAGCTCTGAGCTCTCCTGCAGCCTAGATAGCGCTGGGGTTCTCAAGCTGGCTCTGCTCTTGGAAAATATAGGATTGGTTCAAACTTCTTCATTTTTGAGAATAGTTAACTCCATCAGTTGTATGAGTGGTTAAGATCACTAGTTTCTCTAGAGACTGTTGGGATTGACTAGTTTACTAATACATAGATTGCCAGGGTGTAGCTCCTTGTCCCAGGTAAGCTAACTCAGAAACAACTAGACTTAAGGCTGTGTTAGCAGCGATAACTAACCCAAAGGCAGTGTGCTGAAATGTGGCTCTTCTGCTTTGGAGACTCGTGCTGATGGCATGGTGGTGGTGATCTGCTAATCTACCCTCATGGGCTAACATATTCAAAGGGAGTTTGTGTTGGCCTTAGCACACAGTTATGGAATCACAGAACAGTTTGGGTTGGAAGGGACCTTTAAAGACCCTCTGCCTAGTGACAGAAAAGGCTAATTTAATGAGAAGGCTAATTATTGATTTCTTTGAAACGAAATACATGTATCTGAGACTTCTTCCACACATTGTGTGCTTACTTTCACTGTTATAAATTCCTGCACCTCTAGTGATTTTACTGATTAGGTTAAATCTGGATTTGCTATAGTAAAATTCGTGTGGTTTAAATGCATCTATTTTGTTAGTTGGGGTGATCAAATACATTTATATGTAGTGGAGAAAGACAGTTTATTTTAGGGGACTTCTCTTCTGTAACAAAAATGTTCAAGGTATATCGTGAAACAGTTACAGAATTAAACACGGGGGTAAATGTAGAGTAACTTTTTTCAGTGCAGTGGTATTCAGTTAGAGCAATGGAGATCTTTCTCTTTTAAAACCTCCAGAATTCTTAAGTTGTATGACTTCAAAAGCAGTCCCTGTACTGAGCAAAGTATGTAAAACACAAGGGGAATTAGAGGATAACTGAAAATTTTTATTTTCCACTTAAAGTAACATGTGCAACATATACTAGAAAATGTTATAATAAAATCAAACAGCCTAAAACCTAAATCTAAACCTACTGCTGTGGCCAAATGAGCAATGACCCTGCACCGCACAAGAAACGTAAACAGCATTTGTACGGCATAAAAGGATATTTGATGCCATCTAGTGGCAGTTTCGAAAAGGCGACCGCAACTCTCAAAAAATCCCGGTATCTGCTCTCTGTAATGGCAAGGGCATGTACTGTGCCTTTAACCTGTCAGCCCATCGCTGGCGTGGATGTGAAAATCTAAATATAACAGTATTATTTAGCAAACTCCACAGGTTAGTTTTCTATAGGCTCTGACTATACATGTGACTTTTTTTTTTAAATATTTTTTCAGTATTTTTACTTTCTTGACCACTTTGCCCCAGGCCTGCCTGAAACAGTAATACTTCTAAGGTCACAAGCCACCCCCTAAACCAGGCAACTTGGCACATTTCTAGGTTTAGGATTTGCATGAAATATCTGACATCTAAAGGAGAAAGTGCCAAGCAATTTAAAGGTAGGGAATTACTTCTTTTAAGCCTAACCACGTTTGCTAAAGGATTAAGTCTATTACATTTAAACAAATTAAACTCGTTAAGTATTAAACATATATAATTACCCTATTCAGGATAAAATATTAATATAATAGTCATAAAAATGTGGCATTTCCAATAATATCTGTGATAAAAAAGTATGAACCTATTGACAATTTATGTTCATAAATCATGTAGGTTCCTTAGCGGGGGGAAAAAAGATAATATCTCATTATATAGTTTCTGGTGCAAATTAAGCAGTAGGTTGTCCTGCAGCCAAGTGTGAAGGCACCATACGCAAACCACCTCACGCTGCTAACTGACAAACCATACGCGTGTGTGTATGGGAAGAGTGCTAAAGAATAGAGTGAGAATCGGAATAAGAAATATTATATTCTATTATGTGCTATTTTAGGGTATTTTGTATGGATTTGTCTTTCTAAAGTGCCACAATCAGGTTTCAAAAGAACATTACTCGTTATTCCCTATGGAATCGGCCTAAAGGGCTCCAGACACTGCACTGTTGAAGTGACTGGTGCTAATTCAAGCAACGACTTTCAAGAGTGACTGCAGCCTCTTTCCTTGCAGAAACGTGCCAAATTCCAATTAGTTCTAGTCTGACCAGCTACAAGTCAAATACTAGTAGTAATAAAAAACCCCAAACTGCATGAGGTTTTTCACCACAGTTGTCATTTTTTAAAAACACAGTATGTCAGTATCTGAGTATCTCCTAGAGTGAGAAGCAAATTAGGAAATCTTTCCTTTCTGGGGTTGACCCTGTTTGGGTCTAACTTTCTGCTTTTTACAGTGTGGTGTGAACTTTCTTTGCAGTAGGAAAGGTATGAAGACTCCAACTGGGCAACTACAAATCATTGGGTGCTTTCCCTAGCATGGGCCAGATATTGTGTGGAAGTCCAGAAAGAAAGGAAAAATAAATACCTGCCAAGTTGTAAACTCAGGGAATTTACATGTCCAGAGTACAAGTGAAAATGTTAAAGGCACATGTTTGGTACAGTTTACTGAGTGCTTCTGGAGCTCAGCATCATTACTTGCAGCAACATGCAAAGTACTCATCCAAGTTCAGACTTTGTCACTTTTGACTGTGTGTCGGGGCACAGACATAACTAAACAGTGCCTGGTCACTTTTTCTAGAAGCATCTCTTCCATGGGACAGTTGGCCAAGGATGGGCCAACTCTTTGGTGAGGCTGCCCATTGCCAACTCCTTCCTTCGCTCTGGTACCAGATACAGCTATGATGCCTCCAAAGTGCAGGAGAATCTCTCACTGACAAAACATGCATATGCTTTAGGTCACCTAGAAGGGATATATGCAAAGGTGAAGCGGGAGATCTGAATCTCTCCTGTGACAGAAGCAGGCTACCTGTTACTCACATAACAGAGGTTTCTGGTCCTTAAGTGCATGCTTGTCTTGAACCATCAGAAATATCCCTGCCCTGTGAAATTCATAAGTTGTGGGAGCAAAGTAGATACCAAACTCTGTTGCTTAAGCACCAGTAGAGAACAGAGCTAAAAAGAAATTAGTGACTAGTTCCAAGCAGCAGAAGAATTCACTATCAAAACTTGGAATCGTCTCTGGAATTTGAGAATACAGGTTGAGAGCATCTGCTACACAAATGTATTTCATCCAGTTGTATAGGTATTTATGAACACTTCATCTAATAACTGTCTGTAGCGATTCACTGCTACTCCTGCTCAACTGTAGTATTTAGCACCAGAACTTTAGTCACTGGTGAAAATTAACACCACTTTACAGTTTGGGTAAATTGTGTATCTGAGTTCTAGTGAGCAGACATGTCATGGAACATACACATAACTTAGAAATTAGAAGATTATTTTCACTGGAAGATAAATGGAATAAGAACGTGGTATAAAGTTGTGTTAGCAGTAGTGGGAACAAAACAGAAAATGGTTTTCAAAGGAAGATCCGTAACTGTCAAAAGGACATTACATGGTATGGTGGCCTGCAGCAGCAAGGACTTAATCTAATGACCAGCATATCCCATCACTCCGATATCCTGAATTACTAGTAAGAAAACTGATGGTGATGATGTGACAGAGTACCAAGATTTCATTACATGTGTCAGGAGCGGTCTGTTCCTTTTGCACGGCAAACCTGACTGCCATGTCAAAGCCTCATAGAACAGTGCATTGTTTACTTTTGCTGCCCCACATTACTTCTGGGAGAAACTATTTTATAGTTTTTTGAGCCAGCAAACATTAATGTTCTTGTTGCATTAGGAAGCCAGCTGATTCGGAGGGAGAAAATGCTGCTGAAACTAAAAGGCCTTAAAAATCATCCAAGCAGCTCCTTGCTCTCTCTCTAGAAGTAGCTTGTATAATAACATCTTACTGCTCATTGTTTTAGTGCTTTCAGTGTTAGGGTTTTTTCCTATGGTACTAGAAATTCCCTGAGGTGCTGTTTTCTATTAATTGAAAGAGAAACTAAAGACAGCTCCATTTGGTGCCACTTACCTAGGATATGTCAGGCAATTTATTTGTTTTTCAGGCAGACAGCCCTCTTCCCCTGAATACATATCAGGGGAAACAAAACCTTTTTCTCACGTACTGCAGATTGCAGGTCAGGTCTGTAGTGACAACGAGAAAGGATAGTGGAAAAAAGTTTGAACACACACCAAAAAAACCCCTCCAAAACCCAACGGATACATGAGTGCAAATACTGCTGATTAACATGAAAAGTTACCTGAGGGTAACTTGTGCTGACTCTCAGAGGACAGCTTAACCTGCCGTGCTTTCCCTGGGTCTGAACCTCAGTCAGGAGAAAGGAACTTACTGATTTACTAGTTTTTGGGTGTGATTTGAGATTAATCGTATTCCCCAAATTTGGTTGAAGTATTAGGATCGGGTTAGCCATGGCTCACCTACATGGGTATGAGAACACAATCTGTTTTCTTTTTCTGGTATAGCTTTTTCCTTATGATTTCTGAAAAACTAACTCTTGCCTTTTATCTATCAGGTGTGAAACCTTTCTATATCTCCTATTTTTACTCCTGCAGCTGAGTACTAACTCACTGAAATAAACATATTTTTCTCTGCCAAATTTCAGGTGCATCCTAGCCTTCATACTTATTTTCTCCTATCTAAGCCCACTTTTACTGCAGGAAAATTGGAGTGGGCTGAACTGAACATATGTCTGCTAGATCTAGCTGAGATGCGAGCTGTAGTATACCATGCTACTTAACCACCCAGAGAGTTTCTTGTGTTGCCTGTGGCTGTGAGAAAGACTGAAAAGATCAGAGTGCTCACAATGTAAAATACTCCCTTCTAAAATCAGAAACTGGAAAATTTCCCAGCTTCCACACCTGCGTCTCATTTACACTTCTGAGCACGGGTGAGCAAGGAAAATTAATGGGTTACTCTTCTCTCTGTGCAACTACTATGGGAGATTACACCCAGTTGCAGAAATCTGGCAGCGACTGGTTAGTTACAAGACAAGCAACCAAAGAGTACCCACTTTTTGAGCTAGTCATTCCTTGTGTCCACGCCGATCCATCTGCAGGAGACACTACTTGTACAGAAAAGGATCAGAAAGTAGATGATTAGTACCTGCTTCTAAGCACAACGAGAAACAAAAAATTGTGAGCTGAATCTAAAGAAACTTGAACAGAGGAGTAAGAGCTTACTCACCCCAAGCTTAATTCTGTCTTCATTTCAGTCCAGCTCTCAATAAATTGAACACTCATGTATCTCTAAGCAGGTTAGTGTGACACTGAGACCAGTGTAAATGTTGGACAAAGTGACAATATCAGGCTTGGCAACAAGATACAGGATGCAGTTAAGCTCAGGTCTAGTAGGAAACCAGCCTGTCAGGAATCCTGTAACCAGTGTGACTTACAGGTGCCTTTTCAGTGCAGTGCATGGCTACAGGCTGTAGTATGAGATGTTGTATCAGCTGTCGTAAGATGGGAAGTAGTCCCTGCAGTACTAGTCGCTGGAGCAACCGTAGATTCCCAGATCTCCATTCAGCTGCATGGTTCTGTGTCTGGATTTAATAATGCCCTGAACCATCTGTGAATTACACAGACTTAACCTGGAAGTGGTGGAGGATGGTACAGAAATCAAGCTTACTGGATCCCATCAGGGCAAGGAGTTTCCATCTTTCTCTCTGGTGGTTCAGAAAGCCATTTCCTGCAAAACACCAGCACTGCAGGCTGAACAGGGATGCAAACCCAGGTCTGCACGGTGCCCTGCGTATGTGGGGCTGCGGCTTTTGCTCACAGTCTGAAAGAAGGGGTGTATAAATTAAATAATGAGTAATTTCAATTAACATGCTGAGATTCCTTGCTGAAAAAGAGGTGAGACACGTGTATTCTCAGTCTTGGGTGCAGAGATAGAAATGGAGCAGACACAGCTAAGCCAACAGCTTCATGCATGGGCAAAAATTGTCCTTTCCTGCATCCCAAAACGGGGCAGAAATTCTTTGCAGTAAGCATATGTGCTTCCAAATGTTACAACTCCAAATCAGAGCAGAATGCTTTAAAAAATAAAGTGAAATATCTTTGACACACAGATAACGTACAGGACCAACTGAGCATATTCTTTCATAAGATGTTTAGTCAGCTATTTTAAATCCAATATATAGGACACACAGCTTATTCATCCATTTAAAAATAGTTAAACTGTGTTTGAGAAGCAGGATGCTGAGACTAACTTGAACAGTACATGCTTGAAGCTAGGGTGTATGTTGCCTCTCATTTTCGGTGGCTTGAAGGATTTTGCAGTTAAAGAGATTTTTCTTCGTTATGTTTCTGTGGAATAATAATGACATCCAGTGGCTGGCTACTTTAATGACACATATGTATCTGCTGCAGGTATAATAGGCAATGATAAGATTTCTCTGGGGTCTTTTCTTTGTGGAAGCTGAGAGTTCTTTCTAGCAAAATTATCAGCGGGGATTTTGGGGTGGGGGGACTCGAGTGATGGAGGCTGGGTGTGAAAAGTCCCCGTGCTTTAACGAGTCCCTACAGTAAGAAAGTCAATTCCACTTTACTTGTATCTAAATGCCAGTTTAGCTTCAGGGAAGAACAAGATATTGTAGTTTGCTCATTCTCTGCTCTTCTAAAGAGACTTAAACCCAGATTTCATTCCTAATAACTGAAGCCCGCAGTGGCCTAGGCAGTGACTGTATCCCATTCCTCTTTCTCTTATTTGAAAGTGTTAATCTAAAATGTACGTGGTTTGATTCTTAATATCATCGTATTTCACCCGTTTCAGTTTTTTAAAATACTTTTTACTGCCCCGTCGATGTTCTTTAGGCTGCCCTGAGGCATCCTTAACTTACATACCAACAAAGTGGTGGGGGTTTTTTTTAGGATTTTTTTTATTCTACTAATAAGAATAAGTTTCCATAGCAACTAACACTCACATGGTACTTATTGCTGTGGGATTTAGTTGCATTTCCTTTTAATAACAAGGACCTTAAAACAGTAGCACATCATGCAATTTTTTGCATTTTATGTTGTAGCAGAAAATTATATACTTTTTTTTTTTCTTCTAGTGACTGGTTTGTGCATTAAAACTTATTTTCTCCTCTTCCTTTTAAATAAAGTCTTTCAAGAATCTCAACATGGTAAAGATATGGGATGCAAAATAATTTATCTGAGAAAAAGATTTACCTGTGTAAAGGACAAAAGAAAACTAGATATCTGAGGAATGGGAACACATTTGAATAATGCACATGGGGTACTTGGGTGTTGATATAAGGTATGCTCTCTCCACTCCCACTTGCTTCCTTTGATTTCCCTGGAGTAAATGCCATAACTCCAGTAAGGCAGAAGCTAAAAGACTGTCTTTTTGTGGTAGGCTGGATAGTCTTGTTTTTATGAACATTTCCAGAATCAGAGTATGGATGTAAGCTGAAAGACGGCAAATTAATTTTTAAGCTATCTCCAACACATTATTATGCTTACCAAGTAGACAATGTAAAAAGAACAGCAGTCTAGGTAGGCTAATAAAGCACTTTCATACAAACATGTAAGATTAGGCCTACTTTAGAGGAAAAATATTTTTGCCTATTATTAGTTCATTCCTTGTGTCGTGAATTTAGTATTGCTTGAGTACAGATCCTAAGAAGGGAAAAAAACCCCACAACCCCAAACTGGTATAAGCTTATGGCCAGAACCTTCAACTCTTGTTCTTTTAACAAATATCAGTCTTGCTGCGGTTGGTAGAACTAATGGTACAGCTTTTTGCTTGAACAGGTTTAGCTGCTAAGTGACATGCTGTTATGCAGAGATAGCTTTTTCTTTTGCAATAAGAACGCAATTCATTGTGTGTAATAGGACATGCAATAATCAGTAAAACATAGTGGGCTGAAAATATCCAAAGTAAGTTGGTTTAAAGTACGTAGTAGATATTAGCTGACCTAATGCTCTGCTTTAGATGAGCTAGCGGACTTGTTCATCACTGCTCACAGACAATTTTCTAACATTTTTATACACCTAAAAGCAGTTTGCTCATTTCTGTGTAAGTGTAATTTAATGTTTGCAGACCTATTAGTTATTGTGCAACAATAAGCCATCATCCTCATCTTAACAGCGTTTTGTTTATCTGAAGATGGCTGTTACACACCCTTCCATCACACTTTGAGTAAACAAAGCTAATCCTTTCAGCCATTCCTCTAAGCAACCTATTTGTATCAATTTATTGTGGATTCTCTCTACTGTCCTTACGGTTTTCCTTCAAGTGTAGTGTCCAAAACTGGGCACGGAATTCCAGCTGCTACCTCCCAGTGCTGAATAGATTTGAATAATCACCTCCACTGTCTTGCTTCTGGCAGTCTGGCTAATCCTTCCCCAAATTACATTTTCTTTCTTGGTTTCTATTCAGTTTGTGGTCTGCTGTAGTCACCCCATTTATTTTTCTTCAGTGCAACATTTTGCATCATTCTTAACTGAATTATTTTATGGATTTCAAACAATTTCTTCAATTTATCAAGATGATTTTTAATTCTAGTCACATTCTCCAAAGTACTCAGAACTGTTGGCATTTTCTTCAGTATTTTTTGAGTGTTATTTGTAAGGGTACCTTGCAGTGGTAGAGACAGGACAGACTGCAGTGATAATGCTTTGATTGAAGCTTTTTTGACCAGCTGAGGACCCACATAACAGTTATTTCAGAGACAGAGTGTTTTCCTGGTTTGTCAGGGTGTATTGCAGACTGTTCTTCTCTTAGAGCATGCTGATTTGATTAAATCAAAAACTTGTGTCAGCTTAGTTTGAAACCTTTGGTGGAAAGTAAGCGGCAACCATCCAGGCTCCGCTTAGCTGTTGTTGGGAGTTCTGGTTCTCATAGTGACTTTTTTCTTTTAAGTTGGCAGCCATGGAAACTTAGAAACCTCAAGTACTGGATTTGAGTTAAAAAAAAAAAAGTTTTCAAATTAACTGGATATTTATGGTTTTTTAAGATGGGAAATGTAGGAATTTTTTCATTGCAAGTTAAGTAATTTTAAAGAAACGCAGAATTTCCCTGAAATGGGAATTCCAGCTCTTCACCACTTTATTAATCAGTATTAAATAAGAACAAAACCTACTAAAAATTCAGTTTTGTGAAATCTGTTAATCCAGTGAAAGAGCGAGTCCGTTCATCGAAAGGAAATGTTCTTCAGATCCTTCATTAAGGCTCAGTCTTTCATGTTAATTTCTGGCTTGTCGATGTCTGAACTTCTTTTTTCTTTTTGAAAAATAATTGTTTGTTTATTATTTCATCCTTCTCTGCTGTCCTCACACACAGATGCTATATTTATCACTCTCCTCTGAAAGGGGAGGTATGAATAGTAGTTTAAGAGATTCTATAATATGGTGGAAATGACAACAATGTATCTCATTTATTAAGTATGTTTGGAAGGGAAGTATGATAGACATGCAATTTCACAGTGATCTAAAGGATGTCTTTGGTTATTTTATGGATGAGACAATGTAGAATGAATCTGGGGTTTGGAGGGATCATTTGGGTAGAAATTTGGCAAGTTCCAAAATGAAAAGTAGTATAGAAAATTAGTGAAAATATGGTCAGGGATACATTTAAGCAGGAAGAAAAAAGAAAAAAAAAAGAAAAAAAAATCGTATTTGTCGTAGTAGTGAGACCACCATTAAGTACCCTTATTGCAACCTGTTTTGGTGGAATAATAAAAGAATGAGATACCAGGAGATGTGGAGGCTCTCACTCTTTAAGGAATAAGCTGTGTCCCAGTTCCATTGTTGCTTTGGAGGTGGAGTGCTGAATGAAACTCAGACCAAAGGAATTTTTTGGCTAGACTTTTCTTACCAGTGCTTAACCATATTTTAAGTATGTTTTGTTTTCATCAGTTTATTAAAAAAAACACACCAAAAAAACCTCCCCCCAAAAAACCCAAACCAAAAACAAACCCTGAAAATGTGAAAAATGTATGTCTTATGTTTTCATGATGAAACTTTCTTACATAGAAGTTCAAACTTTTGTCAATGGTTTTTTTAAAATCAAGATTAATTTTCACGGTCAGAACAAAATATTTGTATAGAATGTTCCTGCATTTAGAACCATTTGGAACTGTTCGACCTAAATTTGAAAAAATTGAAAGTAGCTAACTAAACACAGATATAATCAGAAACAAAAGGATTTCTCAGTGATAAACATGAATATCTTCTTCAAGGATAATAAAAATATCTTTATTTTTATCCTAAAGGCAAAAAGGAACTGGGAATAGTTTCCATGTTAAATTACACAAGGGAAAATACAGAATAAATTGATTGACCATTGAAACCATTGAAAAATATATTCCTGAGGTAATCATGAAGTGCAGGAGTCCTGTTAGCTTAAGGAAATCCTCAAGGCCATTCAGCTGATGCTTGCAGGAACATTATTTTACAGTTACATGAGCCAGGAGCTCCCAGTTGCGTGTCCTGATCTGTGGGGTTTGAGGGTCACACCACCTCACATATTTCCAACAAGGCTGTTTCTGGGAAGGGGAATGTTGGGACACTCTCCCCTTTGGCTTTTGCTGTGCCAGGAATGACTTTGTTTGCTGTAGTGGGACATTGTACGGCACTGTGCAGAGCTGATAGAGAGAGAAAGGAGCGATATGGCGTCTGTACGTGAGGTTCTGTCAGATAATTTGCTGTGTTCTGTTTTCTGCTTGCGGCTTTCTTATTTACTGGATTAAAAAATGTTTATTACAGAAGTTTCAGTGATGATGACAATGTTCATTTACTATTACAAATTTGGTACAGTGTTCTTGCTTTCACTCTCTTCCTACTTTCCATGATTTTTTTTAATCCCATTACATGGTTACCATAGCAATTGTTCCTGCTCCCTTCAGCTTTCCCAGCTTCGTTCGAGAGCATTTATCTTACAGAATGCATTCTAGTTCTCTTTAACTCTCTGGAGAGACCTAAACTAAGTTAAAATGTTGATGATTAATTTATCTTCTGATATTTTCTACAAATTATATCACAATAATCTCTGAGGTGTATACATGATAGCATGAAAAATTGACTTGAATGTAGAGACATAAAGCTTCCTATAGATGTCACCGTACTCCATGCATTTACTTGAGAGCAAATATGACTTACTGTAAAGTGTGAAATTTTGTAGTGTTGGGTTTTTTGTGGGTGGTTTTTGTTGTTTTTTTTTTTTAAACTGGCAAACTATTACACAAAAGAAGGCAGCGAGACCTTGATTCTCTTACTCACCAGGATGGCTCCTATGTCTTTCAGAGCAAACTCTGTTGCTGAAATCGGGATTTCACCCTTGAGCAAACTGATCCTCATCATGAATGAGGGGACCAGAACTAGGCATCTAGTAGTGGGCACATTATTAGTATCAAAATAGCCCCAAAATGATGAATATAGGTGATAATCTTTAGGCTCATCTTGGTAATCTTTGCAAATAGCTTTGCTTTTATAGCCCAAAACTCCTGAGAATTTCAGTAGGTTTTTTAGCTTGAATTGAGAAACACAGAATTGAATCCTGTATTAATAATTTGCATTGTTCCTTTGACCTCCAATCAAAAATCCTGCAAAAATAGACTGTTCATTAGAGGGGGAAGAATTATCTTTGGGAAATAGCATCTTTTAGTTTTTGAAAAATGCATTTTAAGTGGGGTTTTTTCACTTATTTTACTTAAGTTCCACAAATGTATTTCAGCATAACTAGGAGGACTTCATGCTGACATTTTCAGAATTCTTCACTGAATCTTTTATCTTTCAAATACTTCTTTCTTTCTTTCAAGATGTACCTATTTTTAAAGGTTAGGAAGGATTAAAAAACAACACTTAAAATCTGAGATTTTCACATCAGGTCCACATCCGAGTTGTGCTTTAGAGGGTTTTATTTTGCTATTAGGGAAAACAGTTCTCCATCTTTGTTTAACCCAAAGAATGGTTTTTAGTTGCTCAGGCTGGCCACCAGCTCTTAACTGCTAGCAGTTCCACACTTCTGCTGCATCAAGGGCATGCCTCTCAATCACTTATTTTGACTGAAAAAAATCCCCCTTTAAAAAAAATTATTATTTGAATTCAGGTTGTGTTTTCCACCCAAACATGTGAAATCTCAATCATCTGGAATCAGATAATGAACAGCATAAGAAGTTTACTGTGTAGAAACTTTCCAAAAGATGGTCATGGTCTTGTCTCCTTTAGGCTCTTCACAGATCTACCACAGATCTGGCCAAGAATAACTTTTCCATTTGGTTAGGGATCACTTGACTCCATTTTCAGAGTGAAATAAGCTATACTGTACCATGCTTCCTAGGAAGCCAAGTCTGCCAGAGTAGCCTTCATTTTGTCAGTGCTGACGTGCCCACTTTCATTTGCAAAAAAAAAAAAGTGCCAAGGTATGAGTGGAAGGGAGCACTGTTATTAATTATTTAGATATGTATATCAACGTTTCCTTCCTATGTAGCAAGGTGATCAGAATTAAGGATTTAAAGCTTTTTCCACCTGAAAATGGCTGTGATCTGCTATTGTGTCTTGCACATAACTGCTGTACTGATTTTTCCTCTCCGTTGTGAGAAAAGAGCCTTTTTCCTCCCGAGCCGGTAATGCGCTGCAGTTGCATATGCCCATAACCTTTCCCTGAACCCAAGCCCTCTGCAGCAGGTTGCAGAGGCCCAGAGCGGCCAGGTGACATACAGTGCCATCTGCACTGCTATACTGGTCATCTGGCCAGAGCTCTGACCTTTCTGAACATGATACAGCGAAATCTAACTCCTGAAAGCTGCTCGGAGGCAAAATCTGTTCTCCACCGTCAGTTGCACCACTCAGTCACTTAATTGTCCACTGCAACTGATAAAGTAACCATTAGACTCAGGTCATGAACTACAGTTTATCATTCACACGCAATAATACACCCTTGAACCGCACTGGTTTCTAAATTATAGCAACATAGACTTATTGAATAAAAGAGATTTAAAGTACCTGGAACTTTACTTAGTCCTCCGCTGCGAAACAACAATGGAAAATAGATTGTTTTGTGCAGGGAGAAGCTGCTGTGATCGATGTGCTCCACGGTGTGCACTGTATGCCAGATAAAGACTGATACCACTAAACAAAACAGTAAAAAATGTTTTAGCCTCACAATAAGGCCTGGTTTTGCTCACGGACTTGCTGCTGTAATTCCGGGTATCTTTGTGGCAGACGCTGAGCTGCGTGGGCAGAGGGGTGGTGGTGGGAGCAGGTAGCAGGGCTTTGGAGAAAGGATGTGCTCCTACCAGAAAGCATTTTCCTGTTTAGCTGTGAATGGGAAACAAAGTTATTCCAGAATAAACTTTTGAACTCTAGTTTTAGAGCTGCTATTATAGAAACACAAGCTTATCTCATTCTCTGAGTTATACAAATCCCTTGTCATTTTGAAAAGCCTTTCATCTGAAGATCATAGGTAGCTTCATAAACATTAATTCATTAATCAAGACTTGAGCGAGGTTGAGCGTACTGTCCCCATCATACAGATAGTCAATCTGAACTATAGAGAAGTACAAACCTCTCTGGATTCTTCCTATGTGTGCTCTGTGTCCCTGTGCTCTCCTCCTCCCTTTCCTCTAGCCTCACTCCACCCAGATCTTCCAGCACAGGAGCCACCCTGGTGTTCATCATTCACAGCAGTAGGCCTGGCAATGCCAAAACGTCTGCTGTTCGGCTATAGGCAGGCTGGCACCTTTTAAAGGGTCCAGTAGTAGCTGCTTAGCCACAGTGGGGAGAATCCTGTCCCCATTCAAGTTGATTAGAGCTTTCAACTTATTTCTGTGAATGCAAGGTCTCACCTCCTGCTTTTGGGAGATCTGGGTGAGCAGAGTGTCTACGTACTGCCCTGACACAGGCTAGGGCTTAAAAGATGAAGTATGTACTTTATTACTGTGGTGAGTGTATGGAGAGCCACAACTGTGTTTATTTGTCCCAAAATTCAGTCTCATACTTTGTAGCGCTGGAGTTCCTCCTCTTTGCAGATAGTTAGAGAAAAGGAATTCTATTCATAGGAACTATTGGCACTTCTGTGCGTAAGAAGCTTACCATGAAAAATAGAATTTTGGTTGAAATAAAAAGTATTGTGAAAATATAAGTAAAGAAGGAGTATTTAGACCAATAGAAAAGTCTTAAGATTAACTTCATGGAAAGGGGTTGAATAAATAATTTCCTGTTAAAGTGATAGAAATAATTGCGATAACAGGAAAAGAAGAATTTATTTCTAGTTAATTAAAAAAAAAATTCTCAGGAAATAAAAATGCAAAGTTTCAAAAACTTCCAAGGCACCAGAAAAATCAGACCAAACTGTTCTGAAGGTGGCTCATGCCTTATTTTCTGCTATCCAAGGGAGTGTTCCTGTCTCTGGTACCCACTGTGACAAACAATAGAAACTAAATGTCTTAAATAGAAATTATTTTGAAGGTGTTCATGAAGTCTTCCCCTTTATGATACCTTTGGCAAATTCTTGAGTGTGTATCTATATATAAATATATGCATATATGTGGTTGCTTGAGAATGCAAAGCAGACTGAACCTTCAAAGAAATGAATTATATATGAGTGAAAACTCATATATAATTTGTGATCCCCATGAGTTGATCAGTTATTAATGACCACTTAGATTTTTTTCTATTTTAATCTGGAACTTCTATCACTAATCTGATATCTCCTTTGAAAAATGTATTTCTAATAGTTATTGTTGTAGTGCTACCAAAATCTAAGAAAAGCTGAAGTGAGTTTGGACGCTATCAGTGTGAGTTAGCTAACCAGGAGTTGTCCTGTTGCGATCCCCATCTGTAAAGTCTCCACTTCGTAAAGACAACAGATCATACAAACCCACAAGTCTTCATTTAATTTCAAACTGTTGCTTTGCAGCATTGGGCACTGACCAGAAATGTATTGTACAGTCAGTGAAATATGAGAATTTTTTTGAGGGCATCTTCAGAGATCTTTATGCATCCCCGTCAGATGAAACTTTTCATAACCATTTTTCAGAGACATATGTGGCTACATCAGATTTCTATATGTAAATCAATTATAGATTTTTTTGAGCTTTTCTGTTGTTTCCTGATTGTTCTGTTAAAGTAATATGATTAACAGATTAGATTATATGATCATGGGTAATTTAAACTGCTTTCATATGTCTTTCTGAATGGGATGGTTTAATCTCCCGCAGCAAGCTGCTTTTCTTAAAAACAAACGAACAAAAAAAAAACAAAACCAAAAAACCCCAACAAACCAAAAAAGCCCACCTGCAAAACAAATGTCAAACCTTAAAAAACAATCCCAAACATGGATAAGTTACATAAAAGTAAACATGTCTTCCAAACTGGTGCTAAATCACAGATAACTTCTTATTTATAAATGGAATTGACCAAGATGAAACAGTTTTCTTTCATTGTTGCATGTGTCAAGAGACCATGGTAATAAGTTGTTCCTTTGCAATCTGGAACTATCACGAAATATCTTGTACAAAACCAATTCTATGATCTTTGCTTTGTCTTGCATAGAATTTAACTAAATTCAGCAAGAAATATACCGGGGAATAAAGTCTAGGTACTCTCACATTATTAAGGCAGCAGATGAGATAACTGGAGGTGGGGGAGAAGCAAAAGTAGGTTCAGCAGAGAAACCCTACAAAGGAGAAAATAGACAGAGACTTAAATTTGTGTTTGTCTCCACATCAAAGCAATAACAGAGTTTAAAATGTTTTGTTTTGCTACAAAATCAGGTAAACGGATTGATTTCTCTCCATGTTGGGGTTTGGGGTTTTTTTTGGCAGTGCTTGAGGAACAGTGTGTGATTGATTGTATTTCATCTATGTGCTCTAAAAGGCATTGCCTTACATCTATGTATTCATCAATATAGCACAAATAATGCAGGAACCTCATCTTCTCCATGTGAGATGTAGTTAGAAAACAAGATAGTGTGCTAGAACGAATAGCCAAATCTACATTCCCAGATTCATGCAAGAGTGATTTATTTGTAGTCTTTCTGCAAATAATTCTTTAAAATACTTAACTACTTAAACTTTTGACCTTGGGCATTTTATTCACTGTATAGAAGTCCGTATCAGCCCAGAAGATTATTTTTTGTTAAACAGCCTCTCTGGAAGTTGCTCAATTTGGTTTCTGTGTCAGGCATCTCTGGGTAAAATCATTGCCCTTCATTGTTTAAATTAAGCTGTGACTCACGCAGACAGAGTTTCCAACGTGATGGGGCTGCGCCCAGGCCGGGTAATTCATAGACAGGGTTAAAAAAACAGAATCAAATGCTGGCTGTGAGTTAAAGAGAATAGGGGATAAGAGCTTAGGCTTAACCTATAGGGGGACCTAAGGAATAAAGCAAACCAGAGTCCAGTGTGGGGAAGAAAGGAGAAAAAGCAAAAAGGCTAAAAGAGATCAGGCCTAATGAGCCTTTCGAGGAAAATGGGAGACTGGAGCCTCAGAACGAAAGAGTGGCCCAGCAAAGCAAGGATAAAATGGATCAGCCACAATGTCACCAAATTGATCCAGAGTTCAAAAACCATCAAATCACCGTATACAATAAAATAAATTAAAAAAAAAGTTCAAACAGTGTCAGGCTCCTTAAAGCTCGCTTGCTGACATCAAACATAATAAGAAAAAGACCTGTTTGTAACATAATGTGACTCTTTTCTAAACAGAGCCTTTGAAATGTATGTGCTGGTCTGTCATTTTCTGTTGTACAGTTCTCACATCATATACCTATAGGTCTGGCAGAATTTTTATACTATATGAAAAAGAGAAATAATCACGGAAGAATTAGAGAGATATATATTTAGACTAGAGGGTTTTTATCCTGCTGTGTTAAGTAGCCATGCTACTGTCTAGACTGATGGCTTGAGAAATGAGCCGGAGAGGGGAACAGAGGGAAATTCGAGAGTGCAAATTAAACCAAACAAATTCCGTGTATAAAACCACAGTAAATAGCTATAACAAATGCACGCTAAAGGAGCAGGAGGTATTAATTCCTATCAAGAGCATTTCTAATGTACCTATTACTCTAATGTGTAAGTGACAAACAAGACAAAGAAAATACCCGTGTGTCAGAGCCCATATATCTCTCCATGACGTAAAGAGGTGGTGCTAACCATATTTAGCAGGTTTTATTTAGCCACCTACGCACCTCTGACTTGGTAGACTTATTTTTGATAAGTGGTGCTTAAAAGTGTTGGTATGAAGCATAAGTAGCTAATGCAAATATGTTACCGACCCCTACCAGAGCTAGCAATTATGTAAATTTTCAAAGCCTTCATCTTTTATAATTAGATGTGGCTGGCTTAGAGTGAAGGACTTCCATTGCTGGCCAGCTCAGTCCTTATTCCAGTATTTCACCAGAAATCATATATTTGAAATCAGAGGGATGTTATATTCTTTAAAGTGATTTAAGGTATAGCCTGGAATATTTGAAAGACCTCTAGTAATTAATTTCTTGTTTGCCATGCTTGAAAGATGAATAAAAGCATGGAAACACTTGGTGAATAACATCTTGTAACTGATTATAATTAAGTGTACTTTCAGTTCCTCCTAAGTGTACAAAATACTAATTATTTTCCACAAAATCCGAAACGCAAGTTTTCTTAGCTTGGATAAAGGAGAAAAGCACAGGTTTATGAACAAGGCTAGAGATCTGCCTATACTTAAATCCTAACAATCTTCCCTATTAAAAAGATGATTCCCCTGTAGGTTAATTACTGCTGGACAGCTTCAGGGGCTGATCCAAAACCCACTGAAGCAAACAGAGGGATTACAATGATTTCAGTTTGTTTTGGATCAGGCCCTAAAGGGCTCCTCAGGCACAGGAGCGAAAACACTGTCTACATCGCACTGATAAACATTTCATTGTCATACAAGTGATGATTTTTCTTAAACTTTTGTGGCTAATGATAGTGTCAGGGCACGTCTGTGTCCTTGTGTACACGTGTCATTGCGTATTTGTGATTTCCTGCAAGAAACAGAGGCTCTGATTTTTTTTCTTTTTTTCCTGGTGGCAATAAAGTAGCTTGAAATAAGTGTTGATGCCAGCCCCACTGCGGGGACTACGTGTATCTGAATGCCACCTGTCATTTGACAAACTGTTGGTAACACTACAGTGCTGGAACACCCTCTGGGTATACCCAGACTTGAGGGTCTGCCCAGGCTCAGGGCTGCCCTCGCTCCCTCCGCTCAGCTGCCCACCCATAGGGCTAGGATTGATTTCGGGAGGCCAGAGTAGTTTCCCTGAATTGGGCTCTGAAATGGCAGGAAGGCAGAGGTTGGGGGGGAACCCTCTCTGATATTTCCACTGCTTTGCCCTTTTATCTAGTCATTATTGCCTCTGCCGAGTGTGAAATTCTGCCATTCAGGCTCAGTAGTGATTTACACCCATTTTGTAGTGGTCTAAATAACTCCTGCAGGTGCAAGACAGTGAAGAATCAGGCCGCTGGGATGCACTACCCACAAGGGTGTACTTACTGCCTCATATGGCAATGGGATTGTGAAGAACACTGTAATGACTCTTTACATTCAATCCCAGCCGCACTTAAGTGTGTACGTGTATGAAATGGCTTTAGAAGAAGTGTGTAGCAAAGAGCCTGGAAAGCTAAGGAATAATTCAGGAAACTTCTCTAGGTTAATATGCTGAAACTTGCTAGATATATCCTCACAAAAAGAAAACACTTATTAGAAACCCTAAGTGAAACGCAGGGTGGATGTGGTATGAAGTTGTTCACCTCAGACACTACAGTTAAGGTGAACTGGTACGTGCTTATAGTCACAGCAGAGCGTGCAGGTGTTGGGTCTGTGCAGGGGCCCAAGTGCATTCGCTCCCTGAGAGCTGCGATGGAAATAAACTGGGGGGGAAATACAAAAAAGAAGGCTGAACACCCATCTCAAATACATTAAATCCTGGGAGTGGTGCATGGGCAGCTATGACCTGAATGATTTTTGTTATATTGTAAGGTACTAGGCTTATTTTCACTGTGTTATTTGACTCTGATTTTTCCATACCAAAGGCACCTACGTCTGAACCAGGTACCTTTTCCAGTTTGCACTAGCCTAACTACAGGTGAGGTAGACTAAGGACTTATTTATTCCATTGATGCATGTATTGAACTTGTCCTTTCTGTAAGGAAGGGCTTCAGTTTCCTGTACTATCAACCTAACACCTTACATGAATGGCAAATGTGATTAAAAATAAAGCAATGCACCAAAATTAGAGGTGAGCCACAGCTACATACTCAAAAAGGGAAAAAATAGGATTACTAACTGATGCAGCGAGAGAGGTGAAGCATGCTTGCAGGGAGTAGAAGTAGCAAATGTTATAGATGGCACTATATACTACGAATGAACATCAAAAGCCTCAGAGGCTAGGTTCAGAAGCTTATCAGAAGTTACCTCGGCCTATTTGATTGAGAATTCATGCTGGTAATTTCCAAAGATTGGATTTCCTTGTGAGATCTTTAGTAGTTTCTCGTCTGGGTCAGATTAAAGGACAAGAAGAACAGCTCTGCTGGCACTACAGTATTTCTGCTTGCTAACCTAGTTAAAACTAGGAAGTATACAGATATTAGAAATGTATAGAAATAAAATTCTCAAATTCAGATATTATTTTTTTTTGCTTTAAAACAGTGCTGCATACAGTATAATCACTTCCAAGTACACAAAGAAAATCTGGACACGCTCTTTTAATCCTTTCACAGGTTCCGAAGTGGGTCAGGCAGAGGCTCCTTTTCATGGAAAGCTCCATGCCTTAAAAAGCATGTGGCCAAAATCAAGTACCTAAATTCATAATACCCAAATAAGGTCCCAGGGAAATATTTTTTTTTCAGGGTGGTATCAAGACACTCAGAATGTTCACAGTAAATGCACAGCACCTTTGGAAACAAGCAAATTAGATTACTGGCTTTTAAATACATCAAATTTCAAGTGATTGGCAAGTATGTGCCATTGATCTTTTTTTCGCTGTGCATTTTTGTTACAGGAAAGATACGTATTTCTCAGTTGTCTCCTGTATTAAATAGTGGTGAGCTTTCAAACCTTGCCGTCTAAACAGCCTCAAAGGACAATGGTAAGAATTCAGCTGACTGGCGACACATTGAAAAGAATTCTACAATTTCAGGCTTGTCATGTCACCAGACTAATTTAGGCTAAAAGAACCCTCATGTTACCTGTCATTTAATTTAAAGTAAAACAAATATATATATACACATATATCTTTTGGGGACCCTTGAACTTAGAGATGATGCTTCTAGGGCAGTGGTGACAGAGATGTGCTCTGCAGCAATTAGTCGGCGTTGACTATTGAAGGGATGGAAGTATGATTTTTTTTATTATTATTATTATTTTATTCCCGAGGCAGAGAAATGCGGCTGCAGTGGAGCCAGCGCTCCGCCACCGGCCTCCCTCACCGGCGGGGATGAATGCGGTCTTGACACAAGATGGCACCAGGGACCAGCCTCTCAGGGAAGCCTTCCAAACCTTTAGCCTCCTGCTCCGCAGCAAGCACAGGTGTTACAAATCTGTTGTTTTCTTTGAGTTACCAAAAATAGTTAGTGAGACATATTTTCAGATAAACAAAATTTCTGTATCGGCAATATTGCCAGCGCTGGTCGCACTTGGAAGCACAGGCTGCTGGAAAGGGTTCCTCGTGTTGCACGCAGCACTTTCTCCCTTCATCAAGAAATGCTCTCGGAGGAAGTCCTGCATGTTACAGTCCCTTTGAGTGCCCATGTGAGCATCTTTCCTTTAGCTCACTAAGGTATTATTCCCTTTTATTAACTGTCATGGACTGCCTAGTGAAAGAAACATCACTTAAATTTTGTGCCTAAAACTGAAATTAGGGTGTCTAATTTTCAATGTAGAGTTTGCAGCTAAACATCTGGGATGGCTGGAAGTGTATTCTGCTTAAACGTGTACTACAATGAAATGATTGTAACGCTGACAAATGTGAGAATACCCAACAGTGTATAATAAGACTTTCCTATAGAAATAATCTCCCTTTCTGTTACTGGCCTTTCAGAAATTTAATGAACTTAAAATGGAAATTTGGACATTCTAGCACAAAAGGTACACATACTTTTTTAGAATCTTTGTTAGTAATCATTCATCTCTGGAAAAAAGCATGCACTGGGGAAAAAAATGAGCAGGGTTCAACTTCTTATATGTTAAAATTAATTTCAGAAATAGTATTAAAAATCAATAGTTTCCCTAATTAATTTCTTCCACGTGAATAACTGTTGGAGTTGTCACACTGATAACGCAATGTAAATGAGAAGGAAAGCAGTTTAAAAATGGTTGCTTCATTAGTACTTGGCTTACAGTCTGGGGGTATTTGGGGATCCCCGTTCAGCTCACTGGCGGTATAACCTCTCTGAGCCAGGCTGCGCACCCAGTGGCGAGCATGCTGCAGGGCTGCGTGTGCTACAGCAATCACACAATTAAGTGGCAATGACTGGCAACACTATTGCTCAATTAGTCTCGTACAGTATGTCAAGCTAGAAGATATTTCACAAATAGATCTTCCAGAAATACTCAGTGAATTCACTTTAGGACGAGGCAGCATTACAACTTCTTTTTAACTGAAATGCTTTATCGCATAGCATCCTAATTTTTTCTTATAACTAAAAGCAATGGGTCAAATTCTGTGAGTTACACCAATAAAGAGCATAAAAGTCAGTACATTTGGACAGATAAGACTGCAAGAAGCGTTGAGCCCTGTCTCACAGTCAGTGTTTATAATAATCTGCAGACGTGGACCATGCAAGAAGGACTATCACCCTACTAGCAGCTTGTCATGAATTGTCGTTTGAAATGATAACACAATTGTGCGCATGTACCGTCATGAGGTGGCCTGAAGCCAGAGCCTGAAGCAGCCAGATGAGCTGTTAAAGGGAGGTGATGTCTTCCAAGTCTGAGCAGGTGGAAACAAGATACACATCTCGCTCTCCCTAGCCCATAAACATGCTACCGCTTCTCTAGGTGCCCTTTAGGGGTCAACACTTGGGATGAAAAAAGGCTTGACTGTTCTGTCCTGAGTGTCAGACTGCTGGGAGTTTACAGGTTGCCACAATCTGAGCATCCACAAGGCAAACGAATAAGCAGGAGGCACTCGTGCAGCTCTGCTGTTATTCCAAAGACATCCTGTGGCAGTGACACAGAGCTTGGTCGGTGCGATGACCCTTTACTTGGACCAGGCTCCTCTGTACCGCAGCGTGCGGGCATACTGACCACTGTTGGTTATCACTCTAGCTCTTTATTTCAATATCTTTGACATTTTTTTCATTTATCCTCAAAATTTTGAGAGGTTGCCAGAGCAGATCGGGAAACTAGCACAACTTTTGTAGAGAAAATAGTGTGAGAGTTGATCCTTCCAATTGTCTGAAAAGGTATAGGAAGTACATCTAGGACATCATTTTCCAGGAAGAAGTCAGGAACCATTGCTCAGCAATATCACTCATCTTCCTACCATGGTGTTACAACTTTGATGTAATGCTTTAGTGCTCTGGGCATGATTCTCTATGGTAGACTCAAACATGTGTCCTCCTTCCACCTGCTGACTATCGCCTTTCATCCCCTCTGCTCTTGCTCCCCTTTCCACTGTATTCGCTCAATTTCATAGGGACTGCAAGTGGGTTCCTCTCTGTGAATGTCTCATCTAATCTGTGTGACTGTGGGAAACAACAACATGGTCTGTGGCCTGAGGACTGGCTGGGTAAATCCTGAGCCATGCCTGTCCTTGGCTGCGTGCTTGGCTCTACCTATAGGTAAGCCTGTCAGCATCACTGATGTGCACTGAAAGTAGTCCTGCATGTAGCATTTTGCTTGATTTCGGACCATTCAGTTCTAGGGAAGAGGTGGCCAGGACTGGTTGCTTCTTTTTAAGAAAAATGAGACTTTGGAGAGTTGTAACAAGCACACAGAGACAGCTAGAAGGAAGGTTGCAGTTGAGAGAAGGGTGTGCCAGAAAATCATGGAAGTAGAGAAAGGGGAGATCTATCAGAGAAAAAAAAAAAAGGAAAAAGAAGGTAGAAATTAGCAGTTGAGAAGACACATCCAAGAAGAAAGAATACAGATGGTGAGAGGGAAAATTTAATCAGGATGGATTACTTGATGAGAGAACTTTAGATAAATACAGCACTGGGAAAAACTAATTAGATATTAGATTAAGAGATTGTATAATAGAAAATCAGGGCAAATATTCCCATTATTCTGATTTCTGTTGAATAATTTCTTAATAGAGATTTTAAATCTTTTCTCAGCATATAGGTCTTCCAGCGTGTAATTTTTACAATATACAGTCAAACGGCATCTATTTCTGTAATGTCTGTAAATTATGCCTTCATACATTTGAAGATGCTTTGGTAATGTAACAGGACTGAGTTTAATCTGAAATAGGAGTCTGAACTCCAATTTGCTAACTTTGGTGAGACCAGCATTTCAGCTGTAATATGTTATTAACCTGCTTTCATGCACATAATATAAAAAACCATTCGATATTCAGGCAAAGAGAGGTGGTATAACTTGTTCTTTGAACCTGGCTAAATCCTCCTCATTCGTTCCTCACCCATTTTGCATGATCTGTGCTCTGTATAGTAACAGGACAAGTATAAAATCTCCACATACGTGAAAGAGAAGAATACCCAAGTAGAAACATTTAAAGTAGGGAACCAGCTCTATTTAAAATGCATTATCATTGATCTTGTGTGTCCATCGAATGACAGCAAAGTATGGTCCAGAGCACCTTGTTTACCCATTTCCTTACTTTTACCAGTCTTTTTCAAAACAAAGCAATTGGATTTGGTGTCTGTTAAATAATCTCTTCTGGACTGATGTAATGGTAATTCATGTAACAGTTACTGTTTGCCCATTAGGCTCGACAGTCTTTACCAATGTTTTCTCATGCTGTTGAGTAGGAGCTAAAAATGGCCTGAGCCATTATTAATAACGCTATATGCTTTAATATTATGCCTCAGATCCACAATAAATTAAATACGTGTGGGAACCAGTGAAGTGATGGAAATATGCCAAAGTTCACTTGTGGTTTGTGCTGATCAGGGGTTTAAATCTATTACAAGCCTGAAACAGACGGCATAACTCAGCCAAGCAAAGGGTTCTACAGGTTGGCTGAGTCAGTAGCCAAATAAGGGATGGTGGGTTTGTGTCATGTGTGTTTTACACAATCGATTGAGCTTTGAGGACTTGATTAATCACTTTGACTTATAAACTGGACCCAAGAGAAAAAGTCACGTGAGTTAGAGATAGATGCTGTTACTCCCCCAAGACAGCATGCAGCAGCCCTGTTTGGTTGAGAAACTGTCCCAAAGGAGGTCAGAATCCCTCCAAAAGCCCTTAGGAATATCTAAAAATACAATGCCCAATAACACTCTTTTTGTACTAAAAAAAAAATAGAGAATGATTTCTAGGTACGAGAGTACTTGTACCTAGTAGAAACCTGCAGTCTTGTTGCTGTAATAAGTGTGTTTCCCTGATGATGGCTGTGAGGAGATGTGTCTGATTGGGAGAGCTTATTCATAGTTCATCCATTCAAATGGTTTTTTCACCTTCAACTTTGATCTCCACTTTTCCTGACCACAGTGTTTGATCAGAGATTTATAGATAAATTAACACTACCGACAGCCATTCCACTGCCAGCCTTGCTGTCATTAAGTAGCAGCTACCTGTCAAGAGTTCAGGAGCAGGGACAACAGCGTGGTAGGACAGAGGGGAAAAATAAAGGCAGTTCCATGTTACCCCACTAAAACTAAACATCTGAAGTTCCAATGTGGCAATAAGATGCAGGGAGTGTAAAACAGCACGTGGCATTGGTCTTTGTTAGAGAGATCTTTACATCAAACACTTGAAGAGTTTGCCCAAAGAAGTTCTTATAATTCATCTGAGCTTGCCCTTTGCCTTGCCTTATTGACTGTATGAAGAAGCCCGGGTGAGAGACAGAGGTGGGACAGACCCATGTAATGCTGAATCCTATCAGAATATGGATGTTCCTTACTGTATCTTCTCAATACTTTGTCCAGATTCAGAAATCAATTACCTCAAAATTATCTTTAGCCACCTAAAGCAGTTCTTCTCCTCCTTTCGGTGTTTACCCAGTTTGTCTGATTGCTGATTACTTTAACAAGCCAGCTCACATTAGCCAACCTGTTTCACATGCACCAGGTACAACCTAAGTTCAGACAGGAAGACCTAAAACATTTTTAATCTTCACTTAACTCAGAAGAAAGCTTGAGCCTGGCTCCTAACATCTCCTCCTTTCACCACACCAGAACAATGCCTGAAAAGTTTGAGTTATTTCATGTAACTTAGAAATGTGAATGTGTTACGAGTCAGCTTTGAATATGGCCTCGATTCCAAAAGGTGTTATCATCAAATCAAAATTATTCACACATGTCAAGTTAACATTTTATTTTTATTCCTTACTCAATTTTTGGCAAGCTTACAGGAGCTGTCAGTGTTTCAGTATTTTGAGAAGAATATTTTAATAAAACAGTGATGTGCTGAAAGGGGTTCACAAGAACTCACTAGAGGCCCTTGTTAAAATTCTGCCACCCTTCAAAAAATTATTCCCTTGCCTCTCAAGCAGTTCACCCCCTCTCTGGATACTGCTAAATCATTTCTGCCAGGGATGAGTTTCATCCCTTGGGGCTCATAAAGATACTTCTGAAGAGCAAATTGTTTGCCTTTGAAATAGACCAGATTGCATGAAATAGCAGACACTTTAAAAATAAATTCCTGGGGTAGCAACACTTCCCCGCTCCCCCCGCCCAAGCATCCGATCCGATCTCCACCACCCGTACCTCTCATTGTGTTATACTATCAAGTACTCAATCTATTTCTCAGGAACAAAGTATAAACAGTTCCAGCAAGTGCACTTAATATAACTTTTTTGCCAAGTGGCATTGCCTCCCTGCCAGGCTGTGGTTATAGGAAAGCATTTATATTTAAAGGTAAAAAACCAAAAAAGCCAGGTTGTCCCCGCAAACACACAGATCTTGAGTTTATTTCGGTTTAATAGAGGAAATTTTTGTAGGACTCGCGTGTTAAAGTATTTCAGCATATGACTGTAATAAAATAAAAGACATATTAGGTGCAATGAAAAAAATGCAGTACTTGAAATAAAAGTGGGAATTCTGGTAATCTTGCCCAAACTGGTTAATTCTTTATTGTTATTACTTATTTTTATGTGTTTGAAGGTCTAAATTATGACTGTATAGACCTAGATGAGGTTAGCTCAAAAGAGCATCTAATGTACTCAGATATGCTGGAATTTCTTTATAAATGCTGAATTGAGAGAAAATATCTGGGTTGAACTCTTCTTTCTCCTAAGTGCGATCTAACCGATCACTAGAAAGCAGGGTCTTGTCTGTATAGGTTATGTGTGGCCCACGTTTTATAATCACAAAAATTTGTTCGAAGATGATGTTTTTTGTTTTAAAACAGAAGTAAAACCTTGCCTATGAGATCCAAGTGTAAATTAAAACTGCTGCATTTCATTAGCCAAAAGAAAACCTGGAAACTCTGAATGGCCCTTTTTCTTCATTGGCTTGTTAATCCCAGAACTTAAAAATGACTGTTTAAATGGGAATATAATTAACTCCTTTCAAATGACCCATCTGACACATAGTCTAGCCTCACTTGGATTGCTTCTGCCAATTCAAGGTCTGTGGCAACTGAAAGGAGAATATAGACCACCATCTAAAGTAAATGGATCTTAATATAACAGATAACAAGTATAGCAGCTATTCCACTGTTGTATTGTTTGTTTTCTTATCTAAAATCCCTCTCTTTTTTTTTTCTTCCCCCTCCAAGTGCTGTGAGAGTAAGATTGCTGTTGACCTAAAGAGCTAAAATCCTGTTTGGTGGAATCTTTCTCCTGCCAGATTTATGTTCAACAGCTACTCGTGTTCACTAGTTTGCTGATGTTTGTCCTGCTTCTAGTGCCAGTGCTGGAAAACAGCACCGACGCACACTAATGTGCCTTGTGTGATCTGTTGTCACTGTAAGAAAACTGAACCCACCAAGCGACTTGTTATTAGGAACTATTACTTAAAACCTGCCTCAGGAAAGTGTTGATTGCCTCTGAAGCTGTGATGTCATTATAGTTTTACTGCTTTCTTTGCAGACAGTAAGGTATGACTATCAAGATGTAGCATTATTTGGACAGAATATCAAGGAGCCTAGGCTGTACTCCTGCTACTTAGCCACTGAAAGACTTCGGGAAAGCTACTCAGCCTCTTTATATCTTGATTTCTCTCTCTCTAATAGAATAAGATATTTACCTCCTCTGTGAAGTGTTGTCACATGAGTTTTGGTGAAATGTGTTATAGGAAAGATAGTACTAATAATATTTCAATGGACTTGCAGGATGAAAAGTGGCTGAATATCCAGGAAAATGAACGTACTTCTTAGCAGTTCACAGTCACAGTAGCTTTTTCTGACTGGCAAATGGCTAAAGCCTAGAATTTCTGGCTTATTCTAAAGATTTTAAATGTGTAATTACTCCCTTAGAAGAGTTAGAATTGAAGGAAAATGTATAATATATAAACACATATCAGAAGATGCAGCTTCACATGCAGTTTAGAGAAAGAGGAAAAAACTTTTCCTAAGGAAAGTAATTGAGTGTGCTGATACCTATAAACCTGTAGGTCATGTAATTCTGTGGACCAGCACACTAAAAGATAATCTCTGGGGGTTTTGTACAAGTCTTTTTGGTTTTGTTGTTGTTAAGATCATCTTCAAAGCTATCGCTGAAAGCCTGTACCTAGCAGTTCTTGTATACTCAAGTCTGCAGTTGTATCCGAAGCAGGACTCACAAGAGTGTGCACTGCCTTGCTGGGGATAAAAAAGTTAAAAAGAGGGATGCTTTCGTTATCCTTTATGAATGAATATTCGTTGTGTGATTATCGCAGACAAATTTGCCAAGTGTTACTTGTGATCTTCAATTAGTCAAGAGTTTCACTGATTTCGCAATGGTAGCAGTAGAGCTTGAAGTGTGAAAATTCTTAGTACAGCATCCAAGCAGACACCCAAAATCCTACAAAACCCCTGAAGTGCTGATTTCCTTGAATTTAAGTAGCTGGAAATATTTGCAATGGTGTAGTAGTCTGACACAGAGCTTATCAGTGAAAACAAGCACAGCTTGTCACCCTGGTGAGCAAACCATCCTTTCTGGGAGGAAGTGTAAAAGTAGGAGCTGGGGGGAGGAGAATGTGCAGATGTTGCAGACAGTCCCAATATGAGAATCAAGGCAAGTCCTGACTGAGGATTTCTAAACATCCATTTAAACAGAATACTTAGTTATTCAAGCCAGAAGAAACTACTGAGAAAAAGAACTGCCTGTGCCCAATATCTCTATGGACCATTCAGCTTGGTGGCAGTTACAGATAGAGATCCTTTTCTTGTTGTTTTGACAATATTTCAATTGAATTAGCTTTATCCTGACTCCGCATGCTTCCTGAGACATATTAAACACAACTGGTAAGTGTTAGATCTGTCCTCTGAGTCAGCAGAGTTTTTAAGGAAAATTGAAAGGTATCATTAATTTGGAGTGGTTTGGAATCTATTGTACAAAATCCATAAAATACAAAAAAGAGTATAAAAAACATCAACATAAAAAATCAGTAATTAAACTTTCCCATTGGGAACTTCATAGACCAACTGTCCAGGGTACAGCATTTATTGTCAAAGAACAGTTTGTTGTTAATACTAGCTTATTCAAAATGTGTATTTCTTAAAAATATAACTCTATCCACACTGAATTCTGCATATATATTATCTTCCCCCCCACACCCCATTTGTGATCTGTGTTTAAAATCCCTTGTAGAAACGTTGGGATGGGTTATAGTTGGTAAAATATACATAAGTTGCTGAGTACAGAGTGGCAATGATTTATGTTGGTATGTGGTATGAGTGCTACGGAGGTGTGCGTTACAATGTGAGATGGAGATTGTTACACAGGTGATGCAGAGTATACATTCGCCGACTTTGCAGGTGAAGGAAAGACAGAGTATATTACCAGGACTGAAATTTAGAGACAAGTTTGTTGCTTTGTTATTTCATATCAGATAGCAGCCTATGCACAATCCCAGTCTGAAGATAGATAAGAGTTGTTACACATATTTTGTTACTGTTTAGATGATCATGAAGCATCACCATAAACTAGCAAATTGAAGGAATTCATTTTGGTAAAAAGAGATACATGAATAGATTTCTCTTTGTATTGCAATTGTCCCTGCCCTGCTTGAGGCTCTGTTGCATTAGCACAGTGCCTCTACACCTCGGTGAGGGGTTTATTGACTTTGCTTTGACTCTGCAGTTGCGGTGGTTTAAGCGTTAAGTAGCTGCTGGAAGTTCAGAGTCCTGTACAACAATCTGCATTGCCAAAAAAAAGGAAGTGATTCCAGTAGCCTTCAGCAGAAGCTGGTAAAATAATTTGTTCCTGAAGCAGAGAAAGAAACTAGAAGGAAAGTGTGAGATCACAACTAATTATTGTTTGTAAAGCATGGCCATCCAAGATTGTATAACGGAGTAATTTAGATATAAACAATTACTTTATAATTGGAAGGGGGTATAAGAATCTCAGACTGATAAATCTTTACGGTGCGGGTAGATCGTGGGACTTCTCATAGTGCAAGGAGAAAAAACTGAGATGCTACACTACACTGAATCACAGCTAAAATATCCACCTAACTCTGCTGCATAGGGAAGGTCCTTAGGCAAAGATCATGTTTTCTTATCTGTATTGTGTGATGCTTTACTCTCTTCTGCTTTCTTTTCGTGCCTTAGAACGCTTTCCTTTACAGGTTTAAAGTAATTGATTTCTTGTAACTGCATGCTCTCTTTTAAAACCAGTGCTTTTGTGAAATAGACTGTTAATTCTCAAAAAAAAAATAATACTTGCAGTGCTGCAGATTATGTTACTATCTGTGGCCCAACACTTCCAGCCATGCTTTATTCCAAGAAGAAACAAAGAGCCTGGCATTCCTGCCTCCGTGCTTTGGCTGTGCTAACTGAAAGGGGGGCCAGGCATGGGCTCAAGCACTGCGTCATTCCCAGCCAGTTATGGCCTGTGCTGGTTTAACTCTCCAACACTGTGTCTGAGCAGTTTTGGGGGACTTCATGTGCCAGAAATCATTCCCAATAAGCAGCGTGAGGAAGACTCAGCAGATTTGTCTCCCTGCTCTGCACGTTGTCCAGACGCACTAGACAGAGACAAAGGCGTGTGCAGCCATGAAGTTACCTTTCCATTAGCAACAGCTTGGTCAAGGAAAAGTCTTTCAAACACTGATGATCCATATGTCATACATTAGAACATTATAACATAACATTATAACATATAACATACATTAGAAATGACTAATAGTCAGCAGGTAAAGAGATATTGCAAATGTAACCATAACTGACTGGGCGGCTGTGACGATGGCAGTACTTAGGAGTCAGGAACTGGAATCAGCATTATTCAATATATTCATTAGTGACCTTGAGGATAAAATTAATTCCATACTGATTAAAATTTTTAGACAACAGAACTGAGAGGATGAGTAAATACAGAAGATGGTAAATTAAAAATCCAAAGGGGTCTGAATGCTTTGAGGCAATGGGTGGGTCAAAAAGAGATTAAGTTTGTGTAAAGAAAAGCAAGGTGATACATCAGAAGAAGAATTTGAAGTTCTTCATTGTTGTAAGCAACTCTGAGTTTTTGTGGATTTTTGCACTCAGTTTTTACGTTTTTTTGTCATAAGGCTGTTCTTGTCCTTGAGTTATCTCTAATTGCACATATGGGTCAACAGCACAATATGGTGCAATGGCATCATTAAAAGGTCTGAGTACCCTAGATAGCTTTGTTATACATGGACTTTCAGTCCCAGACCCATCCCACCTACTTCCAAACACTTAAGTACCTAGATTAGACATACAGTTATGAAAGACAGGATGGATTCAAGCCTCTCAGGTGATCATTAGAAGAGCAGAGACAAGATGACTTTCATCCTCATCTTCTCTCTGAGTCTTCTCTCTGAGCAGCACCCTGGCCCAACCAGCCATTTTGGCAGTATATGTTTTATTAGTAGAGGAAAATTTAAAAGGAGTCACAAGTCCACAGAGAAAACTGCAAGGAGCTGGAGCATGGTTCCCATTTCATAATAAGGAACAGAGGCAATAGCACTAATTTCTCTTGTGATCCAAGTGTCCAAATGAATTGAATCATCAAAGGTTATACTGAATAAGTGTTAAGCAGAATATGGTTCGAAAGAAATTAGTGTCTTGTAATAACTATAAGGATAAAAGAGTCTAAAATATCCAACTATATATAATATCTATGAAATTAAGTTGCATAATGTAATGACATGTTATGCTACCATTAACACATTATAACTATGTAATTTGGAAGGCTAATTTTTTTTTTGTAAAACCACTTAACTACATAAAATTGAAAATAATGATTATTGTAACTACTTCCATTTTTTGTCTTTAGAAGTTCAAAATTAAATATGCCATATACAGTTATTTTATAGTGATGTGTAATTTTATGAAATGGTCGTATAACATGTACAGTAATTATTGACATAAAAATCCTAAATACATAAATCACCATGTATAAAATCTGTTATAAGACATTAACTTTACCAGCAGCCAAGGTAAGTCACTCAGCATCTCATTGACTTAACACCCAGAGTTGACCAAGGAATCTAGATAAAATGACAGGAAATTGCAAATCTCAGCTAAGATATAAAATAATCATATCAAGGCACCTTGGATCTGAAACTTGTCCATTGTCTTTTCTTTTGACTTTTTGTACCTATTTATTTCAAATCTTTGAAGACCAACATGGAAAACAGTAAAACCTGGCAGGTCACCCAGGTGGCCCTCTTAGTCTAGTTGTAAATGTCTCTTGTGGTTGGGTTCCCATCAGCCCTTTGGAGACTATTCAACTGCCTAATTCAGCTCACTTTCAGGAATTTTTTTTTCTGATATTCAGTCTAATTTTTTTCTCTATCACTCTTGCTAATATGCTTTAAAAATTTAGACTGTTATTATTCTCCCCATATGTCTTACTTATGACTGTGTGAAATTATATGTATACATGTCTTCCAGCCTCATAACCATTTCTATTAGTCTTCTCGGAACTCTCTGTAAATTGTTGCTATCAATTAGAGAGGTCTTCTGCTCTGAGTCATAAATCCATATATATTTCGGCTACTTTGGGGAAACCAACCTTTCCTTCTAATGAATCAAAGTTATTAAAAGGAATATTTATTTCATGTCAGAATTGTGTGAGAGGGAAAACTCAGTTGTCAAACCACCAGCAAAAATGTGAGCTCATGATAAATTAAAGCTGCTAAAAAAAAGTCAATTCTCACATTTTAAATTTGCCTTCAATCTGAAGAAATAATTTTTTTTAAAATCTTCCATATAGTTAAAAATTTACAGAGAAAAAAAGATATTTTGAAAGGTAATCTGTGCTAATAATATACTCTGTTCTGACTTTGTAATGTTATTGTATTTTTATATTTAAATAAAAAAATATTTGCAATGATACATTTATAGTATCTTTAATATATCAACACGCTTTGAAGATTTCCATTTGAAATTCTGACAAACCTGTGCATTCAGGCAAAACCGTTTCACAGAAATTTTTTGATCAACTAATTTTTGAGGCGATAGAGCTAGAAAAGCTACATTCTCTCACATATCTCCTTCATTGCAGAGACTGAAAGGTGATCGGCAGTTTCAAAGCACTTCTAATTCTATTATACGGTATCCTCAGAGAATAGAGCTGATGCACTAATGGGCACAGAGGATTTTACAGAAAAATGTAGAAACAGAGTTTGTGTGAGTCATCTCAAGCAAGGCTTTGCAATCTCCCAAGAGGGGTAGATTTTACTTGTTCTTTGTAACCTAATGTTCCTAGGAAACGAGTTGTGTTAAATATGGGCAGCTTTGTTCATCCTGGGACTCTGGAAGAACAGAGTAGAACAGTAGAAGAATGGAGGTGTAGGAATGTCCCTCCCTTCTCTGGAGCTTCTCCTGAAGGTGTGTGTTGCCAGGTGCTGTCTTATGCTGTCACCTTACAACGCCAGAAGCACACCAGAGAAGACATCTTGCAGGGTGGGGGGGAGATGAAGCCCATACTCCATGGTTGAGTAGATGGTGCAAAAATGATTACAGGCCTCCTGCAGGTATCCTATAGCAGCAACTGCATGGAATGATGGAGAGTTAAGGGATTTGTGCACCCGACTTCCTTTGTGAACTCAATTTCTTTCCACTAACTTACTCTGCTCTGTGAAATCTCTATCCAACCACAGAGCAGATCAATCTCAGCCTCATCCACTTTGCATCGCTGAATGATACAACAGTCTTAAAGAGCTCCCCAACAAGCATGAGTGATGGCACAAAGCCAACACAACCAGCTCAGCATAACAAGGTCATCGTTTTCCACTGAAGTAAGAGGAGTTTGCGCTATGTAGGAAACATGAAGAACAAGAGTTCCATGCTGCAGGATTTCTTTAGCTTCCAGAGCATGTTTACAGAAGCACTAGTGAGCCCACTGTTCCTCACTAGTATCTGGTTATTTGCTGCTCAGGAGCCTTCATCAGCGGATTTTTCTTCCATAAATCTGGCCACTCTCTTCAGCATATTTAGAGTATACTTAGATTGCTTTAGCAGGTACCATTTCGATATTTACTGAGGCCAAGTATCGAGAGAATAGTGAAGTATTTATATGAGATCTTTCATTAAATGCAGCATAGGTATTCAGAAAAATCTGGCCCAAGCAGTTTTACTAACATTCTCAAACTTTTATGTACCTGAATAATTTATTTCATCATGCACGAACTTTACTCCCAACATTTATTTTCTCAAGGCTGTATATCCAACATGTCCCTGTAAATTCAGCTGAAATGATGGAAGTCGGACAAGTTTTTTAAATTAAGTACTCTTTTCAACAAAAAGTAGCAAGTATTTAAAAATCTTCTGAGAATGGAAAACCAAGGTGTTAGCTAAAAAAAAATTAAATAATTAAATATTGTTAAAATGTTGACAGAAGCAGAAGTTATTGAATTGAAAATTAATGCTGCCACTCAGAATGACTACCCTACAAGTGTAGAGGTGACAGTGTGCTAATAATATTCATCGGTATTTTAATACTAGATTTTGTGAGTATTCGTTCTGGACATCAATGGCTTGTTTTCTTTTCCCTATGCAGTGTGTGCACACAAGTCCCATTAATGTCAGTGAGAATTAGTATCAAGAGGAGACTATAGATCCCAAGATATTTTTTCATAATGTTGAAGATTTAGTTGAAGAAACTATGGGAGATCAATAATGAACTGAGGACACATTTTCTTCCTAGCTGTGATATACCACATGTTTTTTAATGTCAAAACTCAGGTAGGAAACATAAGCAACGAGAAGTGGAAATAGCAAATCGTTTGCCTGGCTTATTTGAACTGAATAGCTTTTTCCAATGACAATATGGAGCATAATACGAGTAATTATTACTGAGTCCTGTTACAACATTTTTATGTTTCTTTCAGAGTAAATGTGACATCCTACTGCTAACTGGCAATGTTATCTAGTGTCTGTTCTGCAAGCCTGTCTCTTTGGCTAACAAAATATTAACTGGCAGGGTAACCTCCAGAAAAGCCCAAAGGGAGCCAGGTATCGTCATGATGCGTTATGTGAACAGCTTGGAGTTGAAAGGTATCCTGCAGTAACTATTCCATTTATACAGAATTTCTGCAAACAGTGTTAAGTAAATGTTTTATACCAGTATCCTGCTGGCTTTTGACTGTAGATAAAGATGTTGAGCATGGCGCCTTTGAAATATGGGCTCTAATTTATGCAGTTTGCACTATTTTTAGTGTCAGACAGCTGTTATATCTGATTATTTTTCTCTTCAAATAAAGGACATTTGGGGGTGTTTTTAGAAGTTATTAATATTGGCCTATGATTTTTTGTAATATCGAGCTCAGGATGCATGATTACATTTAAAGAGGAATAAGCTTGAAATTGTGCAGAGCTGTAGTGTGCTGCAACGGCACTGTTTTCCTTAAATCAAATTAAATTATAATTACAAGGGGAAAACCTGTTTTTGAAACTTGCTACTCTCCTCCAAAGACAGTGATAGTTGCTATTGAGAGTAAGGTCAATGAAGGAAAAAAAAAAACCAAAACCAGAAGGAAAAAAAAAAGGAAAAAAAATGTGAAGAAAATCAATAAATACCTAAATTATTTAAGGACAAAATACAACGGGGTGTCTTACTGTCATGCACCATACCCTGCATTGGAGAGCAGACAGGTGGATTGTCTATAGCCAGTGCTGGGTTGGACACTCTCTCCAGCATGCTCATTAGTAGCTCCGCGCCTGGGCTCCCTGTTAGTAGAAAGGCAGGGATCACAGCAGGGAAGTTAGATCTCAGGCTTCTCACATTCCTGCTCTATCTTAGCAAAGCTTTGCAAAGCCTTTTCTGGCAGCTCATTAGTAGGTGCACTGATGCATAAGAGAAAGTCATTAGAAGTGTTTTTCAACACTGGCTTTTGATCAGGTGACTAGTAGCTTCATAGAGACATTTACTTACATTGTTTTCTATAAGAGATTCTGTTACTATATTGAGAATGACATACATATAAAATGTGGAAAACTAGCCTGACCTTTCTACGACAAAAGAAAAAAAGCTCCATTAGTTCCCTGAATCTTGTCTTTATATTGTCAACTATGACGTAATAGAAGCACAGAGTAGTCACTCTTTTAGCTTTAATAATCCACACCAAGTTCAACTGTATCGTTTGATTTAAGGTTATGACAAGACGGACATCAGTGTGCAAGAATACAGTAGGCATGCCTTAAGCTTTATGAGTTACTTTTAACGATAAGCATTAGCTACTTTCTTTCTCTGTGCAGACTGGCATTTTTAGCATTTTAAGACTAAATCTATCTATAGGGCAAAGTGAAACACACAGTAAAATTTTATTGGATCAGATAGGGAGGACTGCTTAAGTGCCCTGAGTAGTATCTCCACTGGAAAGATTTCTCGGTGCATGGGAATGTTTTTGCTAAACCCTGAGAAAACTATGCAAGTTTAACTGGATATAATTCTAACACAAACTATACCTAGCAACTTATTTTTTTAAACCTACATAAACAGCCTGTAGAAAATGAACTTGTGCACACAAGCCAAAGCAGCATGGTGTAAAAGTTATGCTTTGATAATGAACGTGCTCCATTTGTTATTGCATTATTTCAGACGCTTGATTTTTATGTAATATTTCATATACCAGTGTGGCAATATTTCTCCAACCCAAAATGCCTGTGATGGCTGCCTTTGCTTCCCAGAAAAATGTCATGTTAAGCACATGTGATGACGTGCAACCAAAACAAGAGGAGGTAAAGCCGCTTTTGTAAAAGTTTACTGAAACAAAATACATCAGCTTAATCAGGCCTGCTTCTGGCTATGTAAGAACATGACATGCCAATTACATAAAGTTCCAGCTCAGCTAAGACTCCTGCTGACTAATTCAGTGTTGATTGTTTTCCGCTACATGGCTTTGAGTGCTTGTTAAGGCTAAAAAAAAAAAAAAGGGAGAGGGGCAACAATTGTAGGAATTCTTTGCTTCCATCAAACTGTCTTATGATTGCCAGCAATTAGTTAAGCTCCTTGGCAGTAAAATGACAAGATGGGACTTGACCAAATACAATGTGTGGAGCACATAGGCATCTGCCCCAGCTGAAAGACATTACAATGTTTGTTAACCTTAAGGGTCATTCCTGATTCACTTCTGCAGACAGAAAACAAGATTTATATAACACAGATCAATACAGCCCTAAGACTTTCACCATTGAGGATGCTAGATTGAGGCACTTCTCTTTATCAGTTTACCATGACACTAATGTATTTTGCCTGTTTTGCCTGGGCAGTGATGAATCTGTTGGCAAGAGGAAACAAATAAGTTCTGTTGTTGAGAGACATGTTGTCTATGATTTGTCTCAGCAGACATGCCAACTTGCTGGCCAATTCATTTCCTATTTAATTTAAGTGGCATATCTGTCTTCCCCTTTCTGGTGTGTCTTTTGTCTGCTGCGCACCCATACTGGCACGGCGAGAGGCGCCTGCAGTAGATCTTTTCAGGTAAGACTGATACAACCAAGGCAGAAGCAAAGGAAAGAACCAATCCCTGATTTTTGAAAAGGGATTTTTTTGTAAATAGTTCTTTTCTCTCTATTTCCAGTCTGAGGCAATCACTTTAATCATCTATTTCAGACAGATCACAGTTATTTGTTTTGCATACTCATAACCCAGTGCCCTTTGAAAATATGCCCTGTAATGTGCTGTACTGATGTGTGTTTTATGATGCAGAAAAAGTTAACAATGTTTTTCTATTTGTAAGAGCAACTTTTTAAAAAATTCATTTGCTTGGAAGATAAAATGTGCATTTAGAGGCCAGTCTAGCCTTTGCTGGGCCGAAAGAATCTGAGAGCTTAAAGACTCCAAAATGAGGCCTGTTAGTAGTGAGAATGAATGTTGTTTACAAAGTCCTTCCTCTTGCTTTAGAATCAAAAACGCAGTTCTGAAGTTGTTATTTCCATCTGTCCCAGGTTTGTCATTCTTTCATTAAAGCAATTAGTTATACAGGCAGCTCATAGTTTCTGGAAATGAGACAATATATAAATTATATATAAAAATACTATGTCGTCTTATAAAATGTACTGAAGGGAATGCATGTTGAATGAACAGTTCCCCAAAGAGGCCCTACATCTGCAGGGGTGGGAGCTTGTATCAGAGAGCGCCTTCTCAGCTGAATCCCCTTCAGCCCTGGAATTTTCTTACCCAGTTTGTTAACCTCTGGGGCAGGGTGCAGAGCCCATGTGCTCATTCAGGGCCAGATCCTGCCACTTTTATTTATTTTGAGTGGTAGCATACTCCAAAAGCAGTTAGATCAACTCCAATGGGACCATATGGTTCTACTCAATGCAAGGAACGGTGGCAGAATCAGGGCCTTGGGCTTTTTCCAAAAATGCATTAGATGTAACAGATAGGCATTTTGTTTTGAGAACAATAATCTTCTTGTAACTCCGTCCTTGTTATTGCTGTGATAATAGATTTTAGTATTCTGCGTTCCATGGGCAACATGACCTTTTTTGGTTCAGGAGACTATGGCTGTGGGCACAAGTTATCATAAATTGAATTATAAAATAAATAGAATGCTTGAAGTGAGGGAAAGTAAAGGTAATATTCAAATGGTTCAATCCTGAAAACTTTTGCTATCAGGTTTAATACGCACTGCCAAGTGCAGCCTTATCTACATCAGTGTGTCTGTTTACCGCTGCACTGCTGCAAGCTTGTAGTTTCTACAGGACCGTACCCTAAATTAAGAAAAAGCTTACTGAAGACTGGAAAGCAGCGTAACTTCAAGCAGTACCACCATTTAGCGAGGACAGAATACAAGCAGTGGAATAGTTAACATAAACCACACTTCTGAAATGTGCCAGCTAAATCTCTGTGGCAGAACACATTAATTATAGCAGTCAGTTTACCTTTATCCTTCACAACATTTCTGATTAAAATTTCACACATTACAATGATATGTGTCTTTTCTACAAGCTATGAAATTTACTCAACGTCAATAAGTTCTTATTTTGTTATTGAAAGAGTTGATGTATGTATAAAAAAAAATCGACTTTTGATCTCTGACAGTGAAATCAAAAACCTAACTTCTGTTTTGGATGTAGTTATGCTACCTGCACGTATTACGTGCCTGTGCAAAGCATTCATTAGCAGCGCAGGATATAAAGGAATAAAAAAAATCCCTAACTTTGCTGCCAATAGAGGGTATGTGGTTTCAAATTTTATATTTGCTAAGCTTAATTAAGCCATAGATTATGTTTTGAAAGGTATGTTCAATTAACTGAATCCCTCATGAGGAATTATATACAGGAAGAGATAATCACAACATTTATCTGGTTTACAAATGTATATGCTTAGGTTAAAAATGTTCTGGATTTTTAGTCCATAGAGATACAAAGATTGATAGAAAAATAACGTAAACCAATAATTGCAAATACTTACACATTAATGTGTATAAAAATTTCCAATTATATTCATTATTAAGCATATAAAACTATTTTTATTGGTAGATAATTACTGATGAAAATTATTTAAAATTTTATTTGCATCTTATTCAGGAATTCATCTTTTAAATAAAGTTGCATGTTTACAACAAGGAGATCCATTGAGGCATGTAAAGTATCTAAATCACCCTGCAGAAATGTAGCCCTGTGGAAAGAGAGTGCGCAGAGTGTGGGCCCAGTGTAAACCTTTATAATTAAAGCATAAGCAGGGCTTGAATTTTGTTCATGTGTATTCTCCAAGCCAGCTGGATAAACCTAAAAATACATTACGCCAATCTCAAGGCAAAGACGTGCTGTAGTGTACTGGTAATCTCCTGCATCCTCACATACTTGTTGAAAATGAGTGTGTAATTCTATGTATAACAAGGGAAGCGAGAATAGAAAGTTTGACAAGGGAGCAAAGTGGTGTACTGTCAAAACACATGTCTGACTTTGCCTACACGTATATTTTTGTTAATATCGTTACTTCCAAAGTGACACTTGTTTGGTAGGGCAGCACCACTCTTCTCAGACAATGCATTGGCTATTTTGATTTCACGGAGAATAGTTTTGACTGAGAACATTTTCTTTTACTTAGAACATTGTTCATTGACGTAAATGGGATCTGATAGCTAAGGCAGGCTATTGGCTTGGCAACAGGCCACTGGCTTGATTGTTGGAAGGATATAACAAAATGTTACAGAACTAGTCCAGTAGAAATTCCTCCTCTGTCAATGGCACCCTCCCAGGAGTGACTCTGAGTGCCGACGTCGGGCACATCCCTCCTTTGCCGGCTGTCTGTGGAGCGGTGGGAAACATTGCTCTTGGGTAGAGCTCCTCTCTGGAGGACACCTCTAGAAAAACTGCAGCTTCTGATACAAGGCTCAGGACACAGCACAGGCTTAAAAATGCAGTGATTGAGGAACTCTGCCAGTACATGGAAGTTTTAGGGTTTAGTGCCTTATTGGGATGAGAGTGTCCACGTACGGACATATTTCAGTATGAATGTCTATTACTGCATTGTAAGCAAGGCTGAACCTGGACAGCTGCCTAGTCTAGTGCTGCACCTGGGCCACTGTATAATACAAAATTTAGGATTTACAAGATGAAAGTAGTAATATAGAACAGGCTCGAGTTCCTAACAATTGTGTAAAGGCAGCTTGGGGATGCCAAAGCATCGTGTTCTGCTCAGGGATTGATGATTACATTTTCCATGGAGTTTCATGGTCTGCAAAGTGAGGAAATAAAGCCTGAACCTTTGCCAGAACAGCTGGAGAATGCCCTGGTCTAGTAATTACCAATATACTGGCTTCATTTCAGTCTCATGGGCAACCAGAGTGTTAAACGTTAAATAAGCTGATAAATAAGCAAGGTAACTCTGTCTTGCTGAAAAGTGAATGTTGTTGTCCTCTCTTCTACTGTTGTCTGCACTCACTGGTAGCTTCCAAGAAAATGCACAGGTTTTTGAAAGTGCTTTAAGACTTTTTCATTTATAATGAGGTGAGGGAGGCTAATGGGATGAATGTTCTTGTTAAAAGGATTCTTACATAAAAATTGTTTAGATACAGCTCTTCATGCAGATTGTCTAGGAATAATATGTTCAAAGTAAATACCCTAAAGGCCTTCCTTCTACTAAGTTCACAATCTCTGTTCTCCTCTCTCCACAAAGCATTGATTTACTAGATGCTTATGAGTTTCAGATTAGAAATTTCTTATTGCAGATTAATAACAGAGTTTCGCTATAGAGCAATTTCTGTCTCCCTGTCTAATCAAACTCAACCAGATGAGTGAGTTGCTTTTAAGTTCTAGTAGGTTAACCAATGCATGTTAAAACCTGTGCTTATGTGAACCTATAAATAAGAGTACTAGAGAAAGACTTAATGAATCTTGGCCATATTGGCCCACAAAAACAAGACAAGCACTTCTCTTCAGTCTCTTCACAATAGGAAAGGATTTCCTGACAGGAAAGTAAAGTCATAGCATCACAATTCTGCCCAGTGAATGTTGTCATAATATGTAAGAGCACACTCCATGAAGAGATCAAAATATCATACGAAAACATTGGTATTTTAATACATTAATACTTTTTTCACAATAAGTGTCTTGGTACTTTCCCAAAACTGGCCCTGTGAGTCTTGCATAAGTTGGAGATAGGCTGAACTAATTTGAAAGAGGAATATACAATTTCATTTCCCAGCAAGTACTACTCTTCCCAAATTACCCGAGTGCATTATATAACCCATTGCAAAAATAGAAGCACTAACAACCGCTATTCTGCACAGCATGACACCATTCAAGCTTTCAAGACCCTTTCATAGTTAGCATCTATATACATTTTCAAGTTACAAAACACATTGGTCAGTGTTTGGTGTTTTTTTTTTTAATATTCATAGTCTTTATGAGTGTATAAAGCTCGGAGTGAACATTTGGTGCTCCAATGTAACAGGCTGTTTTGGTGGCTGCCCCTCTTGCCTCCTTCCAGGGAGGTTCCGCTTCCTGGGACCCCTGGCACTGCTGGAGCTTCTGCCATGTACCAGGGAGCCAGTGCAGAACTCAAAACTGGACCCACTGTGTTCACGTTTCAAATACAATTTATATTTACCTCCTCTCAGAATGCATGTGTTTGTTTTTACAAGTAGAAAATATGATCATGAAATAGAGGTGTGAAAATTTAGATAGCAGCTAATTAGTTTTAGTAAGACTGTTACAGAGCATAATGGATTTTCAGCTTTCTCTATTCTTTATCCTCTGACTTGAGGCAATTATTTAACAGTGCTGGTGGAACAAGTTATTGTTCATAATTTCACAACACAGACTGCACGCTTAAGCTCACACCAATTAATTGAATTTATATGAAAATGTTTATTCAATTTCAATTGGATTGAGCTATATTGTGGCCAGTATTGAATTAACTTAAGTAGTGGCTTCTCAGTTTCATTGTTTCATTACAAACAGGGTATATGTTTCCATGTATTTCCCCCACGTCTTACAAAAAAAGGAAAACATGCCTCTTGCTCCACATAGCTTACAATCAGCTCACAAGGCCAGACTGACTTGGTTTGATGTGGGTGATGCTGGAAGGGAATGTGGAAGTAATATTCAGTACCCTCCACACTGAGTTAAGCTGGAGAGTGGAGGAACAGCCCCTGAAATCTCCATCCTACTGAAAAATGACTTACTCCAGCTCAGTGGCTACAACTGCAGCATTACCCACTTCCCTTATTTATGCTGTTGGGTGGATCTACATAAAGTCTTCTTCCCTACGGCCTCCTTGTGTCATTCCCACCTTCTGCCTCCCAGCATGGGGTGGCTCTGGCAATGTTACCTGAAGTGTACTTGCAGCAACTGCCTGAATGTTATAAGGAAAGTCTTATGCTAATCTGGGAAAACTGTGCAAGAAAAACGTTTCTAGAGGTCTAATATGTGGGGTTTTTTGGCATTAGGTGCCAGGGTGGATCATGGCGTAGTAATAATAGGAGACCACTTTGAAAGATATTATCTCCAAAGAATAAAATTCCCCAACACAGTTGTGTATTCTGCAACACATTTTTTACTCTCCATTTGAATTTGGAATATTGCAGTATGTAGTACCCTTCATGCAGTATGCAGTACCCTTCAGCTACTAAAAAACTCAAGGTCCACCTTTCTTGACCCTTGCTCAAAGCTCTCTTTTATGGGAAAGAGATCTATTGCAATCTGTTATGATGATTAGATTTACTGTCAAGGCTACTAAAAGGCACAATTGTTTATTCGTTTGTTCTTTTAGCGCAAACATTGACTGCGTTTTTAGCTCTATTTCTTATTAAGGTTTTTCTAGCAAGTCCCTTTCTAAAACTCTGTTTCCCAAATGTTTGCCAGATTTGAACTATCTGAAGTGCATTTTGCTACGACAACATCTCAGAAGATTCAGATGTTCCAAGAGTATGGTTAGGTGTGGTGGTTTGTTTTTTTTAAAAAAAAACAAACCAAAAATGTTGGTGAAATCTGGTGAATTCCTTTCCTAGCATATCCAGTGGCCTTGGATTTTAGAAAAACAACTTGATATTTGTCAGGGAAGCAGCCTTTCTGGCCATGCTACGAGCTTTGCAGAGTTGTAGTTGCGCATGATGAGACACTTCCTCCATTTCAGCTGCTGAAAGTCCTGGAGGGTCCCGTCACATCGTGCAGACTTTCTGCACATGACCAGATCCGGCCCATGCGGTCCGTGCAGCCTGGCGCAGCCCAGGGCTGTCGGAGCAGAGCTGGATCCTCCCTGGGAAGGCAGTTCCCAGCATGGGGAGCTGGGCTGGGGGCACAGGAGCTGACAGCAACCAGCCTGTCAACGCTGTGTTCACACACCATGACGTGCATTACTGAGTGGCACCCGGGCAGCATGGAGGAAGCTACCTAATTAAAATTCAAAGGTAACAAAGCCGAACCAGAGAAGGAAATAAAGTATGAGACTGGGACAAGGAATCTGGTGAAACTGGGAGTGACTGGACAAGGAAATTATGTTCGCTGTTGGTGATTTAGATTTAATTAGCTGATTCTCCCCCCGCTCCAATTCCAATTCCCAGCACCTCCTGTCAGTTACAAAAACAAGTCCATTTGGTTCATTAAAAATGTGTGTTTCTGTACATTTGAGGCATTTGGGAGTTCTTATAATAAAAGAGCATGGAGAATATTTTGAATTTTTAATAATGGGATCCCTTTCAACATGTACAGTGATGGACTGAAATTGTTCTAAAGTCGAAATTAAATGAGAAGGCAGGGGGGAGATAATTTGTATCTTACTTAGTTACCACTACATTTCTGGTTGGATATTACTTCACTTGAGAAACGTCTTTCTGTGACTACCGAAATTTTGAATTTTGTTTACCCATTTAGTGAAAGGCATGAATTGTTTTTATCTCTGAGAAGAGTTTCTGATTCTTCTATTAACAGAGAGTTTCCTGCCTTTAAATAATATGAAAAACAGCTTTTGATTTTCCATGGGTAACTCTGCAAAACTCCTGGGTTTTACTACTCAAACAGAAAGAAAGCAAGCGTCTTAAAATGTCACATATTTTAGTCAGTTTAAAATCACGCTACAGTATGTCATTCAGATTCACTAACTTCAGCCTGATTTAACAGTGCTTGAATAACATGAATTTCACTTCAACTTAATTAAACAGAGGCATAAGTATTTCAGGAATGATTTTGATGCAGTCTGGACACTTGAAGCCTCATTGTAATCTTACACACAAATGAGCATGCAAAATGTCACTTGAAAGGCAGAGATTTAGATACCTAAGTTGTAGAGGCAATTATCCAGTTGTGTACATCAGTGTTGTGTTTAAGAATACAAAATATTTGTGTGTATCCACTGGAGACCCATTGGGAGGAAAGGGCTCTTCAAAGTAATTTTCAAGCCTTTATTTAAAATACAGAGCAATGAATCTGCAACTCAGGAATATGAAATGTTTATAGCAGAAGATCGACACTACATCTTTTTATTAGTTAAAGAGGAGAATAGGAATCTGAAAATCCAAGGGCAGCATTGTGTGTCTGTGTACATGATTTTTAAATTTATTTATTCAGTTTGAAATTAGAAGGAAAAAATGGAATCAGATAATACGCAGAATTTCATCGTAAAGAAGTTTTCACCGTATGATTTTCTCAGCTCATGATGACTCTTTGGATTCATTTTACCCCTGCAATTAACACAGCTAGCAGAGATAAGAATGGAAAACATTTCCATTATACGTCATGCGATGGAGCTATTTTTGCAGACGCAGCCCCCCCAGCCACACTTTCCGCCCCATCTGGGGAAGATGTGACATGATAGGGCCGGGCCAGTGACAAACTCAGTTATGTTAAAGACAAAAATTACACTGGCTTTCCCCATGTATTACCATGTAGCACTGCCTCTGTTATCTGGACCAGAAATATTTCATTTCAGTAGATCCCAATCTTGTAAGACAGCCCTGTCATTTTAATTTGTCACTCTTTGTGTACCGCATCACGCGGGAGTCTCGTCTCCCCAGCCAAGTGCCATGGGCTACTGCTCGGAAGAGAAACCTGTCACAGGGGATAGCAAAGGTAAACGCCACAAACCAGAAAGTTTATGGCTGAAATCAGCACCCAGGGCTCCATTCCTGCGGGCTTAGCAGGTGGTGTAATCACCCACAGCCGAGTTGGAAAGATCAGTAACTTCAGCTGTGATAGGTACGCACACATCTCTCCCACCGTTCCCTGCCTCCATCACGGTCCCCGTGCAGCAGTGTCACTCACAGGAGGTAGCAGGAGGGGACAAGGGATGAAATGAAAGAATTGGCGGTAGGAAGAGAGGTGATTGACACGAGGCTGGAGCCTGAAAACAGCTCTGGGAACTCTCTAGTGGAGTTGACAGCAAAAGAAAAAGTCGGGGCGGAGCAGGTGCAGGGAAATAAGACTAGGGACAATCAAACACCACCAAAACAACTCGGTGATCCCAGATCGCTGGTGCTAGCAGGTCCAAGCCTTTCTCCAAAGAAGGCACTGGTTGCACAAAGCAAACAACACCATGGGTCTGTCAGGGGTTTTTTTGCATTACTCTTAAGAGTATGACGAACCTTCCTTGCAAAGTGTGAGAGAGTCAAAGGGAGTGAAGATAGGAAAGCTCCATAGCTTCTGTAGATGTCGTAGCACAGTTCTGCCTTTCCTGACGTGGATTTTTGGCTTCCCCTTTGGTCCACCCCCACCAAAGCAATTAATCAAAATAAATGAGGCAGCAAACATCCGATACTAGCTGACTTCAGACCACAGCACATTAACTGTCTTCCGGAATTTCATTCACCACACTGTGCAGAACACGCTGTGGGCTGTACTCCAATAGCTTCGCTCCTGAACAGGATTTTGAACCATGCCTTGTTGGTAAAATACTGACGAGAATAAGGGAATAGCTGTTCTTTGGTTTTGTTGGTGGAATCTCTATGTATTTATATTTTCTATATATATTTATTTTCTCTATATATTTATGCAGCTGTAATGAAACCAAGGGTGGTGTCATCAATTGCCAACTGTACCAAGCCTTCCTTTACATTTTTGTGATAGGAGTGGAGGCCCTAAAGCGAATGAGAGTCAGCCCTCCTGTAAACAGATGTAAATCAAAGAATCAGAGAGGAAACATTTCAAACCTAAAGATAGTAAGTCCTTTATGGTAAAAATTGGGAATTTACCATGAACCACAAAAAAGACCAAACATCTTACATCAGGGATGTAAACCCAGACACATTCCAACAGATATAACAAAGCCACTTATTAAAGGCAACACATAATGCAATTTTAAGGCAAAACTTAGAGGGAAAAGGTTCTGTTTAGTAGATATACCAAAGAATAGTAGATAGGATTTTCTGTAAATAACATAGAAGCGCTATGCTGGTTAGGCATGACCATGTCATTCTGGGGTTATTGGTTTTCATTTGAATAAAACACTTCATTGCTAAATTGTGCAGGTGAAGTTGCTGCCTACCTGCCGTCCCATCACCTTTTTTATAAGGCAGGTGGTGTCCTCAGAGCAATGTAAGTAGAGGATAACCATGAAGTGTCAACACCTACAATGTCTTCAGCAATCAGAGACCTAATCTTGGCCTCTTGAGAAAGCCTAGGAAACGAGCACAGGCTGCTCATAAAGCCAGGTTGTTTGGCTTTATTAGAAGTCCATCCCAGAAAAGAAAAGGAGGAAAAAAAAAGAAAATACATCAAATAAACTAATGTTTGTTTCTTCTCCAAAACTGATCCCTGGATTTTTGCTATAAGCTTTGTCATCCAGAAGAGCCTTCAAATCCCTAGTGCAGCTAATAAGACCTACCTGCTAATATGACTTAAAAGTAATTAAAGAGCACTTCTATGCAAGGTTTAAGTGCCTGGCATATGATGACTGAACAGTGTCCTTAGGCAGATTTCTAGGATCAGAGTCCTTTTACAGCAAATTATAATTGAAAAGTTTCTGAGATTGTCTGAGTGTTTAGGAGTTTTCAGTATCAATTCAAAGAGGTAATTTGGCAAAGTTTGCTAATAGGATATTCTAAGCATAAGGAAAGGCATGAAAATGAGTCAAGAACAGAGAAAAGACAAGTTTGGAAAGGGCATAAATAGATGCGGAAGTGAGAACTGCAGCTCATATTGTACAAATGGTGGAACAGTAGCAAATAGTTTTAGTGATGTCATCAAGGTGACAAACAAAGTCCCTAACAGAAAGAAGATTTGTAGCTGAGGTATTACGAGCTGGAATGATCCACGCAGTCAGGGGGAATTTGGCATGAAATTTCATTTCAGTAGGATTTGGCTAATTATTTACCCTGTAACACCTTTTAAAATGTCCCTCCAGTGCTTGAAGGATCAGACTATGCCTTCCTCTAATTTAGTTTGCATTTGGATTCTGAAAGTAAGATCTAAAAGAAAGAAACACACTAACTTCTCTCAAGAGGGATTGCTGAATCCCAGATCCCTTTCCAACAGATCTGTGCCCTTCTCCCAAGAGGCTGTGGCCATAGGCATGCTGTGCTCCCAGCACCCAGCTCCCAGCAGCAGCCTGGGCAGGGCTGGCTGGATCTGACACATCCCTCCAGGAGCAGGTCCCTTCAGACTCTGGGTAGAATATCCCTACCTGAGGTGCAACAACTTCTTTACTGGAAAGAGAGTGAAAGAAATGCCGCATTTTCAGTTCTGTTCCCTCTACCCAAAGCAGACTAAGAGTTGTACTGAGCACCGGGGGGCAACCAAGGCTTGAGCACCTTGTGGGCTTCCATCCAAGTTTGCTTCTCTTACATAATTATTTTGACAGGGATGCTGTTTTTTTGCAACTGAGAACTATATTGTATAAATATAATATGCATGTTAAAATATTAAATGCTTAACTGTTTGTTTGTACACCTATGAAACACTCTGTAACAGGATTAAGCTGGATCCCTAAAGAGTCATTAACTTGCATTACATTGAAGTATTTATTATTGTGGCATATGTAATGGATAATATTTGTTTACATTTTTAATTACTCACATTTTCAGCCAAGAAAATCTCCAAGGATAATGTCTCATTTACAAGTGTCCTGGCAAAAGACAACATAATGCAATCACACATTACCAACAATTCCATGACAACCATGCATTGGTTTAAACATGAATTTCAAGTAAAGACTTAATTATGGTAAACTATATTAAAAAATATGCATGATACTGTGTATAAAAAACCTGCGAAACTGAAATGAAGGAAACTCTTATCTAGCTGCTCTGGGTTTTAGGCTTGTTCCAGAGCCCAGTGAAGTCAAGAGAAACTAATCGACAGTTTCTAAGCTGACACCACAAATAACGTAGCAAGGAAGTGGCAATTTGTACCTTTGGAATTTCTCCATATACTGAGTCCTATGATTAGGATGAGGAAAATATTTATTTATTTTTTTTCTCCTAGAAAGTGAAGAAGTAAATAAAAGGAACTTAAATGTAAGTAATTGAAAAGCCTTACTTTTTCAAGTTTTCTGCAACTGAAGACCTTGCAGTAGACTCTGCTTGGATAACCTCTCCCTATCAGAAACAGCCAAAGAAAGAGCTGTACTAGCCCACAGACTTAGCTCAACCATGATGCATTTTGGCAAATTCCTCAGAAATATTCTTCACAGAGTTTAATGTCAGCTAGAGAATTGATCCAACAGGAATCAATAGCCCATTGTCTCAATTACTGTAATTTCAGTTTGTCTAATTTCAATAGTCTGTAACCAGACTTTTGGTAATAATATCTAGAAAAAAAAACCCTATTGAGGTATTGTATAGAAAATAATTATTTGTAGCTTTCATCTAGACCCACCACTGGTGTGACAGAGTTTCATCCTAAAAATAATAAGACTATATGTATTTTAGTAAAAGCATCATGAGGATTAGAATTTTGGAAAACATCCTGAAAGTGAGCTGAGCAACATAGACACTTCTGTAAACTGTATCAAATCTCACATTCCTTCATTTGCAAGAATACTTTTCTTTGGCTTGCTGTGGATACCTGTCCTTCTCTCTTTCCCACCTGTCTTCTTCACTCCTTCCTAGTAGTTCTTCCTGGACTTTACGGGAAATTCAACCACTTTGATATCATTCTGCTAGTGGGGTGTTACCAGACAAAATGAGCATATAGACCACAATGTCGTGATGGCAGACAGCATGGCCTGGGTCCAAAGTTCATGGCAGCACAGCACGGTGTAAACACTGGTGGGAGGTGAAGCTTGTGGGTCAGGAATGCTTCATCTATGGGACATCACTAAGCCAAAAAAAAGGAAATGATGGCACAAAAGAAATTATTTTCAAAACAACTCTAAGAACCTTATAAAAGTCAATTCTCTTTGGACTGTATTTTCATTTCACTCTTGCTTGTGTTAATGTAAAATAAAAATACAAATCTTCCATCTGGAGGGGCAGATAGAATAGCCACTTTTCTTTTTAGGTAGATAACATTTTTTCTTTCTGTGGCACAATGTACTTTCACATTAATTTGGACTACCAAGCCCAGTTATTTAGCATTTTTATAATGCAGTTTTGATCTTTACATAGAGTTGAGGGCCTATGCAACTAGAATGTCTTTGCAGGAAACCCTCTCTCCTTTAGCTGATTGCAGTTATTGAAAGAAAACAGCCCAGCAGAACAAAACAGAAAGCATTCCTATCACAGTGTGAATAAAAAGATCTATGCACTAAGTTCAGATCATAGTTTCTGAGTGGAAGGAGTGTATGCCATGCCACTTAATATCTTTGAAATCATACTCATGCCTTAAAAAGAATGTATAATTCTCTTATTAATCAATTGTAACAGAGTTTAGTTTGCCCACTGAGAGGAGCATAAACCTTTTAATTGTTATATTTTAGAAGTCTCTGAGTCCCCAGCCAGCGGTAACCATTTGATGTGTATCATGCCAAATGAAATACTTCAAAATTAGTTTGATTAAAAATATGTAAAGTTAATGAATTGTTAAAAATCATGACAGCAGTGTTCTTTAGAAGGCACATTTTTAAAAAATGTCTATTTTAATCTTCGTAATGTAACTGTCTCTGGTATTTCTGTCATTTGGTAATGCTTCCAGACACATTCATGGTGGTCATCTTTGATCATATAAATTCAAGAGATTCCAAGGCTTTTTCTATTTGCATAAAAAACAAAGAAAGCATTGTCAGAAATCCCCAAATATGCATTTTGAATCAAGTTTCACCTAAATGCTATACAAAGACTCAGTGTCTCAATGCTAATTTATTGAAAATGCCTTGGCCTTTAGGAATTTCCCATTGGCACTTAGTAGAACTGAACTCAAAGTGGCAATGGCAAAAAGCAGCCATCGAAACTGTGCTCATGCTGACATCTAAGCCCTAGTGCTCAAATTATGAGTGCCCTGAAAGAAAATACTGTAGAAGGAAAAACAAAACACAAAAAATGCTTTAGGTACCAAGATTTCACTTGAAAGGGGTGGAGGGGAAAATAAGTTTGGGGGTTTTTTTAGTGAAATCTAATGTGCTAAAGACTTAGCACAAAGAAAGGATTTAAAGAAAGATGTAGAAGTTTTGATGTTTAATGCACAGTTCTGAAGTAAATGTTTTCTATCTATAATTTCTGCATATCCATAACCATATTTAGATTTCGACATATGGTCTGTAAATAACATATGTAAGCCGGCTCGTTGAGTGAGATGATTTTTTTTCCTGCTGAATGTACGTGTTTATTTTATGAGGAGAGACGTGAAAAGTTCATTCATGTCAAAATGTGTTGCTAAGTATAAACATGCTGCTTCACTTTAGGCAGGATCAGGAAAGACCCTGGGTGTGTAATCTGTGAATTGACTCTATGCTGATGTTGCCCAGGTTTTGTATTACTAAACTATGGCTCACAACAACAACAAAAATTTAACCTTTAAATAGAGGCACCAAAATAATTTAAAACAGATTGGAGGGTTTAAAGGGCTCCAAGAATAAGCAGCTCATATTTCAGTTCCTCCCCTCTAGGGCCTACCTATTTGGTGTTCAGAGTTCATCTCATATTGCAGCTGCTTATGTTCACATTTTCTGCGGTGTGTGGATGAAATGTCCAAGGAAAAGAAAAAAACAACAACAAAAAAAGTAAAATATACAACATTAAAAAAAAAAAAATCTTCCCTAAAACAATAGTTTGGCTGTTATTGGGCAGGGAATAGGACAAATCACCCAGAGGCTTTTAAGTAAGAGCGGGGGAAAGAAAAAAACGAAGAACGGTGAGAAAGTGCGGAGATTTTACAGGGACTTTCAGCTTCAGTGGATATTTTTTATTCAAAGTTCTTTCAGGTTATGGAGCCCATTAATTTTTTTTTGTTCTTTTATTAAAAATTTCTTTGTAATTCATTTGGACTTCCTTGCCACTGGGCACAGACAGATAGCAACAGCAAACAATTATACTCTGTATTTATCACTTTATTCTGTTTTACAGTGTATCTCTGATTATAGAAACAATACATTTTTTGCACCTTTCTTTGGTTACCATTTGTCACGAGTAGCCTTTATAAACTATATATTTTCCCATTTTAATAAAAGGCTAGAGCTGCACTAAGTGCGTAGGACGGGATTTGAAGCAAAAACCCATCAGACTGCTAGACTAAGGTTACAAGTCCTTCGTTTACAGCACACCATCTTATGAGTTAGAAAGCCTTCCATCTATTATGTTTTCTAGCCCTACTATTCAAATGTAACAGCCCTATAGCTCTTTAATTAATGATCTAATTTCACTCCTTTCACCAGAATATCTTGCCACATGGTCCTGCAACCAAAGTGATTGCTGTTGCAAACAGCCCACTCACACCAAACATTGTGTACTAAATATCCAGACTCTGAGGACATTTTCTTCCTAACATATAATCTATTCCGTTTCTCTTTAGCCTGTACTTATGCATATGTAAAGCTATTATTACGAAGGACCCAACATCTTTTGACGACTGAGGAAAATCTGGCCCCTTTGAAGTCTATGTGAATTCTGCTTTCAACTGCAGTGGGGGGAATTTCACTCCATCTGCCTAAGTCTCCCTAAGTAGTTCACATGTCTTGGGTCCAAAAATAAGTATTGTGTTCGCCAGTGAATGGTAACCTCACTGGTTACTATAACTAGATCCAACTGTAAAAACCAAAAGGTGACAGTAAATATTGTAGATACCTTCCCATATGGTCCTTTCCTCCAGCTTGCCTACAGCCCTCTATATTTCCCTTCTTTTGTATCTCCCTACACTCTTCTTCTCACAATAGGGGAGAATTTGTATTATTTGGGGCAGCAATCATTTCTACTCCTTTCAAAGCTAGCCCATGGCAGTCATTCCTGAGACGCTCAGAGCTCCTCCTGTGGATTTGACAGAGATAATACTGAGGACTTGCTTTCCTTTGCAACTCTCCCACTCATTTCTTCAGAAATCTCTTCCTTCTGAGTTGCATTAATAGAGTGGAACATATAGGCCAGGGCAACTAATCTACTGTAGTAATATTTTAATTAATAATTAGGTATAGCTTGTTCTCTCAAGATGAAAATACTTCCATCATGACTAAACCTAGAAAAAGGTTAAAATATCATGAATTGTGTTCGGAACTATCACTCAAGGGAGTAACAAAAATCAGGTGTTTAACAAAAGAAATCTTCCAAGAAAGCAAAAGTGCAGCATGTCAGTGGGAAGGGAGTACAAATTCCCACGAACCACAATAAAGCCAGGGTTCCACCTCAGCTGTTCCAGCTCCTGCTCCAGGGCCAAGTATCTCCAGATGACAAGACCTTCCTTATGTATTCCCCTGAAACTTGTACGGAGGATGATCCTCCTCTGTGTGTATGAGGAAGATAAGGAATTTGTATATGTTTGCTTAAAAAAAAAAGGAAAAGTGCTACCAAATCTCGGTTTCTCTCTCTTGCAGATTGAGTTTTTGTATGGCTGGGTGGTCATATGGGATTGTATGTAGTGTGTTTTATTATTTCTTTCCCAGATCATGCCTATGCTATTTTAAATATCAGCACCCAACTGCAAGTACCCTACAAAATAGGGCTTTGCATCTGGCTTTAAATTTAGTACTAAGCTGGGAAGAGTTTCATACGAGAGCCAGCTAATCTTGTTTCACTTTCACAGTGTTTCTAGAAGTCTGGGTGAAGTTAAAAACACTCATGAAAGTGGCTACAGAGCTTAGTAATCAACATACCACTAAACAAGTTTATTCCTGATCTGCAATATCATTAGAAAATTTGGGGGATTAGCATACGTTACATATGGTATATATTTGTCTTTATTTTCTACATATTTATCTGAAAGGTTAATGAAAATGCAGATGCAATGGTTCCTTTATATGGGTTTACCTTCCATGAGTGCCAGTTTTCAGGCTAATTGATTATGTCAGACGCTCTATAAATATCAATAGCATATGGAAAGGTTAAGCCGAGGTCTCCACATAACTGGATTCATATTCTTTATTGATGGTACAACCATTATCCAACCATAATGGAAGTGCTTTGAGTGTGAAATAGAGTAGAACGTTAGCTAATTTTCACCAGTGACTGACTGGAGGACTCGGACTGAAAACTGACTTCTGCAAACTAATGAACAAACATATGAAGTTTAATGTGTAAACTAAAATTAGAATTTAAAAAAAACCAAGCATAACGTATGATAAAATGCATGTTATTATTTTACCGGTTCTAGTTTAGTATTATTTTAATTTCCTCTGAAATAAACAGTAGCAGGCTGTGTTAGAATAACAGCTCACAAATAAGAGAAAGTAGTCTACATCGTGCTACTCGGCTTTCACTGACAGATACAAACATACTCTCTTCCTTGGAAGAATATTAGGTGTCAGTTCTGCTAAAACATAGTTCAACTGTGCTATCGTTTCTGAACATGTTAACAGCAAATTTCAGAATGGTTTTATTGTTCTCTGTTAGTTTTTCTCCTTTATTATCTCTTTTTTGGTAGGATACAGAGGAGCTAATCCAACCCCTAAGTGTCATTTCCCTGGTAGCTCTGGGTAGCAAAGAGAAAAGTTTTTTCTATGTGAGAGCAGCGTGATAATCCCACCATTGCTGCTCCCCCGTAGATCCAGTGCTGGTGCAGGGGAAGAGTGGTGGCTTCACCAGTTGCTACAAAGCTAAGTCAATTCATGAAAAGTTTGAGCAGTTACCGATGTATGTTCCACATGCTGTGGAACAACTGGGGAGGCAGATTCAGGACTCATAACCCTATTTTCATACTCACGACTGGAGCGTACTTGCAACTGTTCACCCGCCACTTTGCGCTTTCCTCTTTCTAAAATGATCTGTATGTCTGACAGGTTTTGCAGGAAAAGCAATCCCTGTGCTTCACTGCAGTTAGTAAGTTAAAAACTACAGAGTAGTGATTTGAAAATAAAACGACTGCAAATGTGCCAAAGATTTCTAGTCAGCTGGCAAATGCAGCTAAAAATCTTGCACATTTCCAACTCAGGAGTCAATATAGTACTTATTTCAGTAAGTGGTATGGGACAGTGGTTTGGCTGTTTGCACTAGAAATTAAAAGCAGTGCTATTGTTTCAGTAGTCAGTGTATTTTCTTTTCATAGAGAGAATAGATAGGAAGCAATTGCAATTCATTACACTACATTTTTCTCTGAAAGTGAGTGCGTGTAGGCCTCAGAATATATCTGTGCTTTGCCATATAAATTTTCCTTAAATATAGTACTTAACAGCAATTAGAAAATACTGTCTTCTTTTGATTTAGAAAGATTACTAGAGAGAATTTTGAGGAAAACCAGCTATAATCAATCCCATCTTTTAACAGAGATGCGTGAAGCTTCATCTGAGAGTAAAATTCCCCTACTAGTGAAATCAACAGCCAAATTCCTATTGAGTTTATCCCAATTGGTCAGGCATTCCTTTAGGGCCAGACTTCTCCACCTGCACTCACACATTCCACATGATCTCACCCAAATCAGTGTGCAGGAAGATATACTTCACTGTGACCTCCCTGATTCTCAAAAAACTACTGTGTCATCCAATTGACACAGAGTTTATATCTATCTTGGAGAGATTGGTTTCTCCAACAGTTGACAAGTCATGGGTGACTTTATGCCAGATTTACTTTTATTATTTGCTAAGCATTGTCTGCGGCAGCCTTTGAACTTCATCAGCTAACCCCAAATGAGGTGACCCTGGTTAGACTATTTGCGTGAGAAGGATGAACTGCAGCAAGCCGTGACATGTGCAGCCCATTCCCCAGCCTGGACTGGAGGTGACCCACATCATCCTACTTGTGAACAGCTTTGGTCACACTGTTGAGTGGAAACAGTGGGTGATGGGCCAGTTCCAACAGTGGAAATACAGGAAAATCTTGATTAAACGTATAGCTACAGATGCTTCTACATTCCTTGTGCCCAAATTTTCATCAGCCCTTTACAACTGAAAAGTGGAGAATTTACAGTGGAGGCATAGGAGGGGGAAGGGTGGACATGGAAAGAACTGTCTTTCCTTCTACTAAGAGTAGGGGGAAAAAATCTTTTAGCTTTTGACATGAATATAATATGATATGCTTGATGATTGTCATCCAGACCAGTTGAAAATGAAAGGTCAAATCCAACTCATTTTAGTCATGTAAAGAACCCTACAAAGTCAGTTTGACTAATGTTCTTCAGGGAGCGAAATTTAGCTTTGAGCATTATCTGGAGAGAAAGAAAGTGTAAAGCCATTGCTTTCTCGGAATTGCAGTTAGGAACACTAAAAAAAGATTTACAAATGGCTTTGAATTCCTTCAGTTAAAAAAAGTGCTAGAGTTTGACTGAAGTAGCTGAAAAGTACATTAAGACACAGATTTTCCTGAAGGTCCAGCAAAGCCTTAGTCCCAGTAGTAACACCATGCACTCTCAAGGCAAATGGTGTAGTCCCTTGTAGACTGATGCTTCATCCACCCTCTAAATGGAAGAAAGCTGCTGGAAAGCACATCTAAGAAACCAGACTACACAAATTATCTCTAAAAATAGCAGCATTAATAAAATGCTGTTTTATTAAATGCACTGCTGTTTTCCATTGAGAAATGTGAAGGTCATGAGAGAAGTCGCTGCTTTTTCAAATTTTGAAAAAGATTGCTATGACATGAATCCCATGATTTCTGAAAACATCCCCAAATCCTCGTAAGGAGATAATACAGTGCCTGTGTTATTGTGAGAATGCCCCTGCTTATGAGCTGTGCTTAAATAACCTTGTACTACCCCAATTAGATTCACAACATACCTGTATTGCAAAGGGCTGTTTTCTCTCTCAATTAATTGAAAAGGATTAGACACAGTGATAGATAGTAGTACATGCCAATGGGCCAAATCCTAAAGCCGTTACACTGTTTTTATGCTGTCATTCTGCAGGCATTGATTTTGCTGTAGTGCTGAGGAAAACCCGAATATGAACATCAGTATGCAGCTCAATATTTTATGGGTTTTCTTGTCTTGGCTTTTAAAAATATTCTCCCTCTGCTATTCTTTAGCCAGAAGAGCAAAAAGAGCTAGTTCCAGCCCTGACTTCAAAAAAAGGCTGAGTGACAGTACAGAGGCTTGAGGAAATACAAGTTTATACGTGGGCTTTTTTATCATCTCTAATGGCAAAATTAAAATTAGTTCCCAATTAAAAGAGAAAAGCACAAGTACAATCTGAGAACAGCAGATAAAGGGTGGCATGAAGGGAAGATTATTAAGCAGCATAGTATAACAGGACCCCAGGTGCAGAAGGGCCTCATTATACTCACATTCTTATGCTGCAACATACGGACGTACAGTAAACCAAAAAAAAAATATTCCAAAGGACGGTTTTACACAGTGGCTACACTTGAGATGGGTACATGTTTTTTTGAACACAGACCATAACAACTTGGTTTTTACTTCCAAAATACAGTGGCACATTAATTGCTTGATCAGCCAAATGAAACTAAATGTAATTAAGACTAGTGTGGGGTTAATTTGGTCCATAATTATGTTATATAAAGTAAATGAAAATTGTTTCTTTCCTAAATTGCAATTCATTAAAATTACAGATATTAAAATAAGATACTATAAAATTACATGAAGCATGTACACATTAATAGCCATTAGTAATAGCTTGATATTTCTATCTAAGCAACAGTTTATTAGAATGCCAAAAGGTTATATTTGACAACTCACATGACTGATTTTTTTCCTCATCTTTTCTGCTCCTCTAAGAAATTCAGTCTTACTACACACATAACATATGCCATGTCATATTTAAGCATGTTAGGCATATTAGTTTTAGTTTTAGATTTGCTTTAACTATAATATTTACTGTTCATTAAAACACTTAAGGTTGATGGCTGTGTCTTTGGAATAAAACACACCAACCTCAGAGCTTCAAGAGGAAGCTGTTGCTTCCTCTTCCAGAACAATCAAGTGCTTTGTTTTGGGCACAAGTTCTTGGTAGCAGGCAAATGCAGACTTAGATCCTTTTGCCTTCAATTTAACTTAAGTGTAAATTTAAAGCTAAGCCCATGCTTAATGGTTTTGCTCTGCTTTAGTAGCTTTTTACAAGGACTCGAGTATTTCGTAGGATTGGAGCCACTGGTTCTATACAGTGAATTCAGTGGCAACGGTCATGATGTGCAGAGTCTGAGCTGTACCTCTTATGAGACGAAATATCCCTAGGTATTTCTACAAAGACTTGCAAACTTCAGGGTATCACATTTTGACCACTCTTATGAATTGATTTCCCACTGCTTCTTTTTCTGAAATTTTTCCTTTTGGGGATAGAAAATATCCAGCGACAACATCTTAATACCAGACACAAAGAGTGACAAATCAGCACTTTAGAAATCAGCATCTTTGTGATTTTTGAGCTGGTAATGAATGATGGACACTAGAAATATATGTGGTATTTTCAGTTCTTATGTATATCGGATAACAAGCGACAGGCCTAACACTCATTTTTCATGCGCCCAGGATTCTCACGGAAATCAATGAAGGAATAGAAAATACAGGACGAGACTTGTTATTAGGGTCCTGCTTCTTCAATTCCAATATGACCAAATTTAGTGTCAAAGACATGAAACCTCTAGCTGCATTGCACAGCTGGGTATCATATTTAACCACAAAGATTAGGATGTAATCCTGTGATTTCTGAGCATCCTGAATTTCTGAAGTGCTCAGTACTTGCAGGCTCAGGATCTTGTTATGTTCCTTGAAAAGCTGTGAGCAAGTAAGTTTTATTCAAATGTTCTGCAATTGTTTTCATCTTGACGTGACACAGTAAAACATCCTTTCTTAGAGGAAGAAACCAGTACTACTGCAGTGTCTTCATACAGGCTTTTAAAATTGTTTAGTAAGTATTGCTCCTAGATTTGCAAACTTCAAGTAAAATTTATTTTAAAAATAAACACAGTATCTCTCTGATGTTTGTGGTAACTCAGACTCAGGATGTTTAGTTGCTAGAATCATGTTATTGCCAGCGACAACAAATATATTTGTGTCTTAATCATTAATTCCGGTAATTGAGCATTTCATAAAAGCGGTTTATAAACTGATGATAAAAGATCAGCAACCTACAGGGTTGGTTATACCTGTACAAAGCATTAATATGGTCTCATTTAATAAGCTGACCAATAAAAACATTAGGTAGAATACCTTAATGATGATATCTTACTTTCAACAAACTAAGAGATATGTTTTGCAGTATTTAATTGAGCAAATCTCCCAGTGGCTTCAGTGAAAGTTGTGCTTGATTAAGGACTACAGAATTTCGCCTTAATAATATTTTATCATTTATGCATGGAAATGTAGGGTGATAACAGTTATTAGCATTCCAGGTAAAGTAGCTCATGCAAATTATTCTGCTATTAAATAGTGAGTCACATTGTATTTAATACCCCCAAATAGTTATGTATATTTAACAGGGAAATGACAATAGAAAAAAATGGATTTAGTTCAGATGTTGAGCTGCTATGTAAACCAATTATCTGTCCTGAGGGAAACAGCTCTGTCTACAACTACTTAGGCTCTAGGGCCTATTACAAATCCTGGAGTGGGCTGTTGTTTCAGTTCTCAAGGGAATCTGCCACGTCACACTGGAAATAGTTGACAATAATTAGAAAGCCTGCTTCTGCCAGTACTGCACACATTTTTAATACCTTTCTAAGTGTTATGGGAGATAATATATAAGGTTTTTAGAATTCCAGTCAGGCTAAGGTGAACCACGGAAAGGACAACTACACAATAGCCCCAAACTGGACTGTGACAGGCTAATTATTGTGGCTTCATTATAAAACCTCTTTTTGCATAGGTCACCTGGGAAGTGTAATTAAAAATGCATTATTGGTGTATATTTTTATTGAAGCAATTAAATTAAAAAGCCAAAAAAATAATTATTTGACGAGCAAATAATAATGTTGGTCAACAGCGTTTATCTAAGAAAGAGAGAACATGTTAGTGGTTCATTAGCAGTAAATGTGTTAACTGGAATGCCGTTTGAAAAATGAGCCATAGAACAGCTTTTAAATACTCAGATTAAAGGATTTATAATGTCAAGTTTAACACAGAAATTATAGATAGTATTACACTGCCATGAGTAATAGCACCTTTAATCTGACTTAATAAAATGATCTACTACACATGGTGTGCTTTTCACAATTAGGCAGCTATATATCTACCTAATATTGAACTTCTGTATCAGCCATATAGAGGGATATCAACACACACATATGCACACCTAGGTGGACATGCACACATACAGGTAGGAATACGTGTATACTGTAAAACTGTCCAGCACCCCCTGCAGAAAAGCCCTCTACCTACCCAGACCATGCAGATCTCGGGGAGTCCTCTTTAGGAGCTGTTTAGGTCTTCCTGCCATGGAGCCATAGTGATGATGCCCTAGAAGCACAAGAAGATGTGAGGGGATAGCCCTGGGAAGGTGGTAGGATCACCATGCTGACAGCATAGGTTTCCTGGACAGTGGTGGGTAGATATCCACTGCCTGGCAAAGCGTTGCTGTGCTTACACGCACCACCTGTACAACACATACATAGTGAAGCCAAAGCTTTCCAGAAATGCCTGGTTTATAGAGCACACACTCACCAGTTATTTCTCATGGGATGAGATGCATCCTGAGCGTATCGTGTTGGCTGTGCTGCTCAGACTCTCCACAGGACATATGCAGTAGGATGGATACTTTTGCACTAGGCTCAGTTTGCAGGTTGTGAAGTTGTCAGCAGATGAACGAAGGGCATATCTGAGACTCTCAAAGGCGTATTCAGTCTCTCTTGTACAGAAACCATTTGGTGTTCCTCAGCATTGCTTCTTAACTTTCCCTTCATTTGATGTGTTGTTTTATTGTTGAGTCACTCACGAAACCTTTCTATAACAACTGATACATAGATTTAAGCCTGAATAATTCTCATCACCTGCAAATTTTGCTAACTCAATACTTAACATTTTCCAGATAACTTACATGTTGAACAGCAGAATCCCAGCAGAGATCTCCAGAGGATTCTGCCAGTAATCATCCTTCTCTGTGAAAATTGACCACTTATTGTTCCCCTTTGTTTCCCTTCTTTTCACCAGCTGCTAATCCTGAGGAATACCTTCCCTTTAGCCCATGACTAATCTTCAAGTTTTTGTTTCTCTAAGAGAATTTGGTGAAGGATTTTGTTAAAAGTCTGTTGAAAATCCAGTCACACTGTATCAACTGACTGTTACCCATACACACATTGATGAGATCTAACAACTGTAAACAATTTTGGGGCATGATTGCTGTACAAAAGTTAATCTTGACCCTCTTCCCATATGGCCACTGATGTTTTGTTATGGTCTCTATTTATTTACCTGATGCACAAATAAACTGAGCCCTGCAGTTACTGGGATCATTTGCAAGGACTTTAGTGAAGATCAGTGTCACCTTAGTCACATTTTGTTCCTCTGCCTCTGTGGATGCTTCAAACCAAGGCACCGTTACAGTTTGATTTCACGTATGAGTTCTCAGAAAATTTGGGTGAATACCATCTCATTTTGGCAATTTCTTCTTGGCCCCATCTGCTAAAATATAACGTTTTGTCTATTGTACTGATACTGCAATTTGCCACAATGCAAATACCTGCAGGTATTTAAAAACCGTGTAGATGTGGTGATTAAGGACATGGTTTAATAGTGGACTTGACAGTGTTAGATTTATGGTTGGACTTGGTGATCTGAAAGGTCTTTTCCAACCTCGATGATTCTAATCCCCCTGTTCCTTGCCTCTCCAGACTGGCATTGGTGTAAGAACCTTCTGACATGTTTTATAGAGTGAAAATCCAAATAGGGTTTGTGGGTGTTTTTTTATGCATTTGCCTTTGAGTTCTTTNCCCAATTAAACTTTCACATTTGGTACAGTACCTGCTTTCCTTTGGCCTGGTAAAACTTTGAGAACTTAGGATACTGTAGTTTTGGAGATGAATTCACTTTTTCAGGAGAAGGTTGGTTATTACTGATCACAGACACAGGCTTAAGTAGGCCAATTTTCTTACTGAAAATATCCTTCCTTATGACCGTGTTAATCTCTTCCTTCAGGTATATTTCATCCCACCCTAAATATTGTCACATTTTCACAATATAAAATTTACAGGCAAGTAAACGTCTACAAAAAAGGCCATTCTGTGCTCAGTGCTGCAAACACAAATATATTATGCAGTGACCTTCAAAACAGCAAGGCCTGATCCTCCTCTCAGCAAAGCCGAGGGAGTTTGCTGCTGGCTCTCCTCCTCACAATAGGACCCTGTTACAGCCGAGCGCTGAAGCATTCTCATCAATAAACAAGAAGTGACTCTTTTGTTACTGCATTTGATTTGAAGACTTTTTCAACAATAACAAAGTATGTCTAATGGTTATATCCTTTCTAAAAATAATCTCTTCCAGACATTTCTTCCCCTCTTTCTCACTCCACGTTATATATGTATGTATGCATGGATGTACGACTGTGCTGAAACCAAAGATAAGTTTCTGCCCTTTTTTATGATTTTCATTCCTAACACGAGAGCAGAACTTATGCCCCAATTTGAAAAAATGCCTAAACCTAAAAATGAATTAAACACACATAAAGTTCTGTTACTGGTCAGACCAAAACCCTAAGGGTTGCATTCTGTATTCAATTACACAAGTGTTACTCCCGTTGGAGTCAGGACTGGAGGGCAGAATTCAGCCTGAAATTGTAAACAAGAAAAATCTGAACTGAGCCTGTGCTTTCCTTAATATGCACTAGTATGCACCGAGATACTGTTGAATATAAGGTCTCTTATTTGGGAAAAAGGGCAAGAAGAAAAAAATCAGTGAGCAATTGGGGAAAGATTTCTCCAGGATAGAATTTACTGTCTAGATGCTTTGGCTCAAAAGAGTTTGTTGAAGTGAGGAAACCTGTGTTTTGAAACTCCCAAATTGAGCTTGTTTTAACTTATTCCTCTCCACTGTGTCTTTCTCAGCCATGCGCCTCTGCAGCTGCACATCTTGTACTGCTCTGCAGTTTCCTCACCCTTTTCTGACAGCAAATCCAGACCCTCTCCTTTCTTGACACCCACAAGAAGTGGGACAGCAAATGGCAGTGATTTTCTTGCACTGTTTCAAGGTTTGGAGGTTGTATGTGCTTTACTTGTGGAAGTTGTGGCTTTTCCTTTTGGAAGTGCTTTCCCTTCTCAGATGACATCCTTTCTGTGCCCTGACCCAAGCTTGCAGTCTCAGGAACTGGGTTTTTTTGTTTTTGTGGGGATTTTTTGGTGAAGGTCTTACCACCTTTTTGAGTACTGCAGAAATTTGAGCAGAGGGTGCACACAAAATACAGGTGTGCTGGGAAAGTTTGCATTTTCACAGTGCAACAAGTTGTCAGCCTGATCTCTGCATGCCTCCACAGCTTGGGAAGCTTCTGTAGTTAAATAGTCATGAGCCAAGCAAGTCTATATGAGACATCTCTTCCCTCTTGAAGAGCTTAATGTATAAGTCACGACTTAGTGTTAGAAAGAGGGTCTAAAACTGGAGGCAGAAGAATGTTAAGTTTCAGAGTTATACATACAGCTAAGGTACAATTTAAAATAAAGCAGAAATTATATTAAAAACAGAGCCTAAGACAAGGCTGACATTCATTTAGTTGCCACAGAGGATGCCGTACAGACAGTTGCCATTTTAGTGTATGAGTGGTCTTCCTGTCCCACAGAATGGAGCCATTGTCGGCCATCCCTCACGGCCAGACAAAGGGCAGCGTGGGGGTGCAAGCCACCAATGTGCAGTGCTGTGAAGAATGGGGGTTTGATGGAAAACGCTGGGCAAAGCACCTTCTCCATGCTGCTGAAGAGTCAGTGCTTCAGAGGAAGTTGTGAGTTGCGGCATAATGTATTTTTCCATCTTTTGTTATCTCACATGTGAACAGACATAGTTGATATACGATTCTCAAAAAAGAATATTATCTGAAGCTTAGTAGGGGTGTTAACAATGTTTGAGTGTGTTCATGAGAATTACTACTTCAGTTTGTCTGCATACAAGTTCAGAGCTGCAGTACAATTTAATGTTGCTGCTTTTATAAGCCAGCTCTGATAGAACTGAGATGTCTGATGGTCACCACTGTCTCTCATGAGAGAAGCTTGGGAGACTTTGCAGCGTGATATACTGCCTGGTTTACTTGGGCTTAGGATCCCTCACAGAAAACACCATCCTCTCTCCCAGTGAAACTGTGACCTACTGGCCCAAATACCTCATCTGATCTCAGCAGCTATGATGTCTAAGAAATAAATAGGACTTTTGCTAGCCATGCAGTGATCCTAATCTTTGAAATCTTTATACACCCAGCTTCATTCTGACATTAGAGAAGGTCTGGTAACCATGCAAAAAATGTTAGCTATCTCTAATATGTGATAAAACTATAATAAATGTAGAAATTGATGAAATGAGGAGCAAATGATTATGGGCATTGTTAGGCAATGCACAGGTTCAGGGAAGATGAACTTTTCTTTTTCAAAAGTTCTACAACTATCTCTAGAAGTTTAACAGGCAGCAAGCGTGAGCAGGCTCTAGTTCTGAGCTTTTCTTCCTGGAAGTAACTGGAAGAAAGATGCTTCAAATAAGAGTTAACTATTAAACTGCCAGTAAAGGGTTAATTTTTCATTTCTTAGGGAAGCAGTAAAGGCTGACTTTTCCCATTCTGTGTTATATGTGGCATTATGCGTGGCAGCTGCAACCTATTTCTAATCCTAAATTCTGATAGTTTATTGCCATTGTGGGAGATGAAGGATTTGGTCCTTGGTCTAGAATTCCAGGTGTCTGAGAGATTTGCAAGAGCTGTGAAAAAGGGGAAAATGATGCGAAGGATACGGCATTTCTGGAAATATCATTTAGATTTTGGTCATCAGGGAAGAGGAATGGGTGGTTCAGGTCATCTGCTGAACTGGCATTTCAGTGCTTGGGCAAGCAGAGAATCAAGCAGACAGACTTGTCAGAGTCATGGGTTAAGTTATTGCTTTCAAGTGCGGCACCACCATATAACTTACAGGTCTAAGTAGATGATTAGTTCTCTGCAGTCTACCTAAGCTTGCAGTTTTCATTCTTGGTTATTTTTGCATCATATTGCTGACCCTGGAGACAAAGGACAACTCTGTCCTGTTTTAAACTCTGTGCAGGTGCTTAGGGAAGTGCAGTGGATCCACAGGGGAAGCTGAGTTGGAGGTACAATCTCCCAGCTGCTGAAGAAATTGACTGGTCAGTACTGGTGCAAGTCTGCTCAAATAAAAAAGGTAGAGTCCCAGCTGCACAAAAGAGAGAGAAATGCATATTCCAAATAGAATTTCTTACTGTATCGACTTAATTGAACTATCTTTGTCTACAAACCTTTTGCATTTTCTCTTTTCAAACTCACAGGTATGCAGATTTTAAGGCAGAATGGAATACTATGATTATCTATTCTAATTTCCTCCTTTTCCACATAACATAAGCCAAAGAACTTCACTGAATTAATTTCTGCTTCTAGTCTTACAGCTATGGTTGAACCGAACATATCTTTTAGGGAAATACTCGATCTTAACATTTTCTGGTGATGAAAAGTCCGTTGCAGTCCTGACTTGCTAGTTCATAATGCCTAATTACCCACATTCTTAAAAATACAAGCCTTATGTCTAGTCTGAATTGTTCTCACTTCTGTTTCCAGGTGTTGAATCTTATCATATCTTTCTGACAGACTGAAGAACTGTGCATTTTTCAAAGTATTTTTCCCCATGTAGATGACTACAGATTTGAGAAAATCTGCTCTTTTGACCTTCTCTCTGATAAGTTCAAAGTCTTACCTCGGCTGCCTTGGTAGCAATGCCTAGATTCAGATTTGAGCAAGCAGCTCGAGCCAAGTTGGTGTTTCTGTACTATAGGTCCTTTCTTGCCTCTGACTCTCATCACAACTCCCTACTTCACAGTGGCAGAGGCAAACACAAACACAAGCTTGCCAGCTATCCAACTGGCCTTTCTCACACTGGGGATGTTTGCACAGAGGCAAGAGTTCGTGTATAGATGTGCTTCTGAAGGCAAAGGGGAAATGTCTATGTTATTCATTCCTGAACATATGCATAAAATACAGTAACTTCCAGGCTCAAATTACAGAGATGAATTTATTGGCCAAGGTTTATCTGCACCTACATCTTGGGCTTGCTCTTTTGCTAACTTTGTTGCAGGAATATCAAGAGGGAACAAATTGCAATTATACAGTCAATAGTGATGAAACTCAAGAACATCAGATCTTCTAGATCATCCCAAGAAGAAATTTTTCCATTAGAATAACTAGTAGATTCATACCAAACTAGACACAGAGATTGAGCCAACACTGGACTCAGGTGTGAACTGATCAAGTTAATAACATAACTTTACCACCAGCATTTTTAATCTTTACATTCATGTTTTGCAGCATTTTGGTCTTTCTCCTACCTCTTTTCTGAACCCTTTTTGATTTTTTAAAACCACTTCCTTAAAGTGTGGACAGCAGTGTTGGATTCCAAGAGCAGATGCTGCAATATCAAGGCAATATGACGTTCAACTATTTTCCTTTTTATTTCAGTAAATCATATCCCTACTCATAGTAGCCACAATGACTACTCAAAAACAACACATATTCAGCTGTCTGCCATGAACATTATTTCTTCTTCTTTTTTTTTTTTTTTAACCACTGTCTTAAAATCCTACAATCCATAATTCCCTTCTTCTAAACAAGACATATATTTTCTTCCAGATTAACAGCTTGCATTGTTGGCACTGAAGCACGTATTTGACTGTGCTAGCTCTCTATACAATGCAGATCCTTTTATATCAGTGATTTGCTTTTATCCTTATTCATCACTTCTCAGCCTTTCCTTTATTTGAAAAGTTTATCATAAGTGATGTGTCTAGATGCTTTCTACAGGTTATTAATAAAAATATGACAATGTAGGAAAAAAATTCCAGTGAGATCCTACCAGAAAGATACCCACTCAGTGATAATTTCCCACTCACAAGTAGACTTCAAGAGCCATCAGTTGATGGTCAACATTATATGTAAAAGAGTTATTTTATATAGTTCTAGATCTCCAGTTCACATCTTTAAAAAAGAACATCATGTCTCCTATATTATATCAACAAGATTTTCTTTATCAAGAAAATTTTTATTTTCATCAGATAGTTTGATAAGATCTTTCTCCTATTAACTGCAATTGATCAACATTCATTAAATTCTCTTGTTTAATTCTGCAAAACAAGAGGTTCACCCCATTACTGCTTGATATTAACAGGACTGTAGCTTGTAGTATTTTTACGTATGACTGTTTTCATCATAGTAATGTCAGGTTTATTAGTGCTTACTGAAGTCTAAGATAGGAATTATTGAGATCTTCTGCAATCAGTCTGAGGAGAAACTTCTATATGGTCTGATTTCTTCTTAAATCCTTTTTAATAACCTGACATAGAGAGAACCTTGAGGTTTATATGGCTCCTTTCAATACAGCAAAAGTTGTGTATCTTTTAAATATGATTTAAATATGATTCCTTATTCTTTGCTGAGATTTTCTTAGTTATTTTAAGCTTCAGCTCTTAAGGTTGAAGTCCTGCAGTATTTGTTTAGAAACCATGGGTAATATTCAGAATTTCTGTGCATTTCATTGTGCATCTCTGCGGTAAGCAAATCAAACTACAGCCTTTGTTTCCTTGAAGTAATAACATGATAATAAGTTAATGAAAAGCAGGATGGAGAAAGGTGTGAGGAAATATTAATAATAGCTATATTTGCATTTACAGAATATTTATGCAGTGCAAAAATACTTGAAGTAATGCATATTACTGGAATGCATATGACTTACCATATGAATCTGTAACATAAGCATATACATATGGAGAGAGTGTGTGTGTACGTGTGAGAGAAACCAAGCAGAAAAGCCAAAGAAGTGGGTGTAAGCCAAAGAAGGTGGCAAAGCGAAGTGAGGTCTTCAGCCAGGATGGGGGAGCTGTGCCACTCTTTACCGGTAAGATCATTTCTCTGGGAAGTGCCTGCCTCTGGCATAGAGGAGTATGTGGTATCTTAGCTTCAACGAGCTGGAGCTTACAGAACTTCATGGTCTTCTGGGAGAGAGTTAGCACAAAAAGCATGTGCAGTGTGTCCCTTTTTCCTGGGGAGCCAGAGAGGTGGTAGCTCCCACATGAAGGTCTCAGGCCTGGCAGGGAAAAGGCAGGTGATGAGAATGCTTGACCTGGGTGTCTGGAAAACGCTGGAATAATGGCTTGGTGATGTCAACGCTCGACTTTCACCCTCTACTGCTAACTCTTGCTGTGTGTTTTCATTCTACATTTTAGCAGTGGCCTCAGTCTGCTGTTGACCTGTTTGCCCAGTCCTGTGGTGGTTTCACTGGTGATGCTGTAGTACAGCAAATCAAACTTCACCGCCACAGAATTCAAAATGAAGCTAATAATGACTATGCTTCAAGTTACTTGTTTTTCCCATTAGCTGTATCTTTCATATCTAGTCCCTGAATCAAACCTGACAGAGATTGTAAGAAGCCAATTTCATTAATAACTGATGCATCTCCATGTGCAAATAGATTCCTGGAGCTGTGACTGGAGGAGTCTACTGCATATCATTAGCTCTGACCTTTTGCCACAGGTCAGTATAACCCACTATACTGCTGGTACATCAGAGGCCACTAAACTCCACACAGTAAAACCAATAACTTCCACTTGACTAGAGTGTAACTTCCTTGAAAGTATCCAGTTTTGATCTGAAGATACTAGGAGTTGGTATTATGTGGAGGACAGCTATGTTTTGTTTCATATGTGCTTTCTTGCTCAGTTGAATTTGTCCAACTTCCACTTGCAGTCACAGCTTCATGTTCAGTCTGTCTACACTACATTGAAGAGCTCTTTAGTGCCTTGTTTTCTCCCTGTAATCAAATTTGCCACCTCAAACTATTGCATCCAGAACAAAATCCATCAATAGAGGTAGAAAATGATCAACACCTTTGTCACCACTCTCATCAGAGAACAAAAGATGAAATGAACACAAAATCTGTTGAGCATGTGGAGTTCTGCATTGAGATAAGGGCCAATATCCTGCTCTTGGAAAGCCTGAAGTAATATTATCATGCTGAAAATTACTGGTACGGAAATAAAGCGCTTCATTTTCAAGAGCAGGCAGCCTTGTAACTCTTAGATGCACAGAAGCACCATATATATATATATATATGTAGTGTAAAATAATTCATCTCTGTCTCATGTGGCTGGTATAATTTTAATTGCATGGTAAAACATAAGAGTATTTCTAGAAGCAAAAGATAGTTGGGAACACCTGCCTCCTTATGTTCAGTGTATATATTTGTTCATTTTCAATACGAACTGCATATTGAGGAATCGTAGCTGACAAGTCCAAGAACTGACTTTACTATATAATGCACCTATAAAGTTAATCCACTTTAATATTTTTTTTCCAGAATTCTCCTAAGTCCTAGCAAAAATAATTTAAAAGTATCGTCTCATACTGTCACAAGGGAAACTGGTTTCAAAACCTTTCCCAAAGGTAGCAAACTGGTCTGTGTATTTTGCCTTGTTTAAACCAGGTTGGACACAGCACTTCAGAATATACTGCAGAGAATAATCCATATGTTCATGAGAAAGAGCAGAGAATATATCTGAGCTCTTGCTTTTCCATTTTTCAGTATCACGCTGAGGTCAGGCAGGTCTATGAAACATCTTTCGTATTGTAAATCAGAAAAAGAGGGAAAAAAAAGCAACAAAAATGTAATTTCTCAGATACTTCGTGATAACAAAGCGCTGGCCGTCACCCGTAAATACACAACGCTGGAAACTCCCGACAGCTTCCACAGTCCCCGAGATGGGGCTGGGCCGCTCAGCAGTGGTCGCCTCGGTAACCGTCAGGGCCTCTGCGCTGGCAAAGAGTGGCCAGTATTCCCACTTTTCTGGGATTCCTGCGTCATTCGAATACCGCCACTGTAGCCTGCCTCAGACAGACCTGGGCAGCAGCCAGGAACCTGTCAGGAGTATGACTGCAGCGCCAGATGTGCTGGAGGATGAGGGGTTAATCTGATCAGGGACTTCAGATGTCACGATTTATGTTTGTTCACAGCTTGGCAAGGGTGACTGCAGTATTCACCACCACAAATATGCAATAAATGCATGCATGTATATACACATACATGCAGTATTATGTGTACAACTTGTTTCATACAATATACACAACACGAATTGTTAAATGCAGCAAGACTATCTAGAATACATAAAACTGCATTTTTTAGCCTTTTATCGAGTCACTGCAACTGTTTGGAAGATGAGCGGTGCTTGTTCCCCCCCTCCCCGTTTCAGAACTTTCCACAAGTCAAATCTGCAGCTCCACGTACCGCAGACCTGCATTTTCTCAATCTGACCGCTTTGTATGGAAAATCAAAATCCAGAAACTCCTAAGTCACTTTTGGTTTTTGCTGAACAATACAAGCTCATTAAAAATGAAAATCACCCTGCTGAGAAATGCAGAGCAAAAGGCAGATAAGGAATGCACAGCCGTTCGCTGAGGGCTTGAGCTGAGGCTGGGTTGCGTGGCGAGCGGCTCCAACGCAGAAGGAGGAGCGCTCCTTCCCACAGGAGCAAGTCCTGGCTCAGAAACCTGCCTGTGTCCCAGAGGGATCTTAGTCTGTGGTGGGAATGCAAGATATGTTGATTACCTCTCCCCATCTTTCCCATCCATCGCACCCATCAGCTCCACGGGGAAGGACGACTTCTCGCTATCTTCTACCTGATGGGGCTTTATCCTTGGGCGCAAGCGTAAAACTTGTCTTCGTGTTAGGCAGGATCACAGCGGGTCTTGAGAAATGTCTCTCAAACGCCAAAACAGCCATCACAGGTAGGTAGAGAAACCGATGGAGGACAACAAGCCGCAGTAAGGAAGAATCCACGTTGCCAGCAGAAATAAGTGATGACGTATTTCCATTCATCACTGGACTTATTTTTTCTTCTTATTAAGAAAACATCCTATTGCTGTTAGCTTTCGAGCCCAACTACATATACCCTGAAAAACAATACCAGGAAGTACCAAATTCTTCCTTTCCATCAGTCTCTGGGTGGGTTTCTACTTGCCGCTTGCAGGCAAGTTCTCGCTCTGTCTGTAGTACAGCTCCTTGGGCAGTAGAGGGCACTTAGAATATGGACAAAACATGAAGAAATGCCTTCCAAAACTTCTCTCAGAACGCTTTTGTTTAGCTATGTGAAAGCTTCAATGCTGTCAAATGTTCTCTAGTTTAAAATAAGGAGATTTTTAACAGTGTTTGACTTTGTAGATTATTTAATATCTCTCCTTTAAACAAAATTAAAAAGTTAATTTTTCTTTCTTTTCAAGTCAGTTTTTAGCATTGCCAATGGTCTGTTTAGGTTTATGGTTTTTGTCTGGTCTGCTATCAGCAAAGCAACAATATTTTATTATTTTGCTGACACTAGGAATAAAGGAAATAATTTTTCCTTAGAAAATGGTGAAAATAATTTTAGTAATAATTTAGGCTATTCTGGGGTCAAGTGAACCCATTCCAAAATAGGAAATTCAATTATACAAGTTGTACAGAAGAAAGACACTGCAGTGAAAACCTAAGAAGTGGAAAAATATACCCCATTACTACATTTTGATTCTTCTAGGACAAATATGAAGCTTTCATGAGAACTCATAGAAGGACTAGTTCTTCAGGCTGCTAAGTTCACAGCTCCCTTGAAGTACCTAGAAAGATTTGGACCTTCAGGGGACATGAGGGTGTCATCAATATTTGAATGAAAATGTTACAGCTCTGCTCATAGTCATATAATACTTTTCAATTACTCCCAGAAATACATTTTACTGTTGACTTGAACTGCACTTCATACCTGTGTAAACTTCAGCAATAATCCAATAAACTTAAGCCCAAGTGAATTTTCCTTTAAAGTCAGTGTCATTTACTCATTTGAGTTGTTTATTTCAGGATCAGGCTTGCATGGCACATTTTCTGCCACTTATGGGATCTGGTAGTTTTAACTGTAATTGGTGAGAAAATTATGTCATAGTTCATACTCTTATATGAGAAAACATAGGGAGCAGATACTGTGAAACAGGACAAACTAGGCAGAAATCTTCTCCTGTAGCTATTTGAAGGTGTTGGATCTGGTCCATAAGTGGAATAAACTGATGTAGCTCTCCAGCGACTGAAATGAAACTCTGTGGATGTAGAGCAACTGAGGAACTGGTAAATTGTCTGTCAAAACACAGGAGTCAAACAGTGTGGGTGGGTTCTGGTTATATTAAATTACTGTCAGTGTTCACAGAGCTTTGAGAACAGGACAAGGAGAGGACCTTCTTTTCTAAACCTTCTTTCATATATAGTAACACAACATTTAAGTGGCTCATTATTTTTGTTTGGCCTAATTTGTGCTATCACTTGCAGTACTTTTACAACTTGTACAAAACCAACAGATTAATATTTTTGCAAGCACAAACTGATGTAGATGCACTGATTTACATCAGACAATTACATCAACAGAGAACTTGATTTAGCAAGGCCAGATATATAGCCATCAGCTAACTTTTCTCACTTAGCCTATTAAATTCTTCTAATGAGGCATCTTTAGCGAGTTTCAGCAGAGATGGTGTCCTGCTTACCAAAATCCCTTCTTCCTTATTCTCTGGCTAAGCTACCAATAGGCTTCTGCAGAGAAGTGGTTAGCAGATCTTCATCAGTTCAGGGCAGCACAGCTACAATTAACATATCCATCCTATGAGAGGATATTATCAATATCGTTTCCCTGGATGCAGGATTTGAGTGTCCCTACTGATGTAGCTATCAAGAAAACAGACTAAGAGGAGAAGTATGGTTGATCATCAGCAGAAGGCTCTGTCAAGAAAATTAAAATCTTGGTTGCTCCCTATTCTAAAAAGGTGGTAGAAATTCCACTACACCTGTTGTTGCAAAGGGTGCTGCTGTTACCTGTTTGCACACACCATTTGCAGTTCCTGCCCACAGTACTCTTGTACCTTGTGTAGTGAAGGCAATGTTCCTTCTCACACATTGTTTCTACCAAAAAGGTAGCACCAGCTTTTGTCTCTCTTCTGTACATCCTTTGATGTAATCAAAGGCACTGTATGAAGCAGAAGTAGTTGTCGTGCGTTCAGCAAAACCCAAGCACTTATTTTCATCTCCATTTCCAAGGACTGAAGAATCATATTCATTACCTGAAAACTTTCCATGTGAAAACTAGAACAGGAGAAAGCAACCACTGGAAAGGAAGGACCCGGCTTTTGTCAACCACTGGTACAGTGGTTTGCAAAGGTTCCCCCAGATGCTTATTCCTACTACCTTTTGCTTGGAGTCTGAATGCTGCTTATCACATGGTTAAGATTCAACTCATAAAAACATGTCTCAGCAATTGGAATTTACCCTTTGACCTTCGTCCCCCCCCCCTTTGTCCCCCTGCTGTGATGCACAAGCTTTGTCTTCACCAAACAGCACTGTTACTCTAGTAAAAACTGCTTTTTTGCACAAGTTCAAAAACTTAGCAGACAGCAGGGATGAAAGCATGTGTATTTAGATATATATTTATGTAATTATTGTGTTGTCTCCTTACTGCACCCAGAGAAACATCAGAATTTTTGGGGGTTTGCCATTTTACATGCAAATATTTTTGTGCAATGATGCACCCAGTGCAAACAGACCTAGAAGCGGTGAATTATTCAGTATGCAGAAATATTTCTTTTCATTTAAACACTTTCTTGCACTGTGCATAGGCATGTGCATGCCCGCGTGGGGCTAGGAGTAGGTATCGCCCTGCTCCTGGTCCCTAAACTTCTACGTGGGGTCACTGTGCAGGAACGGCACATCTGCTTATGCTGGTTATTTGATGACATATGGTAATAGCTGCAGTGTTAGAGCTGAATGTGACACATCACAGCAAGTTAAGCAAAATAAACCTGCTAGCCTTTCTCCCCACCCCTATGTAAAAAAAAAAGGTGTTTTTCTTTTGTACAGCGAAGAGATGTTATTAGCTGTGGAAAAAAAAAAGATAACAGTCGAGTGTTTCAAGTGTTTGGTTTCTGTGTATGTGTGTGTATGTGTATAAAAACTAACACAGGCAGATCTGCCATGGTAAATAGGACACTTCATACACACACAAACACATGTGCTTACACACGTGTTCAACAACACTCAACCAGCTTTTAAGTACAAATAATACCCTCAGACTAGAGGCTGAGCCTGGTCTTAATCTATCAGGCATGCAAGTACAGTCTGTGGTGTAATCTGAGGATAGCTCTACTGCACAATTATGAGATTATGTCCTCTTTAGAGGGTATAATTATGCCTCCTCTATATATCTTATTTAGAAGGCATAATGCCTCTCCCCTGAAAACGAAAAAACTAGTACATAGAGATGCAGTGATTTTTTGCTTCCAGCACACAAAAGACTGTACACATCCAGAAAGGTTTTATATGCAGGATCTTTGGGCTGCAAAGAACAAGGCTGGACTCTTGATATGTACTTGGAAAAAAAAACCCACACACATACCCCCCCCCACCCCCCACCCCGAAAACAGAAGAAGCTATAAGCCTTGTGGCTTTTGGTGAGAGGAAGCTACGTCTTATGAGTTTCTCCAAACTCATTTTCACAGATGTCTTAGTAATGACTGCTTGACAGCTTCGATTAAACATGCCAGTCAGTAGCATCAGGATTTTTCCTCGCCATAATAAAACTGAAGACATCTTTGTAAGCAAACTTTACTTTGCATTTAGCACCATTAGCTACCAGTATAAATGGGTACAGGTGTTACAGACTCAGGAGGTACAGAAGAGGTGGGGATAAGGCAGTGGCACATTTTACCCAGAAGGTGATCGATAGTGTAGTTTTTTCTTTTCTGTTTTGTTGCACTGTTTAATCTTTCCAAGCTCAGATCAAATGATTGCTCATTTTGGATGATAAAGCTTATTGCTACTGTCTGATATCTGTGATGAGCACTTAATAATATGCACCATCATAAGGCAGTAGCTCTTTTTAGTTTGTTTTCAAAGGTAGTGAAGGAGTCTCATTGCTATACTCTTTTTCATAGAGCTGAGGTTGCTACAAACCTAAAGATAAATCTGCAAATCTATGTGGCTATTCTTTATCATTGTCACTAGCTTAGTGGTGGTCTGCCATTTTTCTTGAAAGCCGGGCACCAACTGCTGGCCAGAAGTATTTTTCACTGAATTCTTTGTACTTTAAATAAACTACTGCTTCAAGAACTGCCAAGTGTTCCTCATTCATCTTCAGGACACAGAGCTTCATGTATATCTTAGCAAGCCTTGACTCTGTGAAATGTTTGTCTCATCTCTCTGCCACCTATAGCAGTCTTTGAACTCACTTCAGGTTTATTGATGGCCTTGACTAAATTAATGCAGATGTAATTTTTTTTAAAAGGTTTACACTATGACTAATCGTATGCAAAATAAATCCTCATTTTGCGAAACTCATCGTATATTCTCCTGTTCTTGTTCTAAAAGGTCTTTCTGGATTCATACAGTAAATGTTGCTGAAAGCGTAGGGAGGGGGAGATTGTTGTTTCCTTTGGCATTTCTCATCTTAAAGTGGTAGAAGAATATGCATCTGCTTTTCCCTGTGGAGGGGGAGATAATATGATAACCTTCTGATTATATACATAAGCGGGAACTGATCAGCTTCTCTTGTGGTTCGTTTTTAAGGGCAAGTTCCAGTTGGATTGTGCTAATGCACATATTCATGAATCTCTCCAAACAGGATTCACTGCTCTCCAGGGAACTGTTGAAGTATGCATCATTGTTTCAATGAAGTATCTTCATTATAAAACATAGGGACTATAAAAGGTGAATACCATTTGCCTCGGCCTAATATAATCTCTAGTTTGACTTTCTCCCACTATGGTGATTTTTTTAACAGAATCAGAGAGAATAAAATGAGACAATTTCAAATGAAATATTACATGAAATTAGGTACATGTGCCGTGATGAACAGAGTATTTTATTTTCCATTGTTTTATTGAAATAGGGAAAAATTAATATCAGTGGGATAAAAAAAGATCTTTAGGATACATGTCTGATTCAAAGCAGCTCACTGGGAATTTTTGGTCTCTAGAGGTACATAGTTTCCTACTTTAGTACATTAAAACAAGTGAGTATAATAGGCTGCAGTGCTGAGTAAAGTAAACATGTTTAACACTTAGGTAAGAAAGCAGATGCTGGAATCTTTACTGAAATCAATCACAAAAAGGATTTTGCTCATTGCAAAAAATGGAGTGACATAAATGTCTCTATAGACCTTAAATTATTAGTCAAGTTTCGTGGGATTTCACTCCATAGTTATTTTTAAAGGGTCTTCACTTTTATTTATTATAATATGCACATTACAAATAGCAGTTAGGATTGTATTTGAGTATGGGGGGATGGGGAAGAATGTTGAAGTATTGTCTGAAGAGGCTTCTCAAGGCAGGGAGCATTATGGTAAAGAAACACAACCACTTTCCTGTAAACAAAAAAAAATATATGTCTGTTTATATATTTATATATTGTTTACATATAAAAATAAATAAATGTGGGGGTTTTTCAGAGTACAATGGATGTCTCATGGAAGAAAAGTTTTTATGTAGCTTGCAGCACTCTAGGCAACGTATAAACAAGGAGATAGGCATGATCCTCGCTCAAGAAGCTTATGATCTGAGCAGGGTATAGACAGCTCTGTTCAGATAGATACAATATAGTATGTAGGTTGAAGGTCCAATGTTAAAAGTATTAAAATAATATTGGACTATTTTATTGCTTAGCTTTGTATTCTAGAAAAAATAACATGGTATTCAAGGTAAAATACTGGCGAAGATATCTAGCTCTGGATGGCCTTGTGACTTCAGACAGCTCCATGTTACATTGGAAAATGCTTTATATTTTAGTTTGTTTTCACAGTGTAAAATTCATGCCTGCGTATAGGAGCAAAACATGGCCTATGGCCCACTTAAATTCCACTCAAGCTGTATTTGGAAAGCTTAAGTGGGGCTTATATAGTGAATAGGACTTTTCCTGGCACTTTGATCCGTGATGGATTTCTTTGTTGTAGCAGTGGTGACACAAGTCATGTGTTCTATAATGACACCAGATTTATGAAAACCTGTCATGGTCAAAAGCAGTCACATGCGCGCACACACACACACAAAAATCTGGCGCTACATCATCAGCAATGTTAGAAGAATTACACATATTTCACAGTTTGGTTCAACGTCACCAGATCTCTGAGAAGAGATAGCTGACATTCATAGTATGACTGGGAGTTTCCAGCCATCCCCCTCCTCCAAATTCTGTTTAATTGAGTATGTTGGCAACCAGAGCTTGAAATATGCTTTGCTGTCAATCGCTTCCTTTTAAAAGGCAAAACACCGATATGAGCTTCCATACCACTTTGTTCTGTGATTAGTGCCTGCAGAATCTACCCATGCTAGCACCATGTAGTAATATCCTAGAAATACTGCCCAACAGATACAGTGAATCATTCATTAGGGACTGTGTGAATATATTACAGAAATGAATATATGATATTCCTATATATAATTTTATAATAATTTATATATAGTTCATATAATATATTCTCTTAAATACATAAATGAATATTTATATATTCTGTATGTTATTGGTTTAGTATCATATATAAAAGAGATATAAGTTAATATATTGTATATCATATTAAATATAGTATAATGTGTAATTATACAGTAATGTATACATTTATATATCTAATACTAATATACAAAATGAATACATTATAACGTATCTGAATTTTTTGTTTCCAAGACCAATTGTAAGTTTTCCAGAAGTATTTTGACTTTACCATTTAAATTTTAAGTAGTTCTCTTTCTCCTAACAGAAGTTATATGGCATTCCTTTCTGTTTCTGGCTGGATAAGACTAAGTCATATGTGAAGAAGCCTCTGTGGTTCTGCATGTCACAAAAAAGGAAATGGCTTTGGAGAAAGCCTCATGCCTGAGAATACATCCCCTTATGCCATACTTGGAGCATCATGTGAGTATAGAAATTGATGACAAGGTCAGATCTAGCACATGACACTGCTTTGGGAAAGATGTGCTCAGAACTTTGCCTTTCATATCTTTAATTGGGTTGGGTATTATTCTGTGATTTTTAGGAATTTATTTCCATACACTTCCTAGCACTCTGTCCTGTCCCATCCTCAATATCTGGAGTAGTTACATAAGTGTAAGTATTTAAAATTTGTTTTCTACTTGTCTCCTATGTAAATAAATTTCATATATGACAAAAAAAGAGAACCAAATCAGAATAAGCAAAAAGCACTTGTAGCACTGGCCTAGCACTGTTGTTATATATAGTTGACATATATTGAGGCAGCTGCATATCAGTGCTTCACCTTTATTGCTATAGCACAGAGAGAAGACTAGTTCCTTGGTATTTTTGGGAAGGAATCAGACCTATTTGGATCAAGAGGTAGGGTAGAAAACAAAAAAAAAGGAGCGGTTGCAGTTACAAAGGCAGCTGATTAATCTACCCCAGGAAATGGCTGGCTATGGAAATGCCATTTGAAGGTATTTAGGGGAATCCAAGAAAAAAGCTTCAGTGAATAACATAAATATCCATGTTATTTGCCCCTTTGCCTGTAACATAAATGCCTAATGCTGCTTTTACTTTTTTTTCCCTGATGTGTTGTATTCCTCATGTTCAGTAAAAAATAACTTACAAATAACTAAAGGCTTTTATTACCAAAGGAATGACAGAACAATATAATTATCATGTCAGGCGACACAGCATTTTGTAGTAACCCAGTAAATAGTTTATGTCATCATTGTACATTTTTTAATAAAAACTACTATTTTTAAATGCACATTAGTGTCGTGAAGACATCATAGTAGCTTGCAAGATACATTTTACATAATGATATGGTGGGCACCACAAAAGGGCGCACATACCTTCAGACACAGATAGGACCCAAACACTGTCGGTTGGGTTTGCTGGGTGAAATCCCAGTTCTGCTGAAAGCAATCCTCCCTTTGACTTCAGTAAGTTGTGACTTTCACCTACTGTTTCCACGTTGGGCCATGGGACATTGCTAACACAAGGCATCAAAAAAATGACTTCTGGTCAATCAGGGTTTTAGTACAGATCTGATGGTCTGAGAGATAAAGTAAATCAGTGTGGATCAAACCTGTTCTGAAGGGATCTTAAAGGTCAAGTTGATGGTTAAGTCATCATGATTGCTTAACTCTTCAACTCTGTGTAGAGACTTGCTGATTATAGTGCTAGGTTTGGAGAGGTGAGTAGGACTAGACTGAGCCCACCAGAATAATCCACAGAGGTGACTCCCCTGTGCTCAGATATTAACTTCTTACGCAGAATCTGAACTATATGGAAGGGTTCTCATATCTCAGTCTTAAACCCAGTCTTTCATCTGTTAGAAAGCTTTATTGGAAAATTACGGATAGAATCAATTGCAGTGGTATACTAAATGTATTCACAACCTCAGATATGAAAACCTCCCCTTACAATTCATTCAGGTCATTATCATGAGATTCTAGTAACATCCCACACTGAAGGCAAAAATCAGATCTTGTTCAAAAGTTCTGTTTAGGAAATCAAAACAAAAAAATTAAAAGAAAATGGAAAAATGTTTGTCTCTTTGTTCTAACTTTTTCATATTCTGAAGGGCAAAGTAAGCAGGTCCCGACCAACGACGGCAGTCTCATGGAGGTGTGGCAGAAAGTCTCCAATGCTAGAGTGCAGGGAGGTGATGGAGAGGAGGCTGTACAGACGCAGGGAAGGAACGTCTAGTACTGCTTGTTCTCTGTAAACATGAAAGCATTTAGCATACAGAATTTTCATCTCAATAACAAAAACTACATCCTAAGCCACAAACAGATCTTTTTCTTCTTTTAGGAGGACACATGCAAGTAAAGAAGAGAGAAGGGGAAATTACACGTAAGGTTTAACAGCTTTCAGAGAAGCAACGTCTTTTTTCATACAATAGTCCTGATACAATCATATGCTAAAAGAAACTGAGTGGAATATTATTTTGGATTATCCATCTTCACTTAGCAGAAAAGACAGGGAGTATGAAAAGAAGGAAGAAGAGAGGGAGAGAAAAACCATTTAGGGGACACCCCCCCAAAAAAACCAACCAACCAACCAAACAAACAAAAAAACCGAAAACAAAACCACAAAAAAAACCCCAAACCAGCAAACAGTTTAAATAAGAGTTTATTTTTCCTTTATATATGTTCTCTATCTCTCCTCATCTCTCCAGAAGGCCAAAGCAAGTCATAGCTGTAGGGCTTTTTCATAAGTCATTCTTTATAGAAAAAAGTGACACATACTGGTTATTTATCAAGCTCCTTACTTTTTGTCTCTTCCTTACTACAGGCGGGGCACAATATAGTACATACAAACATGTAGATAAAAACAATTTGAGGCAGACATAGGCAAAGCTACACTGCATATTCTTGCAAAGAAAGTGAGGAAAGAAACATGCTATTATAGCAGTGTAATCAAGTGTAATTAATAAGTAATATGTGCACAGATAAATAGAAATGCTCTGAAATTTTTCATAGTACAGGAGGATGAAGTAACCATTCATGCCCCCTTCTGCTCCGGTAGAAAGCATCAAGTAAATCCCTTCCAGCTGGAGTTGGGTATTGTACTTTGTCTTTTGCACATCATCTATTTGTGCTGATAGGTCAAATAATAAGGCATGAGTTCCTAATGGCTCTCTTTTTTCTCTGGGAACAGATCTTTCTTCTTACCTTGTCCTATTAAAAGTTGCCTTGATGACAAATAAGTCACAGATATAAAAAATAAACACAGTTTGTTGATTGAAAGCTCCATCTGGTTTATTTGGCACCAGCTCCGCTTGATGATTATGTCATAAGCTTCAGTAACATCAAAGTCATGTGTCTTCTTTAAACTCCCTGAAAAAGAAAGCAGTATCTATGTATTATATATGCAGCCATACAATGCCTGTTATTTTTCCATACAAGTAAATCAATTTCAATAACAAATCGGACTGTGACAACTACAAAGTCATAAAAAAGCACTGAGTAAGGAGTTTCTTGGGCACTGTTTGCAGATATCAACACACATGGACAGAGCTCTGAAGCTTTGCATCTTCTTTTCAGGTTTTCAGAAGCATTGTTCAACCTGCAGAAATAGCTGAGAACTGCTCAAGAAAACCCTGTCTTGGACTGTCATTTTAATTGTTGTGACTCACCTGGACTGTGGAAGTCTAGAGCACTATAAAATAATGAGAGGCGAATAATGAACTATATGTTTCGAAATCACAGGCAGGCTTAAAATCAAATTTTGTTTTCATTACAGAAAATTTACATATAAAGAAGAAAGCCTCTTTCTTCTTCCTTTCTTTTTCTATTTATCCTAGCTACTGTCTTCATTCTGTATAAAGGAGATTTCATCAAGTGGTAGGTCAGGTTCATTTACCTGCAAGTAAACAAACGAGAGAAAAGACGTCTTCGGCAGACCTTTTACCTTCTTCCACTGCAGTGTACTTTTCTAGGAGGGTAAAAAAAAAAAAGAAAAAGAAAGTGACAGCAAGTTAACAGACAACTCTTTATCCAGATGAAGAGAGAGAGGTGAGAAGCTCTGCTCATCCTCGTGCTTCCAGTCTCACATAGCAGAGCGTTCCCTGCAGCCTCAGCTGGAGAAGCTGCTTTCTGCTCTGCATTGCCACAGTTCAAAGAGATGCAGCTCTCAGGTCTGTAAAGCACATTGAGGATGAAAATGGTCAGGAAAAGTTTCCCATACCGATATAGGTCATTATTTTAGTGACTCCTAGAGCCACTTCAAAACACGCTGGACTCGATATATTTCTGTCCCGCTGTATCATCAGGAATACTTGGAACTTAGAACTGAGCAGTGACATTATTAATGCAAAAGGAGGAGAGGAATCCTGCGCCGCTGACTGCACTTTTCAGAAACAGGCTGGATATAGATTTTGTTATTCAAGCAAATCACAAGTATTACCTCAGTGAGCTTGTCAAGTGTTTCAAAACAGGGAGTCCAAGGTAAACTGTGTCGCTTGTCTCCACTTGCCCTGGCTCTCTGCCTTTGCTTTCTCCTGGAATCCTTGTGAGAAGGAGGAATTTTGTCTGCATTAGACAGAAGCTGCGCAAAATAGGGAGAACTTAGCCCTCACCGCGGGGAGTGTGACACACTGCAGAATAAGCAGGGCCAGTGCAGAAATTCAGCTTTCGTAGAATCCCTTGTAGTCTGAATCTGAATGTAAAGCTACTTCCCACAGGATAAAGCCAAAGAGAAGAGAAACGGCTGACAGAGGGATCGTGCGCTTACTTCAGCGCAGTTCCCACTGCAGGTCCTTGCATGCAGACTGCTCTCTCACACGCACCCTTTGACAGCGGCTTGGCATCTCAACCAAAGGTTTCATAATTAAAAAAAGCCTGTGCTGAAATTTGAAAGCTTTGCAGACTTGATTTCATTTTGCTAACAGGACAGTTATTAATGGGAATATGAAGCCCTTTGTTAGGAATGGAAGGCTAGGAATGGTATAAAACTGTCTTTATCAAGTATTCCAGGTTTAATGATTTTAGACTGGATGCACGTCCTGAATATTTTTCTAGATTCCTGCTTTCTGTTCTGCACTAACCTATCAGAAGCTGAAACTCATCACATTAAAGCAGAGAACCCAAAACCACTGGCACTAGATGTGTTTTAACCTTACCCCAGGCTCCTCTTCGATCTGGTTAGAGGAGTGGCTGAAGGTTCAAACCAGCTCCCTCCTCATTCACGCTAGTTGGCCCATCTCTAATCATAATGCAACAAACTACCGCGGCAGCTCCCACAACCAAGCTATCAACATGACCTTGTCATTTCAATTTTTCACACATATTCTTTGCTTCCCCCCCGTGCCTGTGTACCATATCGCACTAAAATCTCATCTCTCCAGCCTACTGCCATGGGCTACTAATCTGTAATACAGCTCACTCTGAAAAATGTCAAGCAGGATGAAAAAGGTAAAACTCACAGAAGAGAAACTTCAGTTGGCCGTTGCCTCTCCCATGAAAACCCTCTCACCTGCTCGTCACTTTGCACTGCGCTACAGTCCAGCCCAGGGGCAGAAGGGTTTGGCTTTGCCCCTTACCTGAGTAACTCACAGAGAATAACAGACCCTTACGTGGGCTCTAAACATGAGAGAAACAAAAGTACTGCAATCAAAACAACTCCCTCTGTTTCTGCCATGAAAAAACAAGAGCAGGTCATAGGTTTATTTTTCTAAAATCCCCTAATCCTCATTTTCTGTTCCTTGTCCCTAGTCTGTTTCCACTGCTTGAAAATACCAAAGCTCCACAGATTTCCTCATCTTCCTGTCTTCAGGATGACAGCAATGCTTATGCAAAGAAAAACATTTAATGCAAATACTTCACTGAATTATTTCTGATCCTTCCATTCTAAGATAATAAAAAAATCACTAAAAATATGTAGAGTAAGTTTGAACAATTAGTGAATTAATGGAACTAATGATTTGCTCATGGGTATTTCATACTCAGGAAATAAGAAACTAAATTTATCTGAAAAATCATTTTATATTACTTGCTCAGTTTCAACTATATGCACTCAAAGTCAGTGGTTACAGCAATCTATCAGGCTTCCAGCTCTGCCTGATCCAGCTTCTCCAAACAAAATCTGCCAGAAAAGTGATGACATGTGTAGTAAATATTTTTCTAAAGCTCACACTGTGATCCATTTAGAGAACTGAGGATCTGGCTTATACCCAGACCCTCCGATTTTCTGACCAATCTCATTTCAATAGAGGCCAGGTATTTAAGAATGATAATTCTGCAAACAGAGCATGTTTTATACACAGAATAAATTTTATCAGTGACTTTCTACATCGCAGAAAGGGACTTCTGTTTTACTTCGGTCTATTATTCTGAAAGGCCAGAAATCTTCATCTCCTGTGGGTGTAAGAAAATACAGCTTGCCGAAGCATCAGATCAGACGTGGGTTTTCATCTCTGTCCATTTTCTCTCACATGAAAGACTTCTGGAGCAAGAAAAGCATGCTTTTGTTGACCAGCAAAGATCAAAAAGGCAGCTTATTTTTGTCCTTCAGCCACTAGACCGATACTCTCAGTTCTGTTAACATTCTGCCACCATTTGAACTGGACACTTTGGAAGTATCAATAATGCAAGTTGGAGGGCTGCACTATCACTCATCCTGTATTTGCCTCTTCTTCTACAAAATTAAATCAAGTTGAAATCAAAGGAGACACAATCTCAGTCGTATAGGCAGAAAATCTCCTGTAGCTTTGCAGCAATTCTCAGTGAAGTATTAGAAAATATTTATGTTGGCAGCAGTGACTGATCCACATTGAGAGCGCAGAGTTAACAAAATACTTCCACCCCGTAGAGACATAAACAAAGTGTTGGAAGCCACTCATCATGCCATCCACCTTCTCCCCGCTTCCTTGACAGGCCCGTCTCCTGAAACAGAATGTTGTTTTACAGGAACATCAGAAAGTGCAAAAGTAACTAATAAAGTAGTGACAATCCCACTGTAACCACAAGGACTAGGACCAGTAAATGGTGCACCCCTATTATTTATGAGTGAAGAGAATATATGCTGCTATCAGAGTCCTTTCTTAACATCTCAGGTTGGGTCAAGAATAGATTCTGCAGGAGAGCTCAGACTATTTCTCTGTCTCAGACTATTTCCATGATGAATGTTCTTACAGGATTCAGATGATTCAGTGGATCAAGAACAGAAATGTCAGCTGTGACTGGCTGTGTCAAAAATTGTTGTTCTCTACTTCAGCTCACCGCTGTATACTCAGAGTTCAACTACAGCACTCCTAGTAGCTTTGTAATTATCAAATGTGTCTGCTGTCTAGTATTTCCCTACTTAAAATAGGTGTGTGGGAATATTCGCAGGTGAGATGCACATAGACATAAAGTACCGTGTTGAGAATACAGTGAGAAGCAGTATTTATCCACAGCCGAGCTCTCTCTAATTTGCAGAGAAGAGTAGCAGCATCTTCCCATGCTGAAATACATTTGATGATAGGATTTCTAAGCGGGTAAGTAGCCACATCGCACAAGAGATGCCACTCTGACTTTAGCTGCTGCCCTACCTTGTGTGTAATGAGGGAAGGCTTTTTCCACAGCAAATCTGAACCGGTCCGCAAGGTCCTGTCGATTGGTGGGTCAGCGTGGATCCGGGGACCTGTTTCTCCTGCGAACCCCGTAAGAGAGCTAAGACCGCAGTCCCTGAGCCCCTGCAAGACAGTCTGCTGCTGGATCTGATTGTCGAGCGCAGAACACAGGAGGAGGAGGTCTCTTGTATTGCACTCCTCTTTCCTGCAAAGACTGGACATAGCGGGAATTTCAGAAGCCTCCTTGGCCCAGTTGTGCAAGTGGAACTGCTGATCACTGTGGAGAAAATATACGCGGGATTTTCAAGATACTTGAGCAAAACTTTTGCCTGATTTCAATCAAAATTGTGAAATGGGAACTTTTAAAGCCTGAAGTTTAACTCAGTTTCCAGCTTTTATGCCCCCTTTAAAGAATGAGTTTTCTTGCTTGTGTTTTTTTCTTTTTTTTCTTCAGTTCTGTTTCTTTCTTGCAACAAGAATGGATCTAAGAATGATGAGACACTTGGTGATATTTTTATCCCAATAATAAAACCTTGCCTCACTCTTTCACAGTTCTCAAGAGATGCTCACAAGCATTTCAGTATCTTCTTATCATTTGTGATTAGTTTCAGATCTCCCTCTTTGGCTAGATCATGCGCAGTCTTTCTTTCCAAACATTTTTTGTAATATTCAATGGCACTGCATGCCTCCATCTGTTTGCTTTCTTTTCAAAAGCAGTGGATGGTTCTCCACAGTGAAGATTTTATAGACAAGCAAAGTAAAACAAGCCTCTTTTCTCCTTGCCTCTCTTCACTCTAACGAGTGAATAGCTCAGATGTACGTTAAGTATTTGAAGGAATAATATAATTTAACCAATGTACACTGCTCAGTGACCTAAATCACCTGCTTTCATAGACAGTTGACATTATTTGCATTCAGGCTTTTTTGTAGAGAGGCATTTTGAATGACCCTTCAGAATGAATATGCGCAATAGGAACACTCTACCCACTGTATCTGCACCTACCACTTACGGTACGCCTCTGGTTACCCTGTGTTTTTCAACCAGGTGTCTACAGCTCCAAAGAAAAAAGACATCTGGGTTTTTTTTTGTCAGTGAAATCACTGACTTTAAGACCATGCTCTGTACACAAACGGAACTTGATTCCTTTCACTGATGAAACACATCTAGCGTACCCTAAACCTGACTGTCAGCTTCTGTACAGGGAGCCAGCCCTTGACAAGGGTGAAGCCAACGCCGGGTAATTTCAAGACAGACAAGAATAAGCCTATTTTTTGTTGTGGTATCTGGTGTGGCCACAGACATAAAACATTCAGAGACTAAGTTGGTGTTTTTTCAGAGAAAAATATTTAAAAATGAAGCTATAGTTCAGACAGCTGAGTTGACAACAGCTTACAGAAAGTGAACACAGTAAACAATTGCAGAAATCTCCAGACACCGCAAGACAAGAAGAGCACATATTTTCTTCCTCTGAAATGCAACTTGCTTTACTAATTTTTATTTGACTGTATCCCATTGGTATCAGATAACACAGGGGAAAAACAATGTAACACCATGGAGTGGTGTCAGTATGGATTTAAATTAAAAATCTCATTATAACATTATGGCTTTCAAAATTTTGATTATTTTAATGGTGTTTTCATTGAGCTTTACAAATTTACAGTTTGCTTGAGTATTCTTAGATTTTGTCTTGCCTGTATACAGTTGTGAACACTATGCTATATTATTGGACATACCATGATATAAAATATATATCATCTGAGCACCATTATTTCCCAGTTCATAGAATCACAGAATCACAGAATGGTTTTGGGTTGGAAGGGACCTCAAAGTTCATCGAGTTCCACCCCCCCTGCCATGGGCAGGGAGACCCTCCACTAGACCAGGTTGCCCAAAGCCCCATCCAACCTGGCCTTGAACACTGCCAGGGATGGGGCCTCCACAGGTTCTCTGGGCAACCTGTTCCAGTACTTCACCACCCTCACAGTGAGGAATTTCTTCCTAATACCTAATCTAGATCTCCCCTTTTTTAGTTTAAACCCATTTCCCTTTCTCCTATCACTTCCTGCCCTTGTAAACAGCCCCTCTCCGTCTTTCCTGCAGGTCCCCTTTAGGTACAGGAAGGCCACAATTAGGTCTCCCCACAGCCTTCTCTTCTCCAGGCTGAACAACCCCATCTCCCTCAGCCTGTCCTCATAGGAGAGGTGCTCCAGCCCTCTGATCAACTTTGTGGCCCTCCTCTGGACTTGCTCTAGCAGCTCCATGTCTTTCCTGTACTGGGGGCCCCAGAGCTGAACGCAGTACATCCCTGCTATAAATCCATTGTCTCCAAGTGTTAACTCTGTGGCTCCCCAACAGTCAAATGTGAGGAACTTACCTAATAAAAATCCTTCAATGAACCAAACCAGAGCTAAGATGATAAGAAGCTCTGAAATGAAAGGAGCTTGGTGGCACTGAGTACCAGAGCTGTGACCCTCTTGGGGCACTTCCACTTCCCAATGCCAGTCTCAAATCTCATAATTAAAGCACTGCACTTAACTACCAGAAGCACCAGAAAGTGCTCTCTAACCATGGGCAACTTAGAACTTTGGAGCTGATGACCTTGAACTATCCATAAGGATATGATAAATGCTTACAATGAACTGTAGGCACCCGGAACATATGTGATGTGTCATCTTCAGTCTCTTCCACCTTCCTCTTTGCAATATATTACCCAACCATAATAGGTATTGCATGAGTTGGGGTTTTTTTGTGGTTTATTTTCTTTTAACATGGCTTGGCCATTGCGTCTTTGAAATTAGACCTCCCAAGGTAAGACTCTGGTCAAGCTCACTGATGCATGTTGCATGGACATGCCCATCAACACTGAAGCTTGTATGGTACTCAAGCTATTAGCTGCAGGAATTATTTAGCATTTTATGGCATATCACTTTGTTACACTCCAAGAAGGAAGAACCATTGTCATTGTGATTACCTATAGAACATATAGCAACTGGCAAAAGAGACATTCCAAGTCTATAATTATGATAGCCTGCTCATAATATTTTTAGTCCAGATACAGGTAACATGGAAAAAATCAAATCTAACTGACTTACCTGCAGAAACGTCATTCTGTCTCTGGCCCAAGGGGTGTAAAGCTTCCATGAAGAGGGAGGTTAGAATTGAGGGGTGGGGAGACAATGTTTATGGTCCTTAAATGTGCCTTAAGCAAAGATTTGCAAAACTCAACCTAATGCTGTCTGTCTTCTTAAGAGATACATCTCCCAAGAAACCCAGGCTTTTAGCTTACAGATCTCAGAAGAATGTGAGAATATGATAGTCTGCATCTCCGCGGGGACCAATTATTGCTAGATGTGGTTTTTGCACAAGTAGAAAAGGCTCAGTTTCAGCATGTGGAAAATCTGGGAAGCTAATCTGTGTGGTGCACTGATTCTGCTCTCAAACACAAGAACACACATAGTTTCTGTATGTATGCTGTAATGACCTCCAGTATGATGCACAAATGTAGGGGTGGCTTTTACAAGATATCCAGCAATGCAAGGCTGCTACATATCGGCTAAGATCCAAGCCCTTGCTGTGTAACCTCTACAGCCTTAATGATGTTCTTAATGGATATGTGGGCTGAAATTTATGGTTTCAACATGAGAGCTGAGGGTTGTGGTGTTTTTTCAATTTTTTTAATTAAAGAAAGAAAAAAAAGAAATAATATGCCAGAGTGATTACAGAGACAGCAGATACAGCTTTTTTCATTTTTACAGCACTCAGATAGTCTACCATGTTTTCTCTTACAAGCATCCCATTAAAGCTGTAAGCTAGACTATGTGTCCCAGATAAACTAGCTTTGTTTCAGAGGAATGTGGGGGAAGAGAGAGACTACAGAAACCATATGTAGCTTACATTGAACTTCAGGGTCGCATGTGGAAAAATGAGGATAATGTTCTTTACTGTCCAAGGCTCAATGTGCTATGTACAAATAGCTTTCAGGACAGGCCTGAGTTGTATTGTCTTTTTTAATAGGTACATTTAAAAGTATTTATTAACCTCTCACACTTTACAGTTGCTGGAAACATATCATAAACTTCTGGATGTAATCTGAGAATGAAGCTGAAGAGAAAAATTAAACCAGCATTTTAAGATTAGTCTAGTTTATAAATGAGCCTTGACTTTTCTTGCTTGGCATACACTGTGAAGAAAAGTGCATGTAAAATGTATTTCCTTTTTACTTTATCAAGTCTGTATTATTACTAAGTGTAAATTATCATCAGATAAACCAAACCAAATTAAAATATTGTTAAAATTATCTAATCACAAATTAGTATTATTAACAAATAAAAATATGTCCCTGTATCCTTTTGGAAAAAGAGTAGTTCAATTTTTTTAAACTTCACCACAACATCTATTTGTAGCTGCTTTGGGAATTACATGTTTACTGCCAGAAAACAAACCAGAGCAGAGAATATGGCCACACAAAAGAAAACATTTTCATTTACGGTATTTGAATTATCTTGCAACAGAGCTTCATCGGGTGTCAGGCTACATCTTAGTTCATTAGTTACTTGTCTTAATTTTTTCAGCTTCTACTTTTACAAGTATTTTACATCATTTCACTCTAATAACAGGGTTTCATTTCAGCTACTGGATATATAATTTTCACCACAGATTTTTCTCTTTTTATTTTAACAACTTGAAGACTCAGATCACAACTTGAATGTCTCTCTGCTCTCAGCCTGATTTAAAGCAAATTGCTCTATGTACTACAGTAGTTTTGAATGTACTAAAAGTTTTTAAAATTGTGAATTATATGAAATATTCTAACAGTTTAAGTTTAAATGATGCAATTAGCCAGTTACAACTGGAACTACCAGGCCTTATTTAAAATAATGAGGTCTGACAGTTATGGAGCCTGAATTATTCATTGATAACTAGCTTTTCCTCTATTGCAAACCATGGCTAACATTAATAACAGAGGTGTAAGTGTGATAACAAAAGAGTTTGACATTGGGAATGCAAATATAAAAGTGCTAAATTCTTGCTTAATTAAAATTACTGTACTAGTAATATTTTTCAAAGGAAAATCATTAGGACTAATATTTTTCTCATACATTTCAGCATTTGTTTCTGCAGGGAGTCACTGATTAAAGTAACAGTGCTTGATGATTCATCATCTAAGAGAATACTTTTAAAATACAGTTAATTTCTCTAAGTGCATTGTTTTAAGGATGTTATTTTCAAAATAAAATGCAGTACTTTCTATTGTGATTTCTGCAGTATACCACACTTCTGAAAATACATACTAGCGGCATGGAGCCTCCTCGTGCTCAAAAGGTGTTCTGTTGCCCAGTGCTCGTTGTCTTCCACTGGCCCATCCTGCTTCCTCCATGATCACTCCATCAGCCTCAAAGAAATAAATAAAATGTTATTCTTTTAACATGCATATTAAGATTTGTATCTAGTGGCTAATATTTGTACAAAAATCTGAATTCTCATGACCTAATTGATTGCTGTAGGCCTAGATGTTTTTCATTAGAATTGCTAGAAACAAAACAGAATCTCTACATAAAACAATCCAACAATAATGAACCTATCTGTCTCCTAATTACTCAAATGTTCATATGCACCTGGATGCCTTTTATGATCAAAACCAAAGTTTATACAATTCAAGTAGCAACTTGTATATGTCCTCATTCTCTCTCAAAGCAAAGCAAACCAAAGCAAAAAAAAATAAAATAAAAATGGAAGTAGGACATGCTAAAACAGTGACTCATCTGCAAGTGGGAGTGACTGATCTTTGTCTAGAACTCTTGGTTACCATAACAGACAGCATTAAATTATCTATGATATCAAAAATAGGGATCTGAAACAAGCAGAAGAGTAGACTCAGTTTGGTATGACCTGTTGAGTTACTGCAATTACACAACACACCAACAGCACTGTTTAGAAGATAATTATGCAACTGACTTTCAGCCTGACACGTATAGTTGACATTTTATGTGGAGCCAAAAGAGACTGAACCTCCAAATGGATGCAATGCTTCCTGTGCATCTAACTTTGGAGTTTCTGAAGATCGCAGCCTAAATGTGTATTTTAATAAAGTATGCTTCTGTTATATTGCATTGCTGTACAGTTCCCCAGTGCAGGGAGATCAGAGAGGCGAAGGTCAAGATAAATGCTATATAGATATCGAAGTCTGTTCAGTGAGACTTTGAAAAGAAGGATTTGAAAGATGACTATTTTTATTAGTGCAGATGCATACAATATAACCTGATTTTTTTTTGTGCAAATGTCAATTACAGTATACATATTGTTCACTGAAGATTATGTCATTGGTCAAGAGGGAGGAGAGTCCCCAAATGAATGATTAATAATCAATGTGTCTGGGTTCTTATTTTATTCCTTAGAAAGGAAGAATGAATTACTGATGTCTCTCCCAAAAATGGAAAAAATCTCCCAGAAATAGGTCACACCACACACATCTGTACACAGAGGGGCCCCTCTGTAAGTGGATTTCCCTGGTTTGGGCATGGAGCCTCAGCATCCCCTATTATATCATTGCTTCACCTTCCTACACTCTGATGCAATTAGGGAGAAAAGGCAATACGGCTCAGAGTCCTATTAATTTTTCATACAATCATGAAAAGCTCAGAGAAAGGGTGGAGAAATACCTAGGGAAAAGGGTTCTGAAGCAGGCCCAAGATAATTCCTAGGCATGTGGTCTCTCTATAGGTGACCCAAAGTCTTCCACCGAGTCTGGGCCAACATCAGACCTGTGTCCCAGAATGAAGGCAAATAAGACTGTGACCGCAGGGGAGTAAGAGAGACAGTGTGCACCTTCTGGAGAAATCTGTATTCCCTGGCATTTGGTGACAAGCTCTCTCCGAGTACGTGTGACATGCACTAAATGTCTGCGTGTGTCTTTATGCATTTATGTATGTTATCATGGGGTATTGTTCATTGTGGAAAAATAACATTGTTTTGCATTGACAAACATTGGCTGGAATCAGTAGAAATATCTGCCATATGGTAGTTTGTTTGGTTTTTTTCTTTCCCCCAAAGGGAGAAGTCATGTGGTATAAAGAATGGTTTTGTAATTATTCAATCTCTGTAAGCAGCAGAGTAGAGAATTACTGTAGGTTACTCCCATGTTATGTTCTAGGTGCCAGTAAGATATGCCTCCAGGCAAGCTTAACTTGTGCACTCTCCTTTTTGTTAAATTCCCTGTGTCTTTTCTGAAGGAAACCTGCTAATTTTAACAGCTGTGTCGCTCTCCCTCTTTCTGTCCTTTTTTCTCTCTCTGTCTGTCTCTCCCTTCTTCTTTATCCCTCAACTGCTGCTGCTGCTTCCTAGATGCAATCACAAAAAACCAAACCTGAGACATTGAAGTGCTGGTATTGAAAAGCACTGATTATTTTATGCTAATGAATGAACCATCTAGTAATACAATATTTCACTTGTTGTGCCCTCCTGGTGGTAGCACAAGATAAATCCAACAGTGTCTTTAATTAACTAAAGAAAGCAGAAACAAATCTCCGTGGGTTAATAATATTTATGGCCTAAAAATGAACAAACTAAAGAAAGGGAGAAAATAATGTAGTATAATTCAGAGAAAAATGTAATTAAAATAAAATTCTCATGTATTCTGGAAAGTGCATCCATAAAGGCATGTGCAAACAAGGCACAAACCTGTGTGAGATGAAGCACTAAAATTAAGGTCATCACTGAGGAGTTGGAAAAAATATTTTTCTATTTATAAAAAAAAAAAACACAGAGTCAAACTTCTCAGTAAGAAATGCTAGATCTTGTTGCCTACACAGGAATTAGGTCTTTTTTTTTTATCCATAAAATACACAGTATCATATGATGCCTGAACCTTAATTCAAGTAGCTCAACAACATGAATAAGAAAATGCCAGGTCCATTTAACTGTGTCCTTTGTCAAATGCCAATAGAGATGGTGACTTTTTATAAATATCCAGTAGTTAAAAATATAAAACACTGTAAGTAGATAAGGCTACATGGGTTGTATTAATGTGAGGTCATTTCACCCATTTATGATTCCTATTCTTTGGCTAGAGACACACATTTTGTCCTATCCCTTAAAATAGCTGGTGGGTCTGGAGATTTCTTAGAAAGAAGTCGGCACAGACCTACATCAAAGGAGATCCCAGAAAAAGCATCAGAGCTCCATATCTCTGCGCTAGCTCCAAGGGGGCCTCAGAAATTTAACTCTACGGGATGTAGAGATGCACTCAATAGCAAAGCCAAGTTGTGGACTGTTTCATGGCTTTCCTACTAAAATATGTACATTTTGGGGTGCATCTGAGCAAAGAATCCATGTACAGCTTTAAACCTCAGCCATGCACCATCCAGAGGAAAACACCTCTCTAGCAATAAATAGCTGAGGCTGTTGTTACTGAAATGTTTACTTGCGCCTGTGAGACTTGTTCTTTCATCAAATTACTTCAGTTTAATTGAGAAATCTATATTCACACAGGGGGCATTAGCATGCTGGGATTAAAATGACGAGCATTTCCATGGGCCTATCTATTTGTGTGATGGACTGAAGATTGAATTTTCTCGCAGTTGTGCAACTAAATATAGAAGGATGACAATACAGCATATCTGAAATTTGCCTTGACCACACACCCACACCCTGTGAAGTGCTAAGCAGTTCTGACTCTTTGTAGCCTGTCTCCTTCCTCCTCTTGAATTTTTTATGCCACCTTTAGATTTCTGGGTCTTGATATTACTGCAATGTTGTCTGATTTAGGATTTACAACATTTATTGACAGCAGGAAAACACACTCCCCCTTATATCTCTATAACTCTTCAGATCCTAATGCTGACCATGATCTCATTACCCATTGCTCAATGTCTAAACCTTGCTGTTTAAGTCGAATAGACATTTCAGGATGATATGTAAAAAGATTTGTTAACATTATGAGATCGATTCACTGCTATGAATTTAAAGCAGAGAATGCTTACTGACGTGTGTCACTACATCACACACACACTGTTGTTTATAAAACCTACAAGGTTTTGCGAGATATATCATAAAGTAACCTCTAAACAGAAAAGCAATTAATTGTGCCTAGACATAAAAAAAGGTATTCACAAAACCACACAAAGAATTACAAGAAATATTTTAACAGTCATCAGTCCAGCTTTAATTTTTCTGATACACCTCATTAGTGTGCCTGTCCCCTTAAACTCTGATTACTAACCTCAGGTGCTGAGGCACGGTGCTGCCGAGGGCATGTCTCTGCCTGCGGGGTGGGAGCAGGGAGTTTCCCCTTTGCAGGTGGCAAGCCCAGCCGAGCAGTGGGTGAGCAGGACATATACGGAGGGGCAGAAACACACAGAGATGTTTCTGGAAGACAAACACTGTGGGCAGCAGCTTGGCAGCTCCCTCTGTCCCTGCTGCAGTGGGGTCAGCAGGGCTGTCCCAGCACTGCACTGTCTCCACCACCATCTCTTCCTGTGTGGAAAACCCCTCTGGGATCTCCAGCTCGACAACCAAGTGCGTGGAGGATGCTTTTCTTGTCCACCTTTATTTTCCGAGAGCCTCTGCTGTGACTTGCAGGGAGGTTCGCAGCCAGTTCCATCATCCATGTCCATCTCTCTTTCCTGTGCTGTGTCGATCAAGCTGCGTAGAGAAGGGAAGAGGTAAATGGGGGAAAAGTTTATAAAAACGAGGAGGCCAAACCCTATGCACAATAATAGTCTACCAATCACCATTCCCTCCTGCCCCTGAAGATATAATGGTCCGGAAGCATCAGATTCTCTCTATTTCTATAATGCAAATCATGGTTTGTTTGGGTTAAAAAAATTAATTTCACTTCAGTGTCATCATTTATCTACGTGCATGATAATATGGATGAGACAGCACACTAGTTTTGTTCACATTAATCTTTATGTACCTGGAAACCAGGCACAAATGCACATACATAGAAGTGACAAATGTAGAAGCTTCTCTACTTTAAATGCCTCTTTGAATTTTCCACTGCTCATGGAAAATTATTTCTGTCAATATTTTAATTTCAGTTGGGAAGGATGGAATCAAAGAAAGAGTGACACCCAGGAAAATTGTTGTCAGCAAACAGGTGACTACATACCATAATGAAGAAATAATGTAAAGAATGGAGAAGGTGGGTGCTGTTGTATTTGTGTGAGTTTACTGCTAAAGAATCAAGGATGGGAAGACACATCAGGGAGAAATATTACAATATCCATCACAGTATACTGTTGTAAGGTGCATTATATACATAAATGATCATTTCTGTAATCATAAGAATATTAATGCAGCAGCTAATAAATAAAATAAGCACCAAAGGACAAGAATATGACCTTAAAATCCTTACTCAGCTGCCCTATTAACTTTCTGAACACCACTGAAAGTGTGTGTCAGCTGCTTAAATTAAAGGGAGAGTAATTAAAATTACACAAATAATAGGTGACTGGGGTCAGTCTCCATCACCCTATCTCCTATATTTCAGAGTATTTTACATTTTTTCCATCAATATGCAATCTTAATTTTCCTTACACATCTTTCAGGTACTCTTGGTTTAAAAACAACTTACCATAAGAAGCAGAGCTGTTGACTGATGGCCAGAGCACTGATTTTGGAGCCATACTCTTAAATCCTTTCCCATGGTGTATCACATGAGTCGATTTCTCAGTATCTTTGAGTATCACTGTACTTTGTTGTCTTTCTTTTTAAACAAGCACGTTTAGTAGGAAAAAAGGAAAAAGAAGAAAGAAAAGTCAGATCTATATTTCAGATCTATACCTAAGATCCCTTTTTCCATGAAGATGGCTTACATACAGCAAATGAGCAAAAAAGTTATACTCTTATACTCTTCTCTGGGACATTAAAAGTCACAGGTAGAATACAGAGTGCCTCGATAATAACCCAGACTTTTATATTTTTACTGTAATAAGAATAATAATAGTAATAATCATAATAATAAAAGACTTGAAAAAGTGAGACTGGGAATTGCACCAGGCAAGACAAGAGAAACCCAAATGGCAGCAATATCTCCCCACAGGGTCCTGACCAGAAATAGTTCTTTCCTCAGAAAACATTGAGAGGTTTCTCTTAATGCCAAAGAGTTTTACTGTCTTTGCTGGAAGTCATTACACAGGGACAAATTATTTAACAATAATGCTGAAAATTTATAGGCATTCTAGTATTTTCCGTAAAAAAAAAAAAAAAAAAAGGATTTCGAGGCATGGTGTAAGCTCAGTATCTAAAGCATGTTTTCAGCAACTCTTGGAATGCAAGAAAAAAGGTGAAGTTATTTTGTGCTGTTAGTACTACGTATTGATAAGGTAAAAGGGGAAAGGTCTATCGTAGGTATCTGCCTCCTTGACAGGGGCGTTCTGCAGCCCACAGAGGCAGGAGGAGGAGAGGGGAAGGGGCTTGCAACTTTGGGGAGCACAGTGCACTGGTGGGTTTCACAGGTGCTCACACCAGACCTGTGCCCTTTGCATTGCAAGGGCAGTACTGCCCAAAGCATCGGGCATGGGCACAACCCCCTGCAATAACTGCCTGGGTTCTCAGAAAGCATAAGGAGGGAATGAACAAACACTGGGATATGAAGATATTATTATTGTTTGTGGTGTAAATAAGTATTTAAAGCTTTTGCAGTCTCATATATTTTAGAGCTAACAATGGATATTTGCCTGATTTTATTGACCTCAGTCCTACTAAACCTGCTTTATTGCCCCCTCTGCATGATGAAGTCCCTTAATGTTTTCTAAAATTCACTCTTCATTAAATAATCATAATTACTTTTACAAAGGATTTAGCAGAATTGAAAGTGTTCAGTTTTCTTCCTCCATAGTACCACCTGTGCAGGCTCTAGGTCAACATTTATTTTGTTGAGGGGATGCTATGCTCTGGCTTAGATTTGTATGTGCTCTGGCTTAGATTTGTATGTGCTCATTAAGGCTCCGATTTCAGTGGGAACTCCAGAGACTTGTAGTGAAGTCCTGCTGTTACGGCTATTAGTGTTGTAGCTCTGGAGAGCCATACAGGACATTTGCTGTATTAGGCCTGAGGGTAAGCCCAACTCTCTCATCTGGAAGAGGTATTCTGATCAATGGATGAATATAAATGATTCATAAAATGAGCCCAGAATAAGTGGAAAAGGAATTCCTCCATAATACTGGCTTCGGAGTCAGAGAAATATGGGTGAACACAAGGCAGGGTTGGCAGAATGGGTGTTAGCAGTCTCACAGACTACAGCTCTTGTCTAGTCTTTCCTCCTTGAGTTGTATGAGGCACAAACACCCCAACTGGAAACTTTGTCCCAGAAGTTACAAGGCAGTAAATCAGGGCATACAAAAACAAACAAACAAACAAAACCCCACCAAAACAAAAACCAACACACCAAACCAAACCCAACCCAAAAAAAGGCAAGTTGTCCCACTACATAGTTACTTTATACTTCATACCTACTAAGTGGTCACAAATATCTCTAGCTCTGGTAAAATACAAGGGAGTGTGGTGTACCTATTTAACATAGCAGTACTATTTAATATATTTCCAAGACTTTGGTTTATGGAAAAATCTACTGAGACTGAAGACCTCCAACAGAGAGCACTGACACATTTGGCAGAAAATAGGATTAAATTAAACCAAACCAAATAGATTAAGCCATTCTGCATATCTCTCCCCTCCTTTCTGGCACTGAAATTCTCCTTTATGAGTAGCTCCATGGAAATCTTACTCTGCATGTTATTGAATTCAGATAGGATTCAGCTACGCCACTTAACCAGCTATTAGAGATGATGAGGAGTTACTCTCTTTTTGAGAAAACTCAGAAATGTACAATTCTGCCTCATGACAGAAGAGCACAGCAGTTGCTACACACTCCTCTTGCCAGAGCAAAGTAAACCTCCCTCCAAATCATGCCTTATCCTCAGGAAAGAATCGAGAGGCTAAAATACACTCCTTCCCCATACCTCATACCTTGCACGATGAGAGCAATTCAGTGTAGACTTGCTGCTGTGTAGGGTGGCTTCTTGTGAGTTGGCCTTGGATGTGCATGCCTGGAGGTCATGGAGGGCCATCAGCATCCAGCTACCTTCTGCGCAGCTCTTCTGCGTGGGCAAAGCCAGCAGCTCAATTGTAGGGCACTGAACTGACAGAAGATCTTTGGTTAGTTTTTTGCTCTACAGTTAAACTTCGGAGGCCTTCTTGGGTGTTTAATTTCTTTTTTCAGGTGGTTAAAGAGATGTAGTCAATTTATTCTTCAAATATTACATATGGAGACTGAGCCAATCCAAAAAAAGAAATGTCTTTCTCTCGCGCGCGCTTT
>VWZZ01006915.1:726459-743578 GCA_013399095.1 Psophia crepitans | reverse complement strand
CCCCCAACTTTATCCATCTGTTTTCCTTGTATTTTTGTCATTTCTCAGTAAAACTGAAGACAGATGGGAAATGTAGTTTCTTACAAAGTCATTGCTGGCTAGAATGTCACTGAACTTGAAAAGACTTTATTGCAGTCCTCCTAGAAATTGTGCCTCTTCAATACTTTCCTAACCACCACCTTTTTGTGATGGCTGAATTTAGGAAGGAAATTCTCATTTTAAACAGTCTATTTTTACAGCAACTTATCAAACAGTGGCCTTTAGCTGTTGTTCTGTGACAGCCACTCTATTAAAATCCTGATGTAAACAAGTGGAGAAGGTGAACTAGAAGTGCAGATATTTGCACAGCATTACTGTCAGGTAAAATTTTAAAGATAGGTTTTATGAACCCATTATTTGCAGTCAAGGCTTTTGACTACAGCATCTGAAATCATTTAAGTAGACAAAGTGTTTTGTCAAAACATACTGCTGGGAGTCAGTATGTAGCTTCTTTTTATGTAATTCAATTTGGTTCTGTTTGCATGAAAGTGGGATGTCTAGCTGGGCAACAATAGTGGTGCTGTGTATGATCATAACGTGGTGACTTTCCAGTGTAATTAACGATAAATGCCTTTTGTTTTTATTTAGTGCTTACAGTATGCATAATTGCAGTGTACATAAAGATCTAACAAGGGAGATGCTTGAGGGCTTTTAAATACAAACAAGAAACCCAAAGATGTTACAGTTATCTTCTTAAGAGTGGGAGACACACGAGAATGTGCCAGCTTTAAAAGCATGAATCCTGCCAAACTTTGCTTGCCATGGCATTTGAAAGGGATGGGCACTTTAAAGAGGCAGTGCTACTGCTGCTTTTTCAGCCCTGAGCCCCCAGCTGAGGTGATGCTGAACAGCAAAACCCTGTGGCACACTGCCTTGCTGTGGCCCTCTGAGTAGTTGTATAAAGGCATCGTTGTTAGAACATGGTGTGTGTTCGTAAACTTTCCTCCACCCCAGACCACCACCCTGAGTGCACTGAGATTGTCTGCACATGAGACACCTTCTGAAGAACATAGCCTAAATGTTCACCAAACATTTGCTCACTGACTGAAGAGACTTTCTGGTCGTCATGTTTCCAGCTCCTCTACTTCACCTGTAGCAGCAGCAAGCACCAAACGTGACCCAGGGAGTTAACAGGAAGTTCAATAAACCTGAGCCTGATGGCTGGGGTTTTCCTTAGATCCTGAGTGGTACCATGGAGTTTATGTGGACTGGCATCATTTCATATGAGGTCAGCGTTTTAGCTGGCCCATATCTCAGAGTATTTTTCTTAAATTTTGAGTGGAACCAGTACTTCTCAAATGTACTTTGAGAAAGTTGGGGAAAGATGGAGCTATAACAGTTCCAAATGTAATTTTCAAACATACTTCACTTAGCTACTACTGTCAATAGAAACAGTGATGGCAAGAGGAGGAGAAGGCATTTACTGCCTTACACAGCTCTTCTCCATTAGCATATTGACAGAACAGTATTAGATGGATGGAGAAATCTGAGTAGATATGAGAAAAAGAAAGCATTTACCAGACAGTAGCAATGGTGAGTGTAAGGGGAGAAAGATAAGGTGTGCAAAAAATTGTCATATAAAAGGACAATAACTTGGTGCAGTAAGATTATAAGTCTTTTAGTAGATCCTTTCCATCCAGCTCTTCCTTATACAACTTCATTTTGATCTGCTACACATCCAAGCCAGATGAATTGTGTGAAATGTTCAGGCATCCTTTGCCCAGACATAATCCTACATCTCTGCACATAGATCATTAAAGTTATTACATGGGGCAGGGACTGAGAAAGCTAACAAAAGGAAGGAAGCCACAATCACTAATAAATGTTACTAAGAGCTTCCCTACATAACCATGTAATACCACTGTAGCTGCAGCAGTTAAGGAAGTGATTGGAATAATCTTCTACTCTGTATAGTTTGTTTGAAGGTAATTCCTACGTTAGTGTAACATCTCCCTGCAAAACTGCTGCTTTTATAGCAGTACACTCCAGACTAATATTGTGACAGGACTCCAAAATCCTCTTCTGTGCATCACTTGAGCCACACAGCTGTGAATTGCCTGTACTAGTAGTACCACATTTCAGTCCAGTACTCCCTTCCATTCAAAATTAGTCCTGGTTGTACCATTTAATCTACACTGTTTCTAAGCCAATTACTTGGAGCACTATGACCGCTAGTAGTATACCAGCCTCAAGTCCTGTTCTGCCACGGCTGCAGAAGTGGCACTGAAATGGCATGGTACCAGCTCTGTTTGGCCCTGATCCAGCAGAGCACTTAAACACCTGTTCAATTTAAAGTATATGAGTAATCGCATAGAAGACAAGACGATAAATTCTTTGAACCAGTACCTGCTTAGCTTCATAGACTGTGAAAACAGAAGAGAACATCTAAACATCTTGTCTGACCTCCTGTATACCACACGCTGTCTTTGAATTCAGTCTTGCTCAGTCTTTCCATTCTTTCAGAAAAAAAACCCAAACCATTCAGCTCTAATGTTTAATTTTCAGTGATGAAGAAGCTACCACAGTCCCACATAAATTGTTTCAATGATTAACAATCCTCACCAGGACAAAATTATACCTTTTTCCAATCAAGATTTTCCAAGGTTCTTTGAATTCACTGAATATTGTTGTGTTTTTATTAATTAGACTGAAGAGGCATGTATCATCACATTTCTTTTTCATATACTTGCCTATAGACTGCAATTAAATCAGCCCTTAATTTTTACTTTGACAAATTGATAGGCAGTGCTCTTGGAGTTTTTCAATACATGGCAGATTATTTGACCTTTAATCATACTCCTGTTTCTTCTCAGACTCCTCTTGTATTGTTCTGCATCTCCACAAGTCTGGCTTCTGGAATAAGACACAGTATTTCAGGAGAGGTCATTGCTCACCACAGAGGCAATAGAGATCCCTACTTATGGTCCCTTTTTTCCTTACCAGGGGTAAGACAGACCTTTTGGCTTCATGGCCACACTGAAATTTTACACAGAACCATTCTCCATCTGCCAATTCTTTCAGTGTACTTGTTTTCCAGGACAAGTGCAATCTCCTTTAAGTGCTCACACACATTCTTTGTTGTTCCTCGGTATATAATCTTACCTTCACCGAAATGCATACTTTGATTTTGCCCAACTTAATTGTGCCCAAAGTACCCTATAACAGTTTTCATTATTCTTTCATCTCTTATTTATATGCCCTATTCACAGTCTTAGTGTTTTCTACGACTTATTGTGCCTCTTTTCTTCCACATCCCAAATTAAGATACCAAATATAGTGAGATTAACACCACACTAGCAACATCCATATTCAGTGGACGATCCAGCATTTCCAATTACATTCTGAGACCAGCGTCATGTTTAACCCATTTAATATGCACTATATTGATTTAATAATATTTAGGTTTTGTAATAAAATGTTGGGTGATATCAAATAAAAGCACTTCACATAAAAGCTATCATTTCTCCCTGCATATGTATAACATCCTAAAGTTTTCATCAAAAGATAGAGAATTATTCTGATGAGATCCAGGTTTCATTAACCCTTATTAATTGGCTTAAATTATGTCACTCCTCTCACATAATGTTGAAATCTCAATATCATGCTAATATTTGCTTGTAGTGTCTATATAAAATCATCCACATAGAGTTCCAAAATACAAAAATCTTTCTAATTATTATTATTATTTAAACAATTTGTGGTAGAAGTTTGGAGAATAGAGGATGGTATATTGTGAAGGTAGAGCCCATGGGCTTCACTTTGAGATGTTTAACTTCTCAGAGATAAGCGAAGGTCGAAAAGAAAAAAACCCAGAGGGGAAAAAAAAAGACCACAACTGTTTCTAAGGCAGTAAATAAAGTATTGAAAAGGCTGTTTTAATGAAGAAGGGAAAAGGGAGAAGGGAGGGAAAAAAATCAGCCATCAGAAATGCTTGGAAAGACTATAGTACAAAGCAGAGTGGGGATGACAGAAGTATATTCAAGGTACTCCTAACGCTAAATAGAAGATTCCAGGTTGAAGGATGAGTGACAGAAAGCAGCACACAAGAGCAAGGCACTAGCCTAGTGTAAGCACTACTTCTATGTAACTAAATAGTAATGATAGTTAATCATGGGCTTGCGCAGGAAGAGCAGAAGCCTTAGCACGTACGGAGTTTGATGTAATGAAATCTATCCATGTACATAAATCATTTCAGCTTCCTCTCATGCACTCTACCCAGAGTCAAATAGGAAGCAATGCCACAACTGACTGGTGCCATTGACAAACACAGGAAAATACTGGAAGTTGGCATGGTGATGATGTATTCAGCCAAACCCGTTTTTTCTTTTCCTAGAGAAGAGTACTTAAAAAAGAAGAAGAAGAAAAAAAAAAGTAGTCTTTGGAGAAGACAGTTTTAACAAGATCTTTTCTGTTTGCTCCATCCCCCTGTGAGGGTTCAGAGCACTGGAATTTCTGCAGGCCTCTGTTTGAAAATAAGGGGCTAATGAAAAGGTACGTGCATGGCTTGCTACCCTAAACTAGTCCTCCTAGAATATCCTGGGATTTGCCAAAGCACTAAATGACGTTGGCATAGAACACTTTAAGGGAAAAGTCACCTTTTATTCTTTGCTTTTCAGTATTTAGAAATGTAGCTTCAGATTCCTTTGTGTTTTTTGTATAAAGGAAATTCATTTTGAATAGAGATGGGTCCATTTCTTTAGGTTTGATCTCAATGGATACTGAAGCTGGACTGCTGCGCCTTCCAACTCTTGCAATTTCTGGGGGAAGAGAGGGCAGCCAGGTTTAGATGAAGAGGACAGAGGAATAGTGAAAAAAGAAATATTTAACATGGAGAATCTCAATTGTTGAGAAGAGCAGAGTTAATGTAAGGCCTAACTATTTCTGTGAGGAGTAGATACAATTAGAACTTTTGCTAACACGCTACACTGTCTGATTTATTTTTCAAGTCAACTGAATTCCACGCCGTAGTGAAATTTCCTCAGACCATTTTAACCCATGTGTCTATTGTGTGCTCCATGAAAGTCACCCCATTTAGATGTCCAGATGTAGGCAGGACATTGCAGACACACAATTCCAGGGAATGCATGCTGCTCAGTGGAGAACCGGGTCCTCGGAGATCACAGGTGTGCATCATCTTGCGTGTATCAGCTCTGCCTTTGGATTTTTTTTAGTCATAATAGTTTTTCAAACACACGGTAGCAGCACAAAAAGCCACTGCTGTTCAGGGAAGTTCTGCATGTGCTCAGACACCTTTTCTTTCGCTGCTTTGGATCTATTCCTTCCCCAGTGGTAAAGCATAGTGGGGAATCCTATGATGATAGAAGCAGTCGATACCTTTGTAAGAACAGAGAGCTGTCTTTCGCACATGTATGCCTTTAGTTCAATAAACAACCTAGGCCTGCACCTAATTTTCCACTGAAGGATCTAAAACCAGCAGAGAACATTTGCAGCATGGTACAATGCTAGTCTTTTTAGCTAGACATTTCCTTGGCTGTAGTGAGGCTTTTTCTTCCTTCTAGCATGGAAGCGGGGTGATTCTATCATCCGTGATTTAAACTAAGGGATACTTCTTTTACAATGCAAATAATTTTCTACCAGGTTTGAATATGTGATACCTAAATAAAGAAAATAACGTAACTGGAAGGGGAAGGGGAAGAAAAAGGGAAAAAAAGGAAAAGGAAAAGGTAACCAAAAGAAGATTCCTGGCATCAGTAAATCACTATAAAAATTTTGGGTGCCACAGTTGGCAGAAACAGGCTAATTTTTTCTGGATACCCTCAGTCTAGTAGGTAACGCTGAGAAATTGCAACACAAACTCTGATGTTGTTCCATGTGTCCCTGAGAAATTAAGATATGCTCAAGATTTTTTTTAAAAAGGACTAGCTGTTTCTGGCTTTGTCTGTGCAATTGTACAACTTTGGGAGGGAGATATTCTTTTGCATCTAATGTTGAAATTCATTCTAAATGTCTTGCATCATTATTACCTATTGACTGTGGTGAAGGAAATGACATTTTCAGAAAATACGTTTCAATGACAGAGCAAAATAAACAGTGGAACATATAACGGGTAACTCATTAAATAAGAAGTCCATGCTTTTATCTGGCTCTTCAAACACATTTTAGGCACTTCAACAAGATTAGAAAAACACTTTTATGCCAAAAAAACCCCTCCTTTAATCACTTCTCTTCTAAGAAGATACCTGCATGAAAAGAGGAGAATTAACCTCTCTGCTGCCACTACTCCTTTTACTGCAAAAAAGCATTTGTAACATTTCTAATCCATTTGGTTCTGTCAGATGGAAACAGCTATGTTTTCAGAAGCATTAATCATACCGGAAGATATTTTCAAGCATGTATCATGCTGGGAAATTATTAGTATACACTAGACCATCATTAGTCTACTCTAATGGAACAGCAAGAGCCCCAGTTTTCCCAAGCGCCAGAGACAAGGCCAGTCTATCACATTCTTTATAGTCCAACACTACTTTTGCTTTTGTAGTTTTATTTACCCTACTGCATTACAGAGAAGGACAAAAACACTGTAAAACTTTTAGCTGTAACAATTTAGAGAGTAAATGAAAGCCAAGAAGAAGAGAAGAGATGAACAAATAAGAGTCACCGTCAAATGTGTGCATGCCACTGAACTAGGTACAAAATAGCTGCTGCAGTGTAAGATGACAAAATAATTAAAAGATGTGGTCAAAAACAGAAGCAAAACAATATACATATATACATAAACATATTGCAGCATTGTACACACCTCCTTAGGCCAAACCGCCCCACGAGTGCTTCTGCAAATAGATCCTACAATATAACAAAGGAAAGAGATCATCCAGCTCCTGGGTGGTTTTGCTGGGCGTTATCTTCCGGGTCAGTAGAAAACCTGAATGTCAAGCAGGGGGAAAATCCTTTCACAGGCTGGATCTGTCTGCCACATTCCCCAGTCCTGAGCTTGGCCAAGGCCAACCTCTTGCAGATGGAGCGTTCAGCTGTTGTGCCACCTCTTTTCATTCCTCAGTGGAAAAAGAGGTGCTGATGGGGAAAGGTGACTTCCTATTTCAGCAAAGAGCATTCTGTTACCACCTCTACTGCTCCCACCAGGTGGTCTTAACATGGTCTTAGAAGATATAGCACCCATGTCTCTCATTTTTTATTATTTTTAGGTTCTGTTTGTGGAAACTGGTACAGATAAAACAAATAATGACCTCAGGACTATGCCACATTTTTTCTGAAAGACAAAAGCTCTTTTAAATTTTTCTCATCCTTTTGAAAGTACTCTTGCTTTTCTTGCTCCCAAAATGCAGTGAGGTACTACATTTTAGTCTGCTCAGCCTCATCAGCACTGCTTTCATATCCCAGCAGGTATCCTGCTCATTTTTAGATACTTCCAGACAGTAGGTAAACTTCTGGATACTTCTCTGACTTATAAGAGGCATGCTTTTGATGTTTGCCTATAGGAACCTTAAACTTGGGGTCCTTCTATTATTTTGTCCAACAAGACAAGGCATTGCAGTCAAAGAAAATGTTATTGTGGAAATGACAGAATATGTTCAAGGGCAGTGAGTAAGTTCCCTTTCAATAAAAGCACACATTATGTCCAAGAACAGTCAAAAGGGTTAAAATACAATCTTTCCAGATAAGTTTCTAGCCATATCAGGCTCAAAAAGTCAAAAGATTTGAAAGCTATTAGTACTTCTGTAGATCATCCTCTTCCAGACACTCTTTTTTCTTTTTTTTCCCCTTTAACTGACAGGTTGCAGTTAAAAATTAAAGTAAAAAGAGGCCCTCTTTTTGCTACATACTTTTAATGGAACTGAAGCCAAAATAAGTCAGACTAAATTATGGGAGTAAATGACCTCCCGGGAAGTATAATACCGAATTCCAAAGAACTGTAAAGAGTTTCCTTTGATCTTTTTAGCTTCACAGCCTGAAATTCAAAATCTGTATTTAATTTTAGATTGCATATGCCAGCTTTTAAGTTTCCTTTCTAACATGATATATCATTTTAAATGATAGGACACCTTTAACTTGTATTTCTTGAAAACGCTGACTATCCTTTCTTTATTCTTCTACACTATAAAAACAGATATAAATATTACTAATTGCAAAAATAATTTGGGGTTGGGTGCTGTAATGGATAAACCATTGACCTTCACTTAAGAGACTGTGCCTTCAAGCTCAACCTGAGTTTCTAAGTGAAATGACTTTGATCTGAGACACAAGTAACTTCAGTTCAATGCCCTGGAGGATATAGATCTAGAAAAAAGGACAAGCTGAGCACTTCACTATATATTCCTCTTACAATTTAGGAGGTAGACAAAGGATGCTATTTTTCAAATGTGGTATAAAGGGTCTATTTCTTTCTATGGCCACAGAGTCACATTGCAAGAACTGTATTCCTAAACCAGAAATCTCAGAAGGCACAACAAGCTGTATGAGCTCTTGACTGGAGAATTCTCTGACCTATGCACTTGAGCACAGACTTTAGATATGGGCAGCTGGAATAATCTCCCTCTTGAGTCCAGAAGTGAGTCACAAAAGTCTTTATGCCTTATGCATTATGAAAGAAGCCACCTTTCTTGAGGAAAAAGTAGGTTGTAGCAGGTTGGCTGAAAGCACAACAGGCAAGAGCAGCTGCTAACCATTGAACATATACCGGTAAAGCCCGAGTAAAAGTGCTTACACACAACATGTTGTTATGTCTGATGATCAGCCAAACAAAGGTATAAATATAGTCCAGAATTTTGCAATATAATATGTTCTGCATCCTGGGGGAATAATTTGTAACGCATAATTTATCTGCTGAATTTCGTTTCTTCTCCTACTAACAAAATATCCATAAACTAGTCATGATTCTCTCACACATGTTATTTTTTAAAATGGGGACTGACTGACGAAAATTCTCTCAGATTATTTGGAGTTATTTGAGCTATACAGAGATAGTTCCAACTGACTGGTTAAATTACATGGTTTTGTTTCACTTTCATGGTTATGAAAACCAGACCAAGCCACCCCTGCTCCACAGCATTTCCTATATGGAAATACCTGGCACGAATGTAGCATTTTCTTTTCCATGAACATACAAACACAATAAAGTGCTCTGCATTTTCTGTAGTTCTGAAAGGGTGGAACCTTTTGACTGGGTAAAAGAAGTGGTCTTGAAGCAAGAGGGTGAACTTTCTGGTGTCAATCACTATAGATTTTAATCCAACTCTTGCTTCTTATCACAGGCCACCCCAGACAGCAGTTACTGCTACCTTCCTTCTTCCTAGCGAATTGCTGACAAGTCATCTGGCTGGTCTCTGAAAAATAGAAGAGACCAAATATATACAAAATAATTTTGAAATCATATAACCTCAGAGAAAGATAGCAACGGCAACACTGGAACAGAACAATGAACTTAGTCAATGTAAAATTGGGTTGTGCATAAGCCCTTTCGCTCACTGACAAGGTAAAACAGATTGACAAGCTTTGAGGCTGTGGTTGCTGATAACAAATGCCATTTGTAAGCCTTTTTACTTCAGCCAAAGTCGAAGCAATTAAAATATGTAGAAGTAGCCTTCTTCTCCCCATCCAAGCAAGCAGCTCATCTGGGCTTCCTTAGCAGTAATCCTATCTGCCACGCTTCTGGAGAGAGAGAGAAAGACCAGAACCAGCACAACCCTGGAAAAACCTCAGGGACAGGGAGTTGTACAAGTTGAAGAAAGTACAGCTAATAGGTAGGCTATCCTGTGTACTATGACTGGCTGCCCAACAGGTTCAGAAAATAATATTATTGCCTTTGGTTTATCTGTATGTGTAGATTTGACAGTTTTTCTGCTCATTTCTCCTTGCTACAGTAGTTCCTCCCCAAAATTCTAACAATAGAACCAAGTTATATGGAAAAATTCATTTAGGAAGACATCTGAAAACAAAATTATCAACACAAACCTAACAGTTCTTAAAGGACCAGGGTTGTTTTGTGCCAATAATCTCTTGGATCCCTCTAGGCCATCAACAAAGTTCTAAACTTTTTCAAAGTTTCAGATATTCAGGTCTCAGTTTTACCTTACCTTAACTCTGTAATGGATATTAAAATTTGTTGATTCAAGCTTTCTTATTTTTAATATTACACAGTTAGTCAGCATTTACATAAAACGTAATATTTACCCCAGCAGAAGCCAATTTACTTTTGTTAGTTACCTATGATTTTAAAAGTTCTTCCTGAAAAAAAAAAAAAAAAAAAGACAGAAAAGGAGAAAAAAAAAACAAAACAAAACCGCAAAGGAAAAAAATAACCCAAACCTCTGATTTTTATGAGAGCTATGAAAAAGAAGCTCCAGACCCAAGATTGGTTAAATGGTCAGTTAATTATGAAAGATATAATTTTCTGTCTATTAATCTTGCAAGTGAAAGTTTCATTCCCATGTAAAAATGGGCGCAAATTCATTTCAAATGCAAAAGCACATCTGTCTAACATTCCTGCACATAAGCATTTTCATGAGCTTGATGTGCAGTTTTATGACCAGCTGAGAGAAGGAAACTGAGCTGGGGATCAGAAAAGACTCCCAGTGAAAGTGCTGGTAGTCATTTAAAACTTGAGCAGACAAAGCATTCCAGAATACATTGTGGTTTTTAAGTGAAAGTAGAGAAGATAGATAGAGAAAATCACATTTAAATTGTCTGAACAAGTCCCCTGCTGAGGGAAAGGTGGAGGGATATTGCGTATATTATAAATATATATATATATTAGCAGATCAACAGATTTGATACTCTCATGCCTCAATTCCCCACTGTATACGCAGTTGTCTTACATCTGGTACTCAGGTGGTGCCTCACACTGAGACGGCACTGTTTATTCCCAGCGCCATCGGGCTCCAAGACGGATGGAGAGATCATGATTTTTCATATTTTCTGTTTGCATTCTTAAATAAATAGCTACTGTGCTTTTAACAACAATGGGAAAACAATAGCAATGATGTTCTGCCCTACAGGTGAATTTATGTGCCATCTAAAATATTTTCTTTATGATTTTTATACATCTATTTTTGAACTGTTGCAAAAGCTTTTGACAAATGGGTAGATGATGACTCTACAGTGCTAAGCAATCTCAGGATCTTATTGGCAGCCAATGAGTCTTTTGCTGTGTATCACAGAGGCATCAAACACTTTGGAGCTGTAAAGAAATATGAAAGCGTATTAACCACTATTTTCACCCTCAGCTGTTTCTCTCGCATCTCTCAATTATTTTAAATTAGAGATTGGTACATTCCTTCACTGTGAAGCATGTAGAATTTTACAGTTACATAATCTGATGCAGTGTCAGCCCATGACACTTTCATTATTCTGTTTTTTTCTGACCTTGTTCTCAGTTTCATGTATGTAAATGAGGAGAAAGAACTGTCTCATCTCTGATAGTTTCAGAGTTCTTTTGATCCTCCTCAGGGTGTGAGTGTGCGTATTTGCACACACATTGGAGTGACAGAGTTCCCGACTCGGCCGCGAGAGCTTGTAGGTGCTGAGATACTGCAAATAATAAAAAAATCAGAGTTGATTTATGTCCTTGTATGTGTGGGTGTCTAATTAGTATTCAAATGGCATTACTTTCAATTGGATGCAGGAATATATATTGTATGCCAAATATGTGATTCATACTAACTAATACAATATAAGTAATAGACTTGTTTACTTGTTTGCATTTAATTTCAAAGAAAAAACATTCTGACCATCCCTCTTCAAGACTGCATCAAGCCGTCGTCCCAGAAAAACCCCACGTAGGTATTTATTGAAATGAGTTTAAAGATAGGGTTTGATAAGTTGGAGGGCCATTCTCTCCTTGTGGTGCTAATATATCTCCCATTACCATTAAATGGTGTTATATGTGCATATTAAGGGAAGAATAGTGATTAATAATTACCCACAATTTCCAGTGTGCTGAACTCTTTCAGGAATCTGTGAAGGTCCTGAGAGCTGCCTAGTTTAGCTAAACTGTACCTTAAATGAACATATGTTTTATAGTGGATCTTTAAATAAACCCAGTGGATTCAGTGATCATTTCAAGGTCAGTCCAGTGTTAACTTTTGACATACAGCAATGCAGCTAAGTGTGCTTAAGAGTAAGAAAGGGTATTTATTTCAGTGCTGGCAAATAGTGGTGGCTGGTCTGTCTGTAGCTCCCAAATTAGGCCAGTTTTAGCACTCAAAAACACTGTGGATTTTTTTTTTCCCCTCACTGGTTAATGATATTAACTAGTCATTTGTTCCTGCGAAAAGAAGGAAAAAGATGTGTGTTAGGCTCATAGTAACTTCAATTAGTTGTTAGCAAAAGGTTTTATCCTGGTAGCAAAACCAGAAAAAAAAAAAATCTTTTAAATTAATTTGAAGATGCCTACATTTAGAGAATGGCATTGCTTTAACAGGGCTATGCAAATGAGTCCAATTTAGCATCTTGTATTCAGCTGGAAACCATTGCTAAATGATCGGGATAGCCAGTCACAGATATTAAAATGAATTATATCTAATCTGAATTTTAGTCACGCTACATTAACTAATAGAAAGTTATTAACATTTCAAGAGAAAAAAAGCTTTTGCCTGCAAAATTAACAGTGGCTGAGATGTGACCTGTGAGCCATGCAGCCTGATCACTGTAATGACAGTGTAATGGCATATTTACATTAAAATCTCTGCAGCTAATATGTGATTCAGAATTGGACGTTAAGTCGAGGATTATTTAGTCTGGCCTGTTGGCCTTTCTCTAAGTAGTTTTTTTTTACTTCAATACAAATCTGAAACTTTTCATTTCATGACTATTTATGTGACTAGTTTCTATGGCTATGTCTCTCCATCTTTACATCAGCTGCTTTATATGGCCAGCTTACTCTTTCATTTTTCCCTTCCTTTTTCCAATATATTTACCATTTTTTGCGGACATGTACAACTTCAAGAAACCCACATTAGTTGTAAGCCAGTCAGGAAAAGGGAAATGTTTTTCTACTTCATTTTTACTGCTAATTTGCTTCAAAAGGCAGTATGTTTTCATGTTTTCCTTTCTACACTTTTTAAGTATAAAGCACCCGGGAAAAAATGGATAATTCAAAGCCATCTTTATCTGGATAGAAGAAAATGTGTAATTATAAAGCTATTCTTACCCTTAGCAGGCAATGACAACCTGCTACAGTTTCTCCTGCTACCAGTTCATTTCTACCGAAGCAAAGGCTTGAAAGTTATGGTCCTGATAATGTGGTAATTGTATAATCTATAGCATTTTTTAAATTTGTGGAATACTTTTAAATAATGAACAAATTCATATATACAACACACAGAAACATTAAAAAAATGGAGAAAATGCAATTAAATTAAGAAGCTAACTGGATGCTATTATAACTTTCACTTGATAATCGGACTATTATTCAGACAAGTCCGGTTTAAAGATGAGCTTGATTAGGCTTCTGTTGGTTATTTGTATAAAACAGAACATTTTTGTAAAGGCTCAGAATCCAGCTCGACCTTCAATGCTGAGAAAAACAATGAATACATTTTATTAATGCATCTTTTTTGTTTTTTTAATTTTAATAGTTGATTTAATTTTTGCATTAACTATGTGTTTCCTTGCCATTTTCTATGAATCTGTAAGCAGATATTATTTTAGTGTGGGAGATACTTATTTATTTTTAATGAAAACTTAAATAAAATGCTAAAGCTGCAAAAAGCAGTAATTAATGACCAAAAGCATATATCTTATACATTATAGATCTGTGTATGTATTCACACACAATACCAGGCAAATATATAAGTGCAAAAATTTTATCCAAAATAAGGAATAGAAGTGTGCCATAATTAGGTTCCATAATTAGGTCTTCAACATGACCGGTATTCCTATGAATTTTGCACTTGCTGTTCTTTAAATGAACAAGCAGAGCCTCATGTGACTCAACTTTTTCACTGGCTTGTCTTCTATTTACAAAGGGGGTGTGTGTGTTGGGCTTCTGATTCAGCCTAGACATATGTCAATCACATAATAGTCATGATATAAATGCCATCTCACCTCCATCTCCCAATTAGAAAAAGAGAATTAATATAGGGACATCTGTTTGACTGACAAGTATCTATGCAGATAGAGCTCTGGCACAGATTTGTAATAAACACAGGTGCTTCGTTTACTGCAAATGTACAGCTTCATCATATTTCTGAAATCTTTATTACGATGCAGTCATACAATAAATGCTGATTGAAGAAATAACTGGAAATTTGATCTGATATAACATGGTAATAAGCTTAACTTCATTTGATATTTCTGAAATCATGTCCTAACATCTGAATTTTCTGTTCAAAATGCACAGATAATACAGAGCTCAGAGCCAAAGACACCCTCCTTCGTGGTCCCAGGGCTGGCAGATTCTGATGACAGTGGGACAAAAGCAGGTTCCCTGATATTATGGGACTGCCACTGAGAAGCTTCAAAGGTGTCTATTTTTTTTTCCTCTTAGTATACTTTGGACACAGTCAAGTAAGTGGTAAAGCTGTACCTATCCTGCAGTACTTTCTGCTGCCCTTTAGAGACAGATACCACTGCTGAAAATTAGACCAGCCCTCTAAAAATAATATCAGAAAATTAATCTTGGCTATAGTTATAGGACCGAGTTGTTCCTTTTGCCCACAACCCTGTGTGAGTGGCACCACTCTCATGCTCCCACCCCACTAGGGACCTGAAATGCACTCTCAGTATTCCATTTGGCTTTAAAAATTGTATTTCTCCAGTTTAGCTAGGGTTCTTTTTTGTTTGTAGATTGCCTGTAACAATTCCTCTCATTAATATCACCAATCTGAACATTTGCTGTGCAAGGGACAGGACCATTTTTTACACTACCTGTGCAGCACACTTTTATATCTATAACTGATTCAGTGGTGTTGTTACATTTAAATTTAAAAGACAATTTAATTAGCTGGAAACTCAAAGCATGTAAAAATGAAACTGCAGAATCTTCGATCTTCAGATTGACTAGCAGTATCTGCAGAGAGGAGGAGAGGTTAGGAAGACAAGGCAGAGAGGCATCTAAACAGGAGTGAGCTGGAGACTCAAAGATAGGTTGGGTTGTTTGCCTATGCTAACCATCTTCAAAGTTTTGATCAGGAAAATGGTGTGGCTCCAACAGCAGGTTTCATTATAAAATAGAATAAAAGTCAGGGATGCTGAGCTTATTTTAGAGACAGGAGACTGAAAAGATAAAACCCTACTTACTTAGGTCTGAAATGTTTTCAATGTTAAGTGTTTCTCAGAGAACCTCACTGAAACATGGTCTTCTGAACCTGCCAAGACAGGTTTCTGGGAATTCAGTGGGCAAGAACAAACGTCTCTCAGTAAAGTCTATCTTCATCCTCAGAACTGTGCTTTGAAAGCAGAGGTTGTCAGGGGGGTGCTGGTAATAGTGAGAAAATTCCTTTTATCACAGAGACAGGTTCACTGGCGAGTCCCCTTCTTTAGGAAAATTAGTAGATTCTTGCATTAATAAAAATTTTCAGATGTTTAATGCTGATCTACCACTTACTGCTGATCCCCTGCCTATAAGTTTCACTGACAATAAACAAGCTGCCATCAAAGGAATTCTGTTGAAATTTTTGCTTGCTATTAGACAAAACCATACAACAATGACTGGTCATGAACTCACTGTTTTCCTTCAGGTTCTTCATTGTTCGCATACCAAAAACATCCAGGAGACAATGTTGGTCTTCGCCTTTGCTATGGGTACAGAACAGTTTGAAATCAGATTAGCTTTTGAGATGTCGATTTAGCTATTTAGATAAGGATATCTGTCTGCTTTGGTGACAAAATACTCAAGGAGGCTCACAAACAGAGAGACATTATGCTCCTTTCTGAAAACTGCATGGATCTCATGTTTCCTTACTGCCAGCACTGTCTGGGAAAGTTTGTTACTGAGCTTACTGCAGAAGACCTGAATTTTCCTCCCTGCATCTCCTTCCAGACATGTCCTATGAAATTTGCAGAAGATATCATTCCACTGATCTCTTCTGAAGTGGTTTTGGTTTTACATGATTTTCAGATCCTGCTGGGATGTTCAAGTTGGAATTTAAACTCTGGTTTCCGACATCTTGGGATGATCTCAAATTGTGCTGTTGGCTTAAGAAAATTTCCCAGATTTTTTTTTCCTGAGAAATTTTCTTTCCATAAATCAGTGTTTCTTCACAGAACCAAAAGGGCTAAAATACACAGACAGAGGGGTAGAGAGAGAAAGGTATGTAAAGAATTCCCAACTAACAAAGAGAAATAGTTCTACTACTTTCTTGAAATTCCTAATAGTTTAGAGAATCTGCCCAAGTCCAATGTTTTTAGGACATTATGGTTATCTTTATCAACTTTAATTTTGTGCAAGCTTTACTTTTCAATGGCTTGATTTTTCAACACCAAAGAACTATCAACAAATGACTAAATACCTATATAATGATAATTTGCTAATTGTGATGCAGGTATAACCAGGTTCTTCAAGTTTATCTGCAAAGATGTGCCATCTGAAGCAATCAGAGTCTTATTTTCAGTAAGTGGATTGAGTCTTTAATGGAGCCCCTTTTAAACCACTTTTGACTTTTGTAGGATTCATTAAAGAATACACTTGAATTTTGTCTTTAAACACCCCCCATCCCCCCCATTGTTGCTCTCCAAGGCTTCTTATAATATTCTTTTATTGATTAAGGGGTTTCCCCACCATTTGTGACAGGCTCCATTCTCTGCCTGTGCATCTCTCCCTAAAGCATCTCCATGACTTTTCTGACATGATGCTGTACACATAAAAGAATCATTCTGAGAAGTCAAGCAAACAGCCTAAGCCTGTGAAGCAAATGATCAGCTCAGCTCACCTTCCAGACCTTTGCTATAGGTCTAATTCCCATTCTGTAACATACAAAATCTGCAATACCACAAAACAAAGGTTAAACAGCCTGAAACTTTGGATTGCCACTAGCAGCCAAAACTAAGCAATACACATACAACCCTATGTGCCCATGAACTGGCCTGTACTGTTATGAACGCTGAGCTGTCATGTGCTGCTTTTTTTTTTTTTTTTTTCTTTTGGCTTGCTTTTTGATCTGTT